>CM070824.1:25595879-25849275 GCA_036326025.1 Chrosomus eos | reverse complement strand
CTACCGAGGAATGAGCTGATGAAATCAAGGAGGTGCGGAATTCTTCAGGAACGTATATCTTCCCGGCAGGACATCCAGGAACTCTGGGTTGCTGATGGGACAATTCTTGGAGTTGTTCGTTTATCTCCCATTGGATGGGGTTCACGAAGAGACTCTCTGGCAGGATAGTTTCGGGTTCTTCAACAGGGATTTCAGAGGCATGAAGACGAGATAGTGCATCTGCTCGGGTATTCTTTGAGCCTGGGCGATAGGCAATTTTAAAATGGAATCGTGTGAAGAATAACGCCCATCGGGCTTGGCGGGGGTTCGAACGCTTTGCATCTCTCAAGTACTGAAGATTTTTGTGGTCGGTGAGTACTAGAAACGGATGTTTTGCTCCCTCTAACCAATGCCGCCATTCTTCTAAGGCAAGTTTTACTGCTAGAAGTTCACGATTCCCAATGTCGTAGTTGGCTTCAGCTGGAGAGAACTTCTTGAAAAAAATGCACAGGGTAAAGGTTTAGAGGAGGACTCAGAACATTGGGATAGAATCCCTCCGACCCCGGTGGTGGATGCATCCACTTCTACCACAAATGGTTTTTCAGGATCTGGGTGGTGAAGCAGCGGTGCATTGGTGAAAGCAGATTTCAGTGAATTAAATGCATTCTCAGCTTCTGAGGTCCATTTCAAGGTCTTGGGTTTTCCTTTCAACAAGGAGGTTAACGGGGAGGTGTGCTGACTATACTGGTTGATAAACCGTCTGTAGAAATTTGCAAAGCCGAGGAACCTCTGAAGCTCTTTCACTGACTTCGGAGTTGGCCATGACATAATTGTTTCTGTCTTCCGTTGATCCATCTCTACTCCCCGATCACTAAGGATGTACCCCAGGAAATCGACAGTGGTCTGATAAAAAGTATATTTTTCCGCTTTGACAAACAAGGTGAATTCTCTGAGTCTTTGGAGGACTAATGACACATGCCGCTGATGCTCCGTTGGATCGTTGGAGTAGATCAAGATGTCATCGATATATACTAGGACGAACTTCCCTAGAAAGTCTCTGAATACCTCATCCATGAAACTCTGGAACACGGAGGGAGCGTTGACCAAACCATATGGCATTACAAGATATTCGTAGTGCCCTGCAGGTGTTATGAAAGCTGTCTTCCATTCATCTCCATCTCGAATTCGGATGAGATTGTATGCACTACGCAAATCAAGCTTGGAGAACATCTTTGCTTCTCTGAGTTGTTCGAGAGCAGCTGGAATGAGAGGTAGTGGGTAACTGAACTTCACTGTGACTTGATTTAAAGCTCTGTAATCTATGCAGGGTCTTAAACCACCATCCTTCTTTGCCACAAAGAAGAAACTGGCTGCTGCAGGAGATGTAGAAGGCCGGATGTAACCATGATCTAGAGCCTCTTTGATATATTTCCTCATTGACTCTTGTTCAGGAATGGAGAGAGAGTAAATTCGACCCTTGGGGAGTCGTGCGTCAGGGACCAGATCAATAGCACAATCCCATGGTCGGTGAGGTGGTAATTTGGAAGCAGTGACAGGGTCAAATACATCAGAAAACGTGGAATAACAGGCAGGAATATTCGTGGACATTTTTTTTTTCAGTAGGACTTTCAATGGACGTGGAATTTACTGTGACTCTGTGGTTTCTTGATTTGTTGGATAGACAAGGTGAGTGAGTCTTGTGATTTGAGCATCGACAACCCCATTTCAAGATTTTTCCAGACTTCCAATCAATTGTAGGTTGATGACAAATTAGCCATGGTCGACCTAGGATGAGATCTGTCTGACTATTTAAAAGTACAAACGGTTCGAACCATTCTTGATGCGTGTCCTCCACACACAGTTGAATGGGATTGATCTGGGTAGTAACATCTTTCATGTTAATCTGCTCACCTGTTACGGCGTAGATGGAGTAGGCTTTGGGAGTGTTGATTTCTCGCAGTTTGAGTCTCTTACAGAGTTTCCCCGAGATGAAGTTTCCCGCGGACCCCAAGTCGATGATAGCTGTGACAGATATACAGGTTTCTTCAATTCTTAGATTCACAGGAATTGTGAGGGGTGCTGAGACTGTTTGGTGATCTAAAACTGAGCTTACCATCATATTCCCAGGTCTGACGGGGCAGTTGAGTCGAAAGTGTCCCTTGGTACCGCAGTACATACACAATTTTAACTCCTTCCTCCGAAGACGTTCACTCTGGGAAATTTTGAAGGTATCGACTTGCATTTCTTCATTTTGATTCTCGGACGCGAAGCTCTTAGAATTTTGATGAGGAACAGGATGATAGTAGGACTGATCGGTGTAACAACTTTGAGATCTTTGATTCACTCTCATGGCCTGTTGCATGAATTTCTCGAGTCCTAAAGTGTCGTCATAGATGGCCAGTTGGAGGCGTAGAGCTGGATTTAATCCCCGACGGAACACAGAAATAAGAGCTTGTTCATTCCAACCACTGTTGGATGCTAGAGTGCGGAATTCCACAGAATACTCCGATAATGATTTCTTCCCTTGACGTAACTGTAACAGCTGTTCTCCAAAAGAGGAATCCTCCGCGGGTTGACCGAAAACTTCTTTGAAATGTTTCACGAATTCTTGAATGTTTGCAACCACAGGTGATTCTTTCATCCACAAAGACTCAGCCCATCTCAAAGCCGTTCCAGATAGTTGCTGGATGACAAACGCTACCTTTGATCGTTCAGTGGGATAGAGCTGAGCTTGCTGTTCCAGAGCGAGCGAACACTGTAACAGGAACCCATTGCAATCCTCCGCCCGGCCAGAGAATGGCGCTGGACGCGACGGTGGATTTGCAAAGCAGGTGATCGAAGAAGTGACGTTCCCGGAAGAACCCGCAGGGGAAAACACAGGCTGTACTGAAGGAGCGGGGGCTGGTGTGGGATTGATAGCAACAGCAGGTTGTTTGGGGTCCATATTGATCTTCACCTCTTTCTGTTGTTAGGTCAAGCCTTCTGTCAGGATTCAGACTCGGACAAAGAGGTAAGTGAAGAACATAAACTTTTCTTTATTTAAAAGTAAGATAAAGATTCAGGTTTGCAGGTGCTCAATGGTGCTCGTGCAGAGGATTCGTGGCAGGAATTCCAGGTGAATAAATCCTCTTCATAGGGAATAGCGTGAATGGTGAGGCAAGGCGATGACTTTCCCTTTTTTCCTTCTATAGATCGTTCGTGGGCAGACCAGATCCAAGGAGAAACTCAACGTGAGTAGATTCCTTGCAGTGCATTCAATAGCGAATTAACCCGTTCAGTGATACTTGCTTTTTCTCCTTTTCAGATCATCCAGAAGGGAACGAGACTCAATTCAGGATCCAGGGTACAGAGAACGGGAACCACGGAACGGGTCCTGGGAACATCAGAACAAGAGCACAGAGGTTAGTATTTCAGGTGAGTATACTTTACGTTCCAGACTTGAGATAACTTCGAGGGAGGCAAGTGAAACTGGTAATGGTCCTTTCCTGTTGGAGGCTTGACAATGAGTGACTGTTAATTGGGTGCTTTTGTGCTGGTTGTGAAGGGCGTGCTGAATGGAAACAGGTGCAGGTGATTAGTACTCTGGGGAAAGTGATCGATGCGTGGTGGCTTGGGAGGGTTCTGATTGGCTCCTGACACAAATGCTCGCCTTGCTGTTCTGTAATGCGCATTTGTGACTCACATAATAAGCAATTACATTGAAAAGGTCACGCTTCTGTACTGACGGAAATTTTCTTTTAGCCTTTTTAATATTAAAAACACCCACGATACGCACACGAAATGCACATTTTAAACAATAAACTGACACAAAGACATTTAAATATGTGTATATGGTCCTCCTTCAGCACATTTGTAAACACTGACTCGGTACTTCCGCCTACGTGTGCCGTAACCTTTTCAACGTAATTGCGTATTACGTGAGTCACGAACGTGCGTCACAGTGCAAGGTAAGCATTTGTGCTTATAAAACTTAAACTTTTTTATTTTTGAAATGACGATGGTTTGGCTAGATAAGACCCTTATTCATCGTCTGGTGTCGTTTAAAGCCCTTTGAAGCTGCACTGAAACTGTCATTTGGACCTTGAACCGTTTGGTTCCCATTGAAATCCATTATATGGAGAAAAATCCTGGAATGTTTTCATCAAAATCATTAATTTCTTTTCGACTAAAGAAAGAAAGACGTGGACATCTTGGATGACATGGGGGTGAGTAAATTATCAGCAAAAGTTTTTTTAAAAGTGAACTAATCCTTTAAAACATATGCCAGATGTGAACAGGTCAAATTATCACATTCATGAGGAGTTGCACAGAAAAAAGCAAAAATGCATAAAATCATCCAATTTGCCTTGACATGAACAAATATGACCGGTAGATTTGAACAAGATTGCAGAAAACTACTTGTCAACAGTTGTGTAGCATCCATGAAGGCAGTTCCTCTTCGTCCGATCAGCGAGCAGGTAGTAGAAGTATTTGAGTTTATTCCCACCGGCAGCGAGCAGGAATGCTGTGTGGTCGGGTTCAGTGCAATCAAGGTGTTCTTGTAAGCTGGTCTCTGCCAAAGACGAAATAACAAATCAAACTCAGCTCTCCAATAGACCCCTTATCAGTTGGTAAACATGGTGACGTTTTTTCTGTGGGCGGAGCTTAGTTGGCTGCAGAACGATCCCTCTGGCCGCTTCCCTAACGTTATTTTGCAAGTTTTGTTAGCTTGTTTTTTAACAATGACTGGAGAAAATCCGGTTTTATCTTAATATGCAAGGTCACTCAGTGGCCAGGACCGCGATTTTTATTTGCAAAAGTTAATTTTAACGGACGGAACCAGACGTAAAAAACGTTTTACGGCTGACCCGTACACGCTCACTCAATGGAGGAGAAACTGAGGGCATATAAATCTTTAGATGCCTATAACTATGGGCTGAATGGTCATGTACAAGACTTGTGCGTACGATCCGCAGTTCTGCCGAGCCAGCGCCGAGAAGACGACAATGTAAACAGTGACAGTACGTGCAATGTTAATGATGTGAATATTTTCGAGAAATAAAAATTTCAGATACAGCATACTCATTTTTCATTGATTCTTGACACATCAAGATGACATTTAATAATAATAATAATTTAAGATCCTTATTATGTAGCCGAATCTGTGCTGGTTTGTATTAGCCGCCTGCAGTTTTCCGTTTGTTTTGCCTCCAGCTAGCGCCGTGACGTAACTGTGACGTCCGCTAATAAGGGGTCTATTCTGTAAAACTTCAGACCTTTGTTTACAGATGGTCGGATTCTGGCAACCCACTGCACAACACGACATTTTCCCGGGTTTGTTTCAGCGCCCAGCGCCCAGCTTCTGCTGCCGACATACGCAGTTGCACCTGCGTGACGTCAGTGTGACGTAGTGTGATAATTCCCCTATTGGCCGTCTTTTAAATTTTCCACAATACAGTCAACCCAAATGGCAATATTTGAGGCAGATAATAGTGACAGAAATGCCCAAATTTACCTTTTTGAAGACAACAAGGTGTTGTTCAGCTTGATATGAGCACATCTTTCCAGGTCTCTTGCAGCCTTGTGGTGATGGTGGAATCAAATCAAGGAGGAGACAAATTGATGCAAGATCGCTGCCCCATTCTAAATTACAGATGTGACAACTTCAGCAAAAAATGCATGAACGCGTATAGATAATCTTATTCTGAACTATAGTCTAACCTAAATCATCAGTTTCATCACCTTTCACAGCAGAGTCAATCAGGTCCTTGAAGCTCTTTGGAGAAGCCTTTCCAGGAACTTAGCTGAGGTCTTCGAACCAAAGATCAAAAACAAAAAAAACATCAACAGTTACATAGCATAATGACATAATGAATATCTCTGGCATTGCACAATCACACCTGGCATTAACATTAGTCTTGGGTGACGCACAAGTGAACAACTCGAAGTACAGGTGTAAACGCCCCCAAAGACGCATTGAGATTCGATTGTTCTGATGAGGTCTAGGCCACATTCTTTTATTTAACCCCTTACCTGTCGCCCCCCTTTTTGACAATCGAGTGCAAAATGACATACCCATAATAAAATGGTTGTTGCTAATGAGTCCTTCTGGCTACACACAAAACCAAGGTATCATTTAAAAGCTGACACTTGACAGTTTACTATGAAATACTAAGAATTGCTCTAGCAATTACTAATAGAAAGATAAAGAAGCTCAAAAACAATGGAAAAAAATATTTTTTTGTATAATAAATTTTTATGAAAAAGAAAATTGCTTAAGGCAAATATGTACGGGCCTGGAAACACAAGCAATCTAAAGCCATAGTTCTTAACAATGTAGGTTTCAAATTTGAAGTTCTTACAAGCAAAAATGATTTTTTTACAAGCATTTATTTCAGCGCATGTCTAGGCACCTACCCAAAAAGGCCACTTGGAGACTCCAAAGGGCCACTTGGTAACCAACTTTTACCATGATCTATAACATGTTTTTTTGATCCTTTCAATATATTTTCTTATTATAATATGACAAAGCATAACTTGTATACTGTCTCTGGTGTATTGTTTACATCCTAATAGTTTATAAAAATGCATTTATGTGCATTTTTGGAAAGGCTCCAAAAGGACCATAAAGTGACACTTGGCACTTGCTTATAAAAAGTATATATAACAAAGTCTTTGTTTACTACCAATAATTTAATGGTTGTTTAAAGAATGACAGATTATTTAGCACAAAAAAAAAACGTTTTATTAATTTATACATCTGTATATAGTTACAAACTATAGTTTCTTAGTTATTAGCAATCAACACAGTGATAACATTTCTCAAAAAAAAATGAATACATAAATAAACAAATGTACTACTTACAAAGTATTGCACAGTTTGGCAGTGCTGTTCTGTTGATGGTTTGTCAATTAGCCGGTAGTTAGTTCACCCGGTGTTCAGCACACATAGAGGAGAGTTTTACCACAGGTTTGTCAAGCCCACTCGTCCACCCGATACATATACTCTCACAGTCCCTATTGCGAAATTGCTATCATTCTTTGGACTAAATATGAAGTCACACTAGGAGGTTGTTTTGTGCATGATACTTAGGGAGGTAGCAGAAAGCTGCATCACAGTTGTGACACTTCACAGGAGAATTCCGGTGGCACACCTTACATATGCGTCTACCTGTCCTGCTGCCGTTGGTGATGTGCACAGGACTGTGACACCCACAAAAAGTACGAGAAGGAGGGTCAAAAACCTTGCTTTTGGTGGGATGTCCTGCCAGCTCGTCTCTTTCTTCCATTATTTCCTCTTGAACTTCTGGAGGCAGCTGAAGATGTTGCAGCCACACATGGATGCTTTACATGTTGTCCAGAGCCCTCTGGTTCCCAGTCATCATCTGAAGTTGTCTCACTGTTAAATTACACAAAAAGTATTAGAAATACACTTAACATAACCGATTATCTTACACATGAATACATGCATATTAATGCCTTTTCATATCAGAAATTCAAACAATCATTCACATACAGCAATCTTCCTCTACACCCACTCTATTGTTGCCCTGACTGCTAATTTGCACTACCAGCTTTGAATATAAAATCTGTAAGGATGATTCACATACAGAAAATTCACCTCCATAGCCACTCTATTGTTGCCCATTAACACTACCAGCTTAAAGATTTTATATTCAAAGAATCATTCACATAGAGCAATCTACATCCATACCCCTTCTATTGTTGCCCTGATTGCACATTTACACTAACAGTTTACAGATTTTATATTCAAACGATCATTCACATACAACAATCTACATTCATAGCCCCTCTATTGTTGCCCTGATTGCACATTTACACTAACAGCTTACAGATTTTATATTCAAATGATCATTCACATAGGCTACAACAATCTGAGTCCATACCCTGCATATTTACACTACCAGCTAATAATGAAGACTGTGATCAGACAATAATAATGCCCTAAAATGCTATTTTTTCTCTCTCACTAAACATTACTTTACTTGCTTCACATTATTTGCTTACCACACAGTGCTGGGCTGCCTCTTTCCTCTTGAACTTCTGGAGGCAGCTGGAGATGTAGCAGACACACGGAGGCTGCACGGACGCATGTTGTCCAGAGGCCTCTGGTACCCTAGCTATCATCCTCTGAAGTTTCGTCACTGTTGAATTACACAAAAGTGATTAGAAACACGCCTAACACAACTAGTTACCTTACACACATATAATTACATTTTCTTCTATGAATTTTTTTGTTTGAACTTCGTCTTGCGTTCTACATACAAAATAATAGCCTATAGCTAACGTTACAAAGTAATGTTGTACATGGTTTCTTCTAATTCAGCGCTTGAATAACAATTTCACTGCATTTCAATGTACTTATAAGCCGCAATAGTGCAGAAAATCAAAAACAGAAAGCAATGTAACACAAACTCACTAAAATGTTTAGACACTTACCGATCTAAAACTGGATCGCGACCTTCCAAACACATATCCTCTTCTCCGGAGTCGACGCTGGATACAGCCCTCTCTTCTGAATATTACACGGTTTCTTCATCACTGATTCGCGAAGTTATTCCAATGCAGCAGCAGGAGAAAATAACTTCCGTCCCCGACGTGAACGCATTGAAGCAGGCGAATGCAAACAGAGCGACTGCATCAGAGTGAGCGAGAGAGCAGGTGACCTCTCTGCGTCACGACAATCACGTGTGCGCAAATTTCCAGGAAGCAAATGGTTGCGCAGACAAAGGAACACTGTTATATAACGCGAGATTATGCAAATCTGCACATTGGCGTATTCGTTATGGCATAGGCTTCACACTGGATGACAACACAAACGTTTCCCATTGCTATTGGTTTATTTTTTACTACATATATTATCATTATGCATGATCATACGTCACCAAAACCGCCTGTCATCCTTCAATACTTTCTAAAATTACATGGCCAGTTTTCATTGAACATCTTCTGGGCCGACCTCATTCATTTCCAGACACTCTACTAAATACACTGATATGTTATGTTTCATTGAATAATGCGCTAGATGTGGAGAGTTCGTCGAATAAACAGGACAACGCCCTCGTGATTAGCAAATTTCAGGATGTAAACAATATACATTCTATGGATATTTTTAACAGTTTGCATATTTTTGGACACATTTTTACCATGGTGATCATATACTGGACTCTTCCCAAGGTAAAAAGATCGATGTCATCATTATTCTGCCAAGCATTACATTTCCACAACACAAAAAAGGTAAAGACCCCCCCTCTCCTCATAGTTGTATCTTATTGTTTATGTTGATACAGAATTACAAAAAACGGTTGCAAAGTTATCTTGATTGTATAATGCTTATAACGAGACGAATATACAGTGTCGTATCTTTCAAACAATGTATTGGTTAACCTTATTACTTGCCAAAATGATATTGTAAACACAAGATAAATGTAAACAATAAAAGTTGGGATCACCGGTGATCCCATGCAGAGCAAGGGGTTAAGGGATAGTTCACCCAAAAATTTAAATTCTGTAATTTATTAACCCTCATGTCGTTCCAAACTCGCAAGACTTTCTTTCGTCTTTGAAACACAAATGAAGATATTTTGTATGAAATCTGAGAGCTTTCTGTCCCTCCACTGACAGCTACGCAACCGCCACTTTGACGCTTCAAAAAGTTCATAAAACTAACTTATATGAATTGAGCGGTTCAGTCCAAATTTTCTGAAGAGACTCTATTGCTTTGTGATGAATAGATTGAATTTAGACTTTGTGAGAAACTGAAACTCACTTCTCACTGTTACACACTCCCGCATTGACTGTGAATGGCGTTACACGCGAGAGCGGGAGAGACTCTGGACAGTTGCATACACATTTGCACACACATACACCCGCACGCTCCTTGATAAAAATGATGCCTGGCTTAGGCTAATTGTGCTATTTTGTGAAGGTGTATGGAAGGCTAATGAACAGGGGGGGAAGTTGTGTTTAAAGAGAAGGCTCACGCGAGGCTAGGCGCCATTAACTTATTCGCGTTGATTTGTTTGAAGCACGGTTTGTCCGCGATTTCATTCACAACACTCAAAACGAATTTGTCATTGCTTATACCTTCCTACTTCACCACCTCCATGACATGTAGTGCGGTACCCACTAGTTCATGTCCCATTTACTCCCTGTTTCTGACTAAAATCCTAGTGAATTCATACTGTACATATTACAACTCACGCATTTCCGGCATCCCGGTCCGGTGGTCCGGTTCGACTGCTCCTCGGCGGATGCGCGCGCCGCTGTAGGGTCAGTATTTATGCTTGTCATAAGACAGAGGGTGCAGAGCATTGTTCAGAGGGGTGTTTTTTTTTGTAATAATGTTTTGTATGTATATGGGTGGTGTGAATAGGTGGTGTAAATGTGGTATAAAAGGATAGTGATATGATGATACGATTTTATTTTCATGTCATGTTTATTTTCTACTTAGCTTATAGCTTATTTATGGCCTTAGGCTAAATGTAATACCCTGATTGTTGGTATGGTCCAATTTGGCTTAATTTTTTGGAACAAATTGAGCTCTGGTAACCATCTTTTCCACCTCCACCACCCAAAGCCAGTGAGCCTGCACATCCCAATATTTGGGGGGCCACTCGGTACCTCACATTTGGTGGCAGCGGTGGGATAGTACGCTGACCGACACTGGCTAATAGAGGAGGAAAACGGTGCCAGTCCAGGGGGAGAATGGCATGTAGGCGGCTAGCCAAAGGTGACCAGAAGGATGTTGAGGAGGAGACAGATGAATGCCCAGATGGCGATGCTGGGGCCCAAGCATTGGGCGGAGACCAGACAGAGGGAACTGATCTAGCAACCCTGCGTCATCTCCTTGAAAAGACTCTACAGACACATGAGAGGGAGGCGTACAAGCAGGAGCAGCGCTGGAGGAGTGTGCAGATACAGCTGAACCAGTTAAGGGATGATGTGGAGGCAGAGAGGAGGCATCCGCCTACAGCTCCACCAGGATCTCAACCAGGAGTGCCAGCTCAGCTGGCAGCACAGGCACCAGCACCGGCGCTAGCAGCTTCAGCGGCCCACAGACACTTCCGTCTGGAGTCACAGGCAAGACCGGTAGCCCGTGAGAGGTCTGAGGGCTTTGGTCAGGGGAGTGGTGCAAAGGGTAGTGGGCCCAGTCGAATGCCTGCCCGTAACTATGTTGGTCCAACCAAGCCCAGAGATAGCCTAGAGCCAAGAACTACAGGTCCGGTGGTATGCTATTTTTGTGGTCAAGATGGACATATAAAGCCTGAATGCCCGAACAGGAAGCCGAAGCACTCCAGCCATAGCTGTATTCCTCGTCCAGAAGAGGGCAATATAGGTTTTAGGGGAAGGCTACAGACAATGCCGGCCCTAGTTAATGGTAAAGATACTACTGCCCTGCTAGACACAGGAAGTACCCAAACACTTGTGCAGCCCCACTTAGTGGAGAAGAGGGACTTTGTGCAGGGTAGGAAGGTGAAGGTTCTGTGTGTCAATGGGGATGAACATGAGTATCCTACAGCCGAAGTATACCTATATATTAGAGGACAGACATACCAGATGATGGTTGGTGTGGTGGAGAGGCTGAGCCATCCTGTTGTAATAGGCCAGGACATTATTGTGCTACCAGAATTAGTGCAGTCCAGCAGGCCAGTGAATATGGTCATTACGCGATCCCAGAGCCAAGAGCAGGACCCTGAGAAAGAGGAGACAGATGAGTCGACTGAGCCAAATAGCCTGGCAGAGTTGCCTTTTATAGAGGGGGAAAATACCCCTCCGGCCAAAACAAGGTGCCGGAAGACCAGAAGACAGCGGAGGCAGGCTAGGCTAGTGGGCACCATGGAGAGAAATGAAGAGCTACAACTTACCCAGCCAGTGGATGATTGGGGTGAGGTCCCAGATAATTTTGGGCAGCTGCAGAGAGAGGACCCCACTTTGCAGAAAGCGTATGACAGGGTCACACAAATAGATGGTATGTCCACTGGGATGCCTACTTCACTGTCTGGAGAAGGCTACGTAGTGAAGGAGGGATTACTTTACCACGAGCCAGGAGAGGGCAGGGCAGAGCAGCTGGTGGTTCCTAGGCAATTGAGAGAGAGGGTGTTAGCCATGGGGCATACCATCCCTTGGGCAGGTCACTTGAGCAACCCCAAAAGCTATGAGCGTATTGCAGCCAGGTTCTATTGGCCAGGGCTTTATAGTGAGGTGCAGCAATACTGTAAATCCTGTCCCGAGTGCCAGTTCACCAGCAAGAGGAAAACTAGCCCTTACCCCCTTCAGCCACTGCCGATCATAGAAGTTCCTTTTTCTCGCATAGCCATGGACATTGTAGGAACCCTGGAAAGGACCCAATCGGGGTTCAAATACATTTTAGTCATTTGTGATTATGCCACCCGCTACCCTGAGGCGTTTCCTTTGCGCAAAGTTACGGCAGGTCCAATTGCACAAGCCCTGTTGCAGCTATTTTCTAGGGTAGGCATTCCCCAGGAAGTTCTAACCGATCAGGGCACCGCCTTCCTGTCAAAGACATTAAAACAGGTGTATAGCTTGCTAGGCATCAAAGGCATCCGGACCACCCCATACCACCCTCAGACCGACGGGCTGGTTGAACGCTATAACCAGACTTTAAAGGGCATGTTGAGGAAGTTTGTAGCGGTCAATGGTAAAGACTGGGACCGCTGGTTGCCTTATTTGCTTTTTGCCTACCGGGAGGTTCCCCAGGCCTCCACCGGCTTCTCGCCGTTTGAACTTCTGTATGGGAGACAGGTGAGGGGGCCTTTGGATGTCCTGAGAGAGGCCTGGGAGGGTCCTCAGACCCCCAAGTCCCACAGCGTCCTCATGCATATCCTCAAAATGAGGGACAAGATGGAGGAAATGACCGAGCTGGTGCGGACTAACCTGGAGCAGGCCCAAACACACCAGAAGGCCTGGTATGACAAGGCTGCCAGGCAGCGGCATCTCAACCCAGGGCAGAAAGTTTTGCTTCTCCTGCCCACCTCCGAAAACAAACTGCTTGCTAGGTGGCAGGGTCCGTACGAGGTGGTGCGGAAAATGGGTCCGGCCACCTATGAAATTGACCTGCCTGGGAGAAGAAAACCCAGACAGACCTTTCATGTCAACCTCCTGAAATAATGGCATGAGAGGGCCGGACAGCCAGGATTACAACTCCGGGTGCAGGCGGTGATGGAGGAAGAAGAGAGTCCTGAGCAATTCTTTCCCACCAGTCAACCAGCATCTATCCTGGAGGTATCCCACTTGACCTCCCTCCAGCAGAGGGAGCTAGAAGGAATCATCCCTCCTGACCTATTTCAGGAAAAGCCAGGATTTACTGCTATGGTGGAACACTCCATTCCACTCAAAGACACTACTCCAATACGTCAAAGGATGTACCGGGTTCCTGAGCATCTTCTGCCGTCTCTCAAAGCCGAGGTGGAGGAGATGCTGGCCTTGGGGGTGATTGAGCGCTCTTCCAGTGAGTGGAGTAATCCTGTGGTGCTAGTCCCCAAAAAAGATGGCACTATGCGCTTTTGTATTGACTTTCGGCGGGTGAATGCTCAGTCCCCATGCTGCTTACCCCATGCCTAGGCTTGAGGACTTGATCGAGCGCCTCGGCAAAGCATCCTTCATCACTACCCTGGATTTATGCAAGGGATACTGGCAGGTGCCTTTGGCCAGGACAGACAGGCCGTACACGGCATTCCGGACCCCGCAGGGTCTGTTCCAATTTGTGGTAATGCCATTTGGCCTGCAGGGGGCGCCGGCCACTTTTCAAAGACTTATGGATATTGTGTTGGCAGGTACAGACTCTTTTGCTGCGGCATACCTGGATGACATAGTGGTGTACAGCGCCACTTGGAGAGAGCATCAGCGTCATCTAGGTGAGATATTGCAGCGCATTCAGCGAGCTGGCCTGACCATCCACCCAAGAAAGTGTGCCATAGCCCAAGAGGAGGTCAAATACCTTGGCCATGTTCTGGGTCGTGGTGTGATCCGGCCGCAAAAAGACAAAGTCGAGGCAGTACAGGACTGTCCCAGGCCCCAGACAAAGAAGGAGGTTAGGTCTTTTCTGGGGCTGGTGGGCTGGTATCGCCGTTTTGTGCCGGACTTTGCCCGACGAGCAGCTCCCTTGTCGGACTTGACTCGGAAGTCAGGCTCCACCCAGATTCAATGGGGGGAGGAGCAAGACAAAGCCTTTTTGGATTTAAAAGAGACCCTCTGCAAAGATCCAGTTCTCCAGAGCCCTGACTTTGGAAAGCACTTCACTGTCCAGACGGATGCATCTGGTGTGGGTCTTGGGGCGGTGCTGCTCCAAGGAGAGGGTGACGACAAGAAACCTGTGGCTTATATTAGCCGGAAACTGTTCCCGAGAGAGACCAGATATGCGGCCATAGAACTTGAGTGCCTGGCCGTAAAGTGGGCGATTGACACTTTGAAATATTACCTGCTTGGTCGAGACTTCACCCTAGAGACTGACCACCGAGCCTTGCAGTGGCTAGGGCGGATGAAGGACTCCAATGCTAGAGTCACCCGCTGGTTTTTAGCCCTGCAGCCCTACAGGTTCACGGTGCAGTACAGAGCGGGCAAGCAGAATACTGTTGCGGACTTTCTGTCTCGCCACCCTGTTGGCGAGACTCCAAAGGGGGAGGGAAATGTGAGAAACTGAAACTCACTTCTCACTGTTACACACTCCCGCATTGACTGTGAATGGCGTTACACGCGAGAGCGGGAGAGACTCTGGACAGTTGCATACACATTTGCACACACATTTGCACACACATACACCCGCACGCTCCTTGATAAAAATGATGCCTGGCTTAGGCTAATTGTGCTATTTTGTGAAGGTGTATGGACGGCTAATGAACACGGGGGGGAAGTTGTGTTTAAAGAGAAGGCTCACGCGAGGCTAGGCGCCATTAACTTATTCGCGTTGATTTGTTTGTAGCACGGTTTGTCCGCGATTTCATTCACAACACTCAAAACGAATTTGTCATTGCTTATACCTTCCTACTTCACCACCTCCATGACATGTAGTGCGGTACCCACTAGTTCATGTCCCATTTACTCCCTGTTTCTGACTAAAATCCTAGTGAATTCATACTGTACATATTACAACTCACGCATTTCCGGCATCCCGGTCCGGTGGTCCGGTTCGACTGCTCCTCGGCGGATGCGCGCGCCGCTGTAGGGGCAGTATTTATGCTTGTCATAAGGCAGAGGGTGCAGAGCATTGTTCAGAGGGGTGTTTGTTTGTAATAATGTTTTGTATGTATATGGGTGGTGTGAATAGGTGGTGTAAATGTGGTATAAAAGGATAGTGATATGATGATACGATTTTATTTTCATGTCATGTTTATTTTCTACTTAGCTTATAGCTTATTTATGGCCTTAGGCTAAATGTAATACCCTGATTGTTGGTATGGTCCAATTTGGCTTAATGCTTTGGCCTATTTAAGAGGGCCTCATTCTGCATTAGGGAGAGTGAGGGTGAGTACTAGCTTGCTGTGAGGCTATGTACAAAGTATTTGCTGTATTATCATTGAAAGCCACACATTTGCCACACATTGTGCCACACATTGTGCTGTTTTGATTTATTTTGATTTATTTTGGTTATTTTGTTTTCTTGACTTCTGATTTAAAATATAAATAAACTTTATTTTATTTTTTGGAACAAATTGAGCTCTGGTAACCATCTTTTCCACCTCCACCACCCAAAGCCAGTGAGCCTGCACATCCCAATATTTGGGGGGCCACTCGGTACCTCACAGACTTTTATTCACATCTAGACATTAATCAACAAACATAAACGGAAGAAAAAATAAAATTTGGACTAAACCGCTCAATTCATATAGGTTAGTTTTACAACCCAACACCAATATGAACACTTTATGACCTTTTTGAAACGTCAAAATGGTGGTTGCATGGACTGTCAATGGAGGGACAGAAATCACTCGGATTTAAAATAAATTCATTTGAGCTTCGAAGATGAACGAAAGTCTTTCCGAATTTGGAATGACATGAGGGTGAGAAAAGACAATTTTACACTTTTGGGTCAATTAACCCTTTAACTTTTTGCAGTTTATTATCTTGAATTTACACAATTTATGATGACACATCAATCACTAAGCAATTATGACAATCAAGAAGACATCAATTACCAACAACTAGGGCTGTCACTTTTGAGAAAAATCAAATTCGAACAGATATCAAATATCAAGCAATGTATTTGAATATATTTGAATAACTACGAGCCCCGCCCGTTTCACACTGCAAGCATGAGTGGTGTGTCAATGTTGAGAGAAATGGTATCTAAGGTGTGTACATGTGTAATACCCAAAATATTTCCAGACACTACTTTTTAGATGAGTTGGGGTGGTAATTGTGTGCTCAGGTTGGCCGTTATGTGCGTTATCTTCCATTTTCAAAACAGGGAGGCTATTGGCTATTATTTGGTTGATTTGGTCATGGGCCGACGCTACAATACGTGTAGAGCGCCACTCCTGGATGAGATGGCAAACAATAAAATACAAATGGTCTAATCATAGACTGTAAAAAATGCGCAACACATGCCACTTTAAACCAGATAGTTTATTTATAGTTCGATTACGGATATTTCACGTCATGTTCGAATGCATATTCAAATATCGAATAAAATGTGACAGCCCTACCGACGACACATGTAAATCCCAAGTCTGAACAAAGGCATTCTGTGGTTGCCCAGTTAGGTTTCAATTTTTCATGTTCATTCATCATGTATTAAAATTTGTACTGCACATAGAATAAAATATAATGGCACTCACAATTCTGGATCAATCTTCAGCATTCTGTTGCAATCTCATGAGAAGCTTCCTTCACTTGACACTGCATGGGTCTGGACCAAATCTAATGAAAAAAAGATTTAAAAAAAAAAAAAAAAAGTCAGTTGAGGCTAATATTTCCAAAATTCAGTAATGCAATACAATTTAAATTAGGGCTGTAAATATAGTAAAACATAATTTAGATGAAACTGATTATTAAATACATTTATATAATTTAAATGAGAAAAAGGAAATTTTAGGCATCTTAAATTGAACTTGGTGTACTACATTCAATTTTAAGACATGTTTAGAATTTATTTTAACTATAATTTAATAATGGTATTTATAATGTGAACAGAAAATACATATTCATATTAATAAAATACAGACAGATAAATAGTTAGTACATATTTATAATAACATGCAGTATAAATTGATAAAGACTGATTTCAAGCTAAAGACCTGTAATCCTGTATGCTCTGCCAGTGCTCACGCAAATACCTGTAACTGACCTGGAAGACAGACGGATTTATAGATTAGTTTTAACTCACTTTCACAATGTTTGAACTCAACTTAACTGTCATAAAAAAAAACCTTGATGGTAGGAAGATTGTGTCTTGACGCAGATATGACGACATGATATTCAGTGCTAAGAACAAGCAACGTAACGTTACAGATTATAATTCACACTTAACGTTAAACATAGAGCGAATAAATAGTTTTTAAACGCTTCCCCACCTCAGTCTAACGCTACAAAAGACTGCATTTGTTGTTTGCAGTGTGCATTACAAGATAGTTAAACACGCTGTTAATAATAAGCATGCGTCACTCACGAAAACTGAATTATTAACGTTTTAAATAATGTATAACACAGCTACTTTTATACACACAAAACAAATATAAAATTACCATTTGAAGAATTCTCTCATCTGCGCAGAAAAAAAGGCCAAATGGTACTGCTTCAGACCTCCTCAGCTTCAGCGCCAGGCTCGTTGTAAACCCAGGGCTAGGCGCGACTGGAGGCGGGAATGCTTAAGTTACTTTCATGAAGGCTCAGTGTCAACAAACCAAAATGAAAGAAGCTAAACATTAATAACGTTACACAACAAATCCTAAGCACATTTCAACACATTTATTTAATTTTTAAATTAAATAGGCATGAGAAACTTTTTCTTCTGTAATGTTAACTGTTCTCTGCACCTCATGAACTTGACGAGCTTCCTTAATCCATATAAAAACACACAGTTTAATCATTTCTAAATGTGTTCACCACCATAGTTTACTAAAAATGTTAAAAAATGCATTTACTATTTGATTTTAGAAAGAGAAAAGCAATTCAACCTACCGTCTCGGTCGCATGAAGATAAAATGGCGTCGTCGTCTTTCGAGGCAGCAGTCATCGAGGGGCGGAGTCAATACAATTCGGCGCGTTTTTTTGCTCTTTCAGTGTAAAAATAAAATTACATAGCACCCTGAAACTACACTGAAGAGGAGTACTTTTTAACATTGTAGATTGTTAATTTAACTCTTTAGGAATTGATCACTTTTAACACTGGAATTTTTACACTGCCGATTTTACTGTGTGGCCTTATTGCGGTGAATAATTTTTTTTCCCCCAAAACATACTAACCACGCATAATATTTTTTTTCTATAAAATGCAATCATGTACATCCATTTTGCTCACATATTATTGTAGTAGAGTTTGTGCTGAATACAGCAAATTTATATGTTGGCAAATGGTATGTTTGAAGTAGCTGAAATAAGCACAAATGTCAGGGCATGTCAAAACATCTCAAGGACCCCAAAAACACCTCAGACCCCAGAGGGTTAACTATCTAAATGGGGACATTCCATGGACATAATGGTTTTTATACTGTACTATACTGTGTATTGTGCTCTCTCACCTTACCCCTAAACATACCCATCACACGAAACTTTCTGATTTTTTACATTAAAAAAAAAGTCAAATGGGGGTTTCACTAAGAAGCCTATCACCTTTGAGTTCTTTAAAATGAGCCAATGGCAAGGAAATACCATAGGTCTACAGAATTTGCATAGTTTAACTCCGCCAAACCGTGTGGGTATAAAAGGAGGGACGCTGGCAATCTAGCATTATATTTTCCTGCTGAGGAACTGAGACTGAACTCCAGGCCGTTCCAGCGGTACAGCTGTTGTGGCAGACGGACGTAACATCTCTGTTCCCTCCTCAGGGAACAGGGGTTACATACATAACCGATAAGTTCCCTTTCGTTTAGTCACTCCGAGTTGTCAGTGACTGACGAAATGGGGGTCCCAATTTAATCACGCCACAGCGGCTATCTTCCAGTGCTCTGCGCAAGACTGCGCTCCCTGTCATGAGACTAGCACGGACGAAGGGCTAGGCTTAACACAGAAATACCAATGTACACTGGATGGCATATCCCAGGAGAAATATAACACAGCACCTACCCGTAGGGAGGACTAAGAATACACATATGACCCGAGGCTGGGATGCAAATAGACAAATCCGAGGTATCCAGCGCGCAGGCTGGAATGTTTCAACCTTGAGGCAAGGCAAAGACACAAGCTCGGAGGAGTCTTACCATAGAAATACACATGTGGGGGTTGCCCAATGGGGGAACCATGCACACAGAGGCACCTAGCCCATCACAAGGGCTGACCAACCGGGCATGCACTCTAGTGACGACATCAACAGTGCAGGAGGAACTCAGGGTCTAAGAAGATGAAATAGCAAACGTATTCAGTCCGTGGTGTGGAATGGCGCAGCAAGCGATGACACCAAGAAGGTCCTACTTACTGGCTAGTGGAAGCGAGTACATGAGAGGACACTGGCTCTACCCTGAGATTGTAGAATATTGTGAATGTGTTGGGTGCCGCCCAGCCTGCAGCTCTGCAGATGTCTGTTAGCGAGGCGCCATGCGCTAGAGCCCAAGATGAAGACACACTCTGAGGGTATAAGAGAAGAGCGAGGAGGATTTAGTCTCCTCGCCCCCCTCAAGAACCTGAAGACCAGGTTCTTGTCCTAACGTTTTCGACTCCACAAGGACGTAGTGCGCAGAGATTGCAGCCACGTAAACCTTCAGAGTGGAAGGAGACAGCCTTCGTTCCAACCAGTGGTGGAAAGAGTACTAACAAATTGTACTTAAGTAAAGTATTGCTACTTAAGTAATAATTTACTTGAGTACAAGTAGAAGTACTGAAAAAGTCCAAGTAAGAGTAAATAAGTAGTTTGTACTTTGAAGTACTTTAGTATTATTTTTCTATTTTTACCCAAAATGGGGAGATGATAGCGATATGGAGCGCTAAACACACACATGTCATCTGTTTCTTTCATACTGGAAGCCCAGTACTGATTCATCCCTCACGCAGAAAGTCCACAAGTGAGATTCATAGAAGTATTAAACTATATAAAGGAAATGCCCTTTATAATAACATGCAAGTAGGGACGTTTTGACTGAAACATGAAGACAAACACATGATAGCGATATCTATGTTCATCTATAGCTATCTCAGGATGATGTAAGTCATAAAAATGACGTATGTCTTTAAAGGGATAGTTCACCCACAAATGAAGATAAGCCCATGATTTACTCTCCCTCCAATCATCCTAGGTGTATATGACATTCTTCTTTCAGACAAATTTAATCAAGAGTTATACCCATTTAAGCCCACCGGCAACTATAGTTGCCGCAGTGTATAGTTGTCATTTTCCTTTTGTTAGTATTTTTCTAGATGTTATCCATGTTGTATGTCTCAATGCCATGCAAAGAAACAAACAAATAAAGGATTTCAAGAGAAAAAAAAAAGGTATTCACTTCCTTCCTGTCACATGAGGCTGTCAACTTCCTAACCCTACTTCCAGGAAGCATGGCGAAGGCAAACCCTCCCAAAGAAAGCTCATTTTCATATTACTAATAAGTATTTTTGTTGACATTATATATATATATATATATATATATATATATATATATACACATCTAAATAATCATGAAGGTCTCTATAATCCTCCAAACAAAAGAAATCTTACAATAGATCTATAGGTTTTTGTATACTTAGTCAAAAGTCCAAGCGGCAACTATAGTTGCCGGTGGGCAAATGCCTTGTAAGTACATATATCATGGGGAAATGGGGTATACTGTGTTAATAGGTTAATAATTCAAGGTCATTGGACTTGTTTACTGCATAAACATAATTTTACCCTTTACATAACATCTCTACTGTTCATAAGTACTGTCTGTATGCACTTATTTTAGTTTTTTGCCATTTTGTCATTTGTTTTATGTATGTATATATATATATATATATATATATATATATATTTTATATATATATATATATATATATATATATATATATATATATATATATATATATATATATATATATATATATATATATCAAATATCCGAGCGAAACAAAGCCAAATTTTGATCTACATCTGGGGAGCGATATTTTCTTCCTAGGATGGTAGGGAAAGACTCATACATGCTATTAACCCCAGTGACGGGTAGGTTTAGGGACGGGGTTGGGGTAGGTCATATATTTATATATACAGTAATGTAACGTAAAGTCAACGGCGTTCATAAACACGCTGAAAAGCGATTATGCGTGTTGATAGCATGCCAAAAATAGAAATACGAATTGGCGTGTCATACATACGCCATTTCATGAGATCAGTCTGATATAACTGTGATTGTATTCATCTGAAATAAGAAAGTCATGTACACCTAGAAGGACTTGAGGCGAGTAAATTATGGGGTAAATTAAATGTTTGGGTGAACTAACCCTTCAATGCAATGCTAATCAACATAGCTTGTATCATAGAATGTAATACAATAATATACGCTCACTCTTAAGAAGCAACATGAAACAAATTTCATTGTATTTCATGTATTGTGATTTTTAAAAGTATGTCCAGGTAAGATCATTTGAATGTTTCAGTTAAATTTCATAATTGAAAGCAAAGAAAGTTAAGTGAGAGGTCCCATAAAAAAGAAAGAATTACAACAGTATGAATAAAAAAGTGCCAGTAAAAAACAAATAATAATTAAGTGGGGTACGGGTTAATGTTAAATTAGCCTATATTCTCCTTTTTTTTCGTTCTACCGAAAATGTGCTTGGAGCCCACTGTTGCTATAGTAACGAACTACACTTTGACAGATAAATATTGCGATCTTATTTCACTGTTGTTGAGGTTGTTTTCAGCTTTGTACAAAGTTTGCTTCGTACATTTCGTTTAACTATTTTGTTAAAGATGGCAAGATTTACCATTTAATTGAACTGTGTGCAATGTGCATGTCAGCAGCCATATCACCCTGTAGCCCAAGACTGGTTGCCCACTGAAGCTAAGCAGGGCTGAGCCTGGTTAGTACCTGGATGGGAGACCTTCTGAGAAAACCAGGTTGCTGCAGGTGTTAGAGAGGCCAGCAGGGGGTGATATCCCTGTGGTCTGTGTGGGTCCTAACACCCCAGTATAGTGATGGGGACACTATACTGTCAAAATAGCACCGTCCTTCGGATGAGACGTTAAACCGAGGCCCTGACTCTCTGTGGTCATTAAAAATCCCAGGATGTCTTTCGAAAGAGTAGGGGTATAACCCCGGCATCTTGGCCAAATTTGCCCCTTGGGCTCTGTCCATCATGGCCTCCTAATCATCCCCATATACTGATTGGCTTCATCACTGTCTCCTCTCCACCAGTAAGCTGGTGTGTGGTGAGCGTTCTGGCGCAATATGGCTGCCGTCGCATCATCCAGGTGGATGCTGCACATTGGTGGTGGTTGAGGAGATTCCCCCTCTTCCATGTAAAGCGCTTTGAGTGTCCAGAAAAGCGCTATATAAATGTAATGAATTATTATTATTAATGAATTATGTATTTTAGACACTTACATTGTTCTTGCTCCGTCAGTGCAATAACTGCGTCCATGTTATGAGCCAAGTTTTTCATTTACTTCAACTGCTCAGTGCTCTGGTATTATCAATGGGATGACCCCTTTCAGGAGTTGCCATAATTAAAATTTAAAGTCAGAATATGAGCAAGCGATACTGATTCAAAACACGAGTGCCCCGCCCCCAGCCAAACTGGAGGTTTTGATTGGTTTTACACCTGAGTCAGTATCTGTTATTGGCTGAAGCGCTCCAGACCTGTCTGTTATTGGTTGAAGCACAGGGCTCCACCGCAGTAGTTTGAAAAGTGTCTGTCAAATGTCAGCGGTGCAGAGCCAACCGTACTGCCAGCAACGCGAGGCAATTGACATGCAAAAGGCACTGGGGTCCTTTCCAGGAGCCCGTGGCAGCATGTCCATTTCACATGGCACCCCAGCCCGTGGAGGCCCAGGAGGCATCTGTTGAGACAACAACATGCAGAGCCAACCATACTGCCAGCAACTCTAGGCAATTGACATGCAAAAGGCGCTGGGGTCCTTTCCAGGAGCCCGTGGCAGCATGTCCATTGAACATGGCACCCCAGCCCGTGGAGGCCCAGGAGGCATCTGTTGAGACAAAACCTGCTTGAAAACACGTTTTAAGGGTACTCCGGTCCGTAGAAAGGAGAAGTTCGACCACGGGGTGAAGGTCTGATGGCAGGTCTGGTTGCCATGCCTATCTCGGGACTCGATTGCGGAGTGCTGAAGCGGTCTCATATGAAGCAGTCCGAGTGGCGTGGCAGACGCTGCGGACACCATATGCCCCAGGAGCCACTGAAATAACTTCAGTGGAACCGAGAAAAAGAGAAAAGAGATCCTCTGCACGGGGGAGAGTTTGCTCTTTTCCCAGTTGACCTGAAGGCCCAAAAGGGCGAGGTGCCGGAGCATCATGTCCCTGTGTTCGCAATCCTGTTCTTGAGAGTGAGCTAGAATCAGCCAGTCAGCGAGATAGTTCAGGATGCGAACCCTGTGTTGCCGGAGTGGCACAAGGGCTGCCTCGACAACTTTCGTGAAGATGCGGGGGAACAGGGCTAACCCAAATGGGAGAACAGTGTACTGGTATGCCTGCCCCTCGAAACCAAACCATAGAAACGGTCTGTCTCAAGGAAGAATGGAGACATGAAAGTACGCGTCCTTCAGGTCTATCGCTGCGAACCAATCCAGTAGACGAACACATTTGAAAATGCATTTGGATGTCAACATCTTAAATGGAAGACGCTCAGGTTCAGGATTGGCCATAACCAACCACTCTTCTTGGGTACAATGAAGTAAGGGCTGTAGAAGCCGGACTTTGGCTGGAGGGACGGTCTCGATCGCACCCTTCACCTGAAGGGTGGCGACCTCCGCATGTATGACAGGGGCATTGCCACCCACTATAGTGTAGCAGACTCCCCGGAAGCAGGGAGGAGACCGTGCGAACCGAACCGAATCGCATAGCCGAGGATGATGGTTGTCGCGAGCCAGCGGGACAGACTGGTACAGGCTAAGGCGCCTTCCTGTGGCTACCTCCATGCCGCTGCCGGAGTGAAGGCTGCTGCTGGACCACGCATGTGTCTTTCCTGGACCCCACATGTGGACATCACCTGAACCAGGGAGCGTGTGGTCAACTTCGTCACCCGTAGAGCGAGGTCTGTGGCGGCACGGAGCTCTTCCATGAGCCCTGGATGAGCCCTACTTGTGCATGTATGTGAGCACCCTGGCCTGGTAGACCTGGAGGATGGCCATAGCATGCTGTGAGGAGGCAGCCTGCCCCGCAGCTCTATAGGTCCTCGCCAACAGAGTAGACGTGAACCTACAGGATTTGGAGGTTTGCTTAGGGTCGCCACGCCAGGTGGAGGCGCTCTGGGGACACAGTAGCATAGCCAGAGAACGCTCCACCAGGGTGACCACAGTGTACCCTTTGGTCACGGCCTCATCGAGGGTAGAGAAGTCCGAAGAGGCCACTGAGCAATTGCGAAAAGTCAAAGGAGACTTCCACGAACTCATGACCTCCTCATGCACTTCCGTGAAGAAAAGAATTGGGGATCGCCAAAAAACGATCATCCAGCCGCGAGCACTCAGGACGGGAATGCTGGCATACCCAAAGGCATCAGAACAGCAGAGTCTTCATCTCCGGAAGACTCCAGCCCACCTTGTGATGCGGCGATCAACATAGTCTCATCATCTGGAGCGGCGAATGAGACGCGGGGCGGGTCCAAAGACTGGCCGGCAATCTAATCCTGCACGGTCACGGGTAGCAGTGCACAAGAGGGGGGTGTGGCCCGAAGAGGAATCGTCTGGGCTTTGTTCCACACGGTAACCCTCAGGTCACCCTGGCCACCAGCCAATGTATCGCCTCTCGTGGAGGGGATAGAATGAGGTGTGGCAGAGGGGACTCTACCTCCACGGAGGTCATTGAGTCTAATTTGTCCTGTTCCCGCAATGAGAACATGAGTCATCCACAAATGCTGCCTTAGCGTGATCTAAGCCCAAACACGCAAGGCAGCGATTGTGCCCATCAGATGACAAAACAAATCGACCACACCCAGAAGTGCACGGGTGAGACATCTTGAAAAAGACATGCCACGCGCAAGCTCTTTTGTGAGAGGGAAGAAAGCTCAGCAGAGAGATGAAGCACATAGAGATGAAGCGCCCAGGGAGAAGCACAAGCACTGTTGGCAGATCACTGCACAGACCAGCAGAAGGCAATGTGATCTCACTCGAACGCGCCGTTGCACCAACACACTGGAGAACCGTTCGTCTCGTAGTATCGAAGATCTCAGACACAGGCATGCAGAGGAGTGAAGAGAAGCTCTTGGCTCCAAAGCAAAAACATAATTTTTTAGCGTCCCTCCTTTTATACCCACGCGGTGGGGCGGATTTGCGCTATGCAAAATCCGCAGACCTATGGCATTTCCATGCCATTGGCTCGTTTTGTAGAACTCAAAGGTGATAGGCTTCTAAGCGAAACACTATTTCGTCAGTCACTGACGTAAATCGGAGTGACTAAACGAAAAGGAACGTTAATTTATTTATTTTGTACCAGATTTAAAAATGAGGATGACCCTAAAGGGATGTTTTTTGGAGATGTTGTCATATTTTGGTCACTTCTGGGTACAAATTTGTCCCTACAATATAGTTGAGCAGGCACACACACACCACACACACACACACACACACACACACACACACACACACAAAACACAGGCTATTCCAAATAGTATAAAATAATTACTACAGTGTACACTACTTCTGTAAATGCATTTTTTTTTTTTTATTAGATAAAAAAATTCTAAGTAACCACTATGAAATGATGGGCCTTATTTTAACGATCTAAAACGCAAGTATCAAATGCAAAACGCAAGTAACTTTGTGGGTGGATCTCGGGCGCTGTTGCTATTATACCGGCGGGATATATATTACTCTTGCTCCAGACGGAAATCTAAAATGGGTTGGTCTGATGTTGCTACATTACTCATAGGTGTGGTTTGGGCGTTACGTGAAATAAACCAATCAGAGCGTCATCTCACATTCCCTTTAAAAGCAGGCACGCTTGTTCCATGGCGGATTGCTATAATGATGGCGGATTTGCCAGGCGCACGCCAGGAGGAGTTCAAACATTTTAGTATATCTTCTCAAGGGACAATACTATAGAAATGAAACTTGGATATATTTTAGAGTAGTCAATGTCCTGCTTGTATAGCAGTATATATTTACTGTCCTCTGAAAATAACTCAACATACAGCCATTATTGTCAAAATAGCTGGCAACAAAAGTGAGTACACCGCAAGTGTCGTGTATTCTTTTTGGCGTGCATGTTAATCAATGAGTGGATTCACACCGGGAGCAGGAGCAGTGCGTGAGTGTCAAGCAGAAGCGTTGAGTGAGCAGCAGTGAAGCAGACGGGGGATTTTTGCTGCGCTTCTCACGCTCAATTAAAGTGAAAGCAAATTTTTTATGGACAAAATAAATATGATTTCACACAAAAAGTCCCCAAACTGCACATAATAAGCATGTCTGAGTTTTAACAATAACTGGAATAGGCAAAAAAAGAAAAATGAAGACTATAATAAAGACTAAAATATTTAGAAGTCTTGTAAACATATCGAAAGTATGACTGAAACGACAAGATCTGAGCTGTTTTCTTGGTAGTTTTGTTGTTTAAAGGTGCCTTGTGTAATGTCCGCCAAAACATATAATTCATACTCCACATTCCATACCAGATGGGGGCAGTATACCTCCAGAAAGTGAGTTGATCTACTCTAGAGAGTTACAAACGAGAAACGGCATAATCTCTATGCTCCGCCCAAGGCCGGCGCTATGGGCGGGCCTTGGGTTTTCGAAAAGTCTATGTGAATGTATGTTCAAAAAGCGTGCACGGTAGAGAGGTAGAGAGCGCGAGACCTTGCGTGCGTGTGCTAGTGTGTGTGTCTCATGAAGCACATGTAAGCACGATTGACATCAGGTTCAAGTACGCCCACAAGCCGTGCGAGTTATTCGTGTATTGCAATTTGGCTGGTGGTTATGTTGCCCGCATACCACCTCCCATGGTCAAAACTAGTATTATGACACCTGTCGGGCCGTGGATAGTAATTTAGCATGCTAATTCAGGTTGATATGTCAGCAGCACTGTACTTGTCATTTTTTTAAAGGTCCCGTTCTTTGCGATTCCATTTTTTAAACTTTAGTAAGTGTGTAATGTTGCTGT
This sequence comes from Chrosomus eos, assembly GCA_036326025.1. Classification (NCBI taxonomy): domain Eukaryota; kingdom Metazoa; phylum Chordata; class Actinopteri; order Cypriniformes; family Leuciscidae; genus Chrosomus; species Chrosomus eos. Next base: position 25,821,892 of record CM070824.1, on the reverse strand, counting down.
TAGAGCATAAATAATACCTGTGAAATTATAAAGCTCAAAGTTCAATGCCTAGCGAGATATTTTATTTAACAGAAGTCCCCTTTCAAAGCATACAGTGAATGCCCGGTTTGGACTACATCCTTCTACTTCCTTTTTTAATGACGTAACTAGGAATACACAAAAAGGGGGCGTGGTCTTGTTGTGCTCCCACGGAGAAGCAGCACTTCAGCTGCGCATGCATCTCCAATTTATGGTAAGAGGCATGACCTTTCCGGGCAACGTGCGATAAGCTGCTGTCGAATCACAACACAGCGGTTCGCTAGCACAATCAAAACTCGTTACGTATTTCTGAAGGAGGGACTTAGGAAGAACAAGGAAGTCATCGGGCCGTTTTTTGGACAGTGAAAACAGCAGTATACAGATTGTAAGTAAATTGTGTGAAAAATACAGTGGTTTTTTTACACGCGAAACATGAACACTTGTTATATTGCACACTGTAAACACAATCAAAGCTTCAAAAAAAATGATGAACGGGACCTTTAATGACATCATCGCCCTTATTTCTTCTCATTCTTTTGATGCGTGTAGCAAATTTTTGGGATATTTTTACCTCAATTGTTACACATGGCACCTTTAACATTTATATACGAATGTTGTACACCTCCCCATAACAAACTTTCAAGACTATCAATTTTATAAATGACTAACTTCTAAAAACAAATTTATAGTTGTCTTTGTAAATGTAGCAAAGCGCGGCTGGTCTATTAGCGACTACGCCACCCCGGAGTACCGGGTAACTAATCTAAATGAGGTTTGATAAACAAGGTTCGGGAGGAGCAGGTGCAGTTAATTAACCCAATCAGCACCAGTGGAGAGCAATCAGTAATCAATCTAGGACAACATAAATATCAGCAGAACCCACACTGGTTCCTTGACAGTTTATCAGCATCCCACCTCCACCCCATCTCCTCTCTTTTAGTTCCATCTATAGTTCCATCTACTCTTACCACGGGGGGAGTACTCTGGGTTCGGGCAGAATTCCGAGCTCGGAGCCCTCCACCCGGACAGCACGCCAAGTACGCATAATCTTTATCATAATAATTATATGTAGATGCGAACTCGTGAATAAAGAAAAGGACACAAGTTAGTTTGCTCAGGAAAGGCAGGAGGCGTGAACTCACAGTTAAACAATTACAGTAGGTAGCCAACCAGAATGCCTATTGCCGCCGCGGCGTCTACCGCGGTGAATTCACCGCGGCAAAAAAAACCCAGTCGCATTTCTAAGTCATTCGCGAAATGACCGCCAGGTGGCGCAAAGGGACATTTAGCGAAAGCAAAACGTATGTAAAAGTAGCCTACATTTTAAATAGAATATAGCAAACTTTTAGAGCAGAACATTTTATGAATCAAAATATAAAAGAGGCCTATCTCGCAGTCAGTGAAAATAAATTAGGTGCAATCAATGATGCTAAACTATTGAGGAATGAGAAGATTGAAGAGTGCATCAGTCGTTTGTGGGCACACTGACGCTTAAACAGCCGAACTTGTGGTCGAGTGGTAGAGCTGAAGGTTTAAACAGTACAAAGACACGGGTTCGAAACCCGAATAAATATGTTTTTTATATAATTACCATGCATTTCCATTTTACACTAAGGAACAAATCTCATCCAACAGATTGACTAAATTTACGTCTTCAAAAACAGTTCTGTTAAAAAATAAACAAACAAACAAACAAAAAACTTCACGGACAGGACAGCAGACAGCAGGACTGGAATTCTTTCAGAAATAATTTTAAAAAACATGGTTAAGCAAGGTGCGATTTGCCGGTGGGTGATTTCCCCCCTCCACAGTAGGCTATAGCGAATAGGCCTACCCTAAATAGACCTTATCAAATATAGTATATATTTTTAAATATAGCCTAAAACACGCACGTTTAAACAACAAACAATAAAATCTGAACCAGCGCTTCTGCTCCTGTATTGAGAGATAACATGCAGCGCATTTCAGTTACGATCCTGGTTCCAGTGGCATTAATACATTCACGGCTTTTTAAAATGTCACAAAGCGTTTTGATGTGGTTTTGAACGAAATATTGAAGTTTATAATTAAGTATTTTGACACACCACGCCTAGTGCGTATTCTAAAATGGGGTTTTCTTCTGCCACTGAATTAAGTTCGACAAACGCAGCAGCGCGTTCACTTGAATTTATTTTTCTGCTAAAATAACTTTAGGCTAGCCTACTTCGTTATTTTTGGTCATACAGATAGGATATCATATTTTAAAACTGTAAAAGGTCTATTTTATTCATGTAGGCTACACTCACAGTAGGCTAACAACAAAACGTTCTCACTCATTTGAGCGAACACACACTGGTGAAATAAATGTTTGGGCTTTTCTCAGTGAGCTTCGACATGGCCGAGTGGTAGAGCTGACGGTTCATCAATCGGCAGACCTGCGTTCAAATCCCGAACAAACATGGACTTCTGTAAAAAATCTATATATTTTTAGGCTATTAATGCAGATTTGTTTAGTTCTAAAACTCTGTTACACCACATATTTTTTTGCTTAGGCTAAACGAGATTTTCACCTTGTCATTTTCTCATTGCGAGGCGCTCACAATCACATCATAAACATATTTGAGCAGATTCTCTGTACCTCTCGTTTTCATATGGATTACATAATCAGATAACATTTATTAACCTAAATATTTAGTCATTTAAAGGCTTTAGACATAGCCGATTTCCTATCTTGACTGAGCTGAGGCAAGTGGCTTTCGGTTTATTTTTGTGACGCGCAGTTCCCGGAGACCGAGAGAGACGACATATAAACTTTTGTCATTAGCCTAAAAAAAGTTTACAGTTTTGAACGATGTAGGCTACTATCTGTATGACCAAAAAAATCACGTAGGCCTATAGCCTATTAAGTTATTTTAGCTGTTATGAGAAAAATAAATCAAATGAACGCGCTGCCTCGTTTGTCGAAAACTTTACTTAAAACCATGTTTTTAAAAACTCTATGTAGGTTATAGGGAATAAAACAAATATAGATATATATAGGCCTATATATCTTTTTTTTATACAAAACTGCTTTTGAACAATTGGTATTATTAGCTACAGATCTAAAGTCGTTCTGTTGGATAGCCTATTTGTTCCTTAGTGTAAAATGGAAATGCATGGTAATATTATTTTATAAATATAGCTAAATTAAAGACATGAGTTTTGCCTCTCTCGCGCTGGATCTCAGCAAGTTTATTTAGTCTCCCTTGCTCAAACATTCTTAAACTCTACAGAACCAGTTGAAACAACTGGATTGAACACTTCAATTTAAATTTGTGTGTGAAAACACTTTAAATAGGCTACAATAAATAAACAACAATATTTATAATTTAATCAAATATGGGGACACATCGAGCCTATCCTTAAAATAATTTTGGCTGGCTATCCGACACTCTCCATATGAATGAGGAACATTAACACCTATTGTCTGTCCCTCCAAACCCCCCACAGGCTCTCTGAGTCTGAGTCTGACTTAAAATAAAGAGAAGTCGCAATTCACACTTAAATCGCTCTTCTAGCATTAGGCTATTAAAGTGTCGATAATGAAAGAATTAAATGATTTAAGCTACATGTGGTATTTCTGTCATAAAAGTTTATTAATAAATATTTCATTATTTAAATAATTTAAGAAATAAAACTGGTTTGGGCCAGCTTTTTCCAAGCAAAACTAAATATAGCCTAATCTTCAAACGCATGTTCATTTTGTTGTCATGAACAAAATGCTCAACTCAATATTAAATTCTACAGGGATCTTTGGGTCCAGGCATGCAAAATGTGAATTAGTTATTTTTTAAATTATTATTATTCAAATAAATATCGGTGCTTCGTGGTAGCCTACTGCTGATAAACTAAATAACATTTAGATAATAATTATGAACTTTAAATGAAACAATATAGCAACACTTCGACGAATAAATGATTTGATCTGTTTTTACATTTTAATTCAGGGCGATTTAGTCTCTACATTTAATTAGCTATGTTGCTTTGGACTATTTTCGATTTGTACCGTTTCGTTTAATTTAGCTGCAATTTCTTTGGCAAAACAAATTTAAAATGTAGCAAGAATAAGATTGTGTGTTTCTTTTTTGCATGGAAATAAAGTCTAAATGCAAGTTAGGTTGCCACCGGTCCCGGTTTTACCGGGATTGTCCTTCTTTTTAATAACCTGTCCCGGGAAATTTAAGCACTCTCCCGGGACAATGAATGTCCCTGTTTTCGAAAGGCTACGTGAATATGTAAGTTCAAACCATAGACTGTAGGTTCAAACTGTGTAGCGCGCGGCCGCTTGCACGGCAGAGAGAGGGAGAGACAGAACACCGGCTAGATCCCCCCTAACTATAGATGGTAGTCGCCGCTCAAAGTGTGGGGCGCGCCCCTCTATGGGTGGGAAATAGCCTAGAGAAGTGACAGGTTGGGCGCGCCAACGGGAGGAACTTTTCCTTTTTATGCCTTTATATCTTTATTCGTTCATGGCGAGTCTACATCGCATCTTCATCTTTGCAGCGACGCAGAAAACACCAGTTTATTAATAAACAATTATGTCTCCTTGCTATTTTTGTCTCCGGCTCGTGCGCTTGAGTGTAGCTTTATAACACTCACTCCTTACCCTGTATAGCCTATTTAAGTTATTAAAACAATATAAAGGGGTGATTTGTCCACTGATGGCTTAAATAAACAACTAGGCTACTAGTTGACTAGAAAAAAACTAGTCGGAGACAGCCTGAGCGCGCGACCCTGAGCGGAATGAGCGAGCCGAGGAATATCCAGAAATGCTCTGATCGGAACAAAGGAATTTTGACATAATTAATCATTAGTTTATATCTCATGCACTGCCCATAATTTTAATCCCATATCAAACACATTAGCCTATGTTATGTCTGTTTGAATTTTTTAATTTTTTTGTCTTGCCAAATGGATTTCTCTTCTTTTCTTTTTTAACATTTTGACACAGCAGCACTTTTATTTTCTCTATTTTTGTTTTTGTTTGTTTAGTTTGTATTTAGATACTAGCCTACTTGTTACTTCAATAAATTGGAACATTTTAAGCTTGTTGCGTATTTCATTAGCATTGTGTTGGGGCGATGGGGGGCAGTGGGGCTTGAAAATTATGAGTCTATCCATCGGGTGCAGAAAAAAGATTGCATGTGTGTGCTAGTGTGCGTGTGTTTATGAAGCGAATGTAAGAAGCCCTTACAACCCCCCAGCTCTACTGTAGCAATGTTGTAATATGCCATTGATTATTAAAAAAAACGCTTGACTTTAAATAAATAAACAGTTAATAAACTCGCAAATAAAGAGTCACCTATTTAAGCATCAAGAACGGTTAAAGATTAATGCTGTCGGCCAACATGGTGTTACATTGAGATTCGATCTCGGGTCTCTTGGATCTCCGTGTCGTTGCGTTAACCACAGAGCCACCGCCTGAACGTTTACGTCAACGTCTTATACTCTTCTAAAGCCTTGATGTAGCCTAATATGTTTCTATTGCAATGTTTTATATTGAAATGTTTTCATTATTTATTCAATTTAATTTAAGTATTGTGATGAATTATTTTAACTACATTTCACTTAAATGCATCTGCTACCAGCTTTCAATCGCTCTGAATGAGCCGCGACGCAGCGGCAGATTACGCAATAGAGAGAATAAACGGACACTTTTCAAAGTCTGTGATTGTAGCGCCTCTTAGCGGTTAAAGGCAGCAAATACACCCCGAATTTCACCGCCGCGGCAAAGCGGCGGCGTTGAAAGTATTATTCTGGTTGGTAACCTACTGTAGTTTATTAAAGAAAACAATTAAACAAGAAAATAAAATCACAATAACTGGTGTTGATCCAGAAACAAAATAAAGAAAAGAATATAAAAATAACTGGTCTTGATCCAAAAATAAATAAAAGAATTCACTACTGGTGCGAAGGCTCCCAAAAGACAGGCTAACTGTAGCTGCACATGGCCAAAAGAAACCCAATTTGGAACGAATCACACTCCACTGCAAATAGTGATCAAAAGATAACACACAGTGAAACAACCGTAATTAGTGTAAAGCCCGTGCAGCCGCAACCACCAGCATGCTTCCTGGGACACCCGGCACCTGCAGAATACAATAAATAAAAAGAGAAAAGAAAACAAGGCAAACAATAAAGACAGAATCAATTTATAACAATCAATTGAAACTAAGAAAAAGAAAATAATTCGTACCAAATAAGTTACACATTCAAGACAACAATCACAATCACAAGTCGTCACACAATCGGTCATAGAAATTACACAGCTGACCGAGAGAATTTAGCAGCTCGCAATCCATAAATCACCGCATTAAGCAGTGACTATAATGCCGCTAAGACTAGTGACAAGACAAACCGAATTACACAAAAACAACAACTGCCTAAAGCAGACGTGGTGGGGTTACAGCGGTAATTAATTCGAGCTCCCCACAAAGCAGCAGACGTGGTTCAAAGCGCGAGGATTGCTGACAGTCAGTTAAGGTGGCGACTTAACCTCTCTTTATTGCGAGCAAAGAGAACTCCCTGATTTAGCATCGGCACACACAAGTAAATCACAGGCGCACAAAAGTCATACTAGGCATCATTTAGTGAATCGAATCACAAACAGCTGGTGCTCTGACGCGGCCATAAGGGGTGTGCCCTACCAATGGAAACTCTGTCACACTAAATGTGGATGTCATTCCAAAAACACGCACAGCCTTGATAGCCTAGAGTCACACTCTGCGGTTTCTTGGAATGACGACAAAGGCGGGCTTTCGGCAATGACGCGTCCCAGGGAGCATAAACAACGAGTCTATATACACCAGGGGTGGCACCCCATTGGTCATAAACATAATGAGGATGGTGTGGCCACGAGTCACTCACTTCACCACATAAAGAATTGCTTGCTAATACATGTAGCTTTGGAGCTGCTGCTGTGACACTATACACTTCCAGTGCGAATACTCTCACGCGTCTGCAGCTGCAGTGACGATGTACGCTGACTCGCTGCTCAAGCGCAGCTCACGCTTGCGGTGTGAAACGGCCGTTAGTGATAATAGCTGATCGACGTTTAACCTTGCAAAGCCATATGTCTTATTCATAATTTTCATGTTTTTGCCTGCTTGACAGGACCATACAAATTTGTGTACCTTGTATTAGAGCAGTTAAAATGTGTGCTTTGAGTACAATTCTCTCATACTGACCACTGGATGTTCAACATGGCACCTCATGGCAAAGAACTCTAAGGATTTGAGAATTAGAATGGGCTCTATGCACGGCGGTATTTCCGGTGAAGGGTTAAGGATGCTCAATAACTTCCGCCGATCGTAGAGTCCAGTGCAATACAAAGAATTTATATTGAATTTTATACTCCATGGTTATACAAAAGAAACGTTAGTCACAAAAACAGACAAAACAGACACCCCTCGTTGTGTTTATGCTTCTTTTTAAAATTATATTAAATAAACATAACTATACATAAAATTACATCTAAACATATGACAGTTTCGTTTCAAAGACGGGAGGACAGTACATTTTGAAGACTCTGCCATAATCCCGTTTTCCTCCGCTTTAATCTCCCCAACCGGAAACGGATGAGCATCCTTGCGTCAAATGCGGAACTTATGCGTGCATATAGCCTATTGTTGCTCTCCACAAAGTTGAACTATAAAACGTTTGGTAACACGCTGAAACTGAGTTACAATAAAGGTCAGGGTCATAGAGAGGTTTTCCAAGACGGGTTCCACTTGGAACAGGCCTCGTGAGGGTCAATCAAAGAAGTTGAGTCCTTGTGCTGTGCGTCAGGTGCAGACGCTGGCTTCGAAAACAGACGCATGAGTGCTGCCACCATTGCTTTACAGTTTGCAGAAGCGGAAGGTCAGCTTGTCAGTGCTCTCCCTTTAGAAACTGGGCCAAACGGCATGATAATGACCCAAAACACACTGCCAAGATGACAACTGCCTTGCTGAGGAAGCTGAACATGAAGGTGATAGAGTGGTCAAGTATGTCTCCAGGCCTAAGCCCTATTGAGCCTCAATGGAAGTTGGAGAACCACCATGTGTCTAACAGCCAGCAGCTCTGTGATGTCAATATGGAGGAGTGGAAGAGGATCCCAGCAACAACCTGTGCAGCTCTGGTGAGTTACATGAGAATTAAGGCAGTGCTAGACAACAATGGTGCTCACACAAAATATTGACAGTTTAAACACAGTTTTGACATGTCCACTTAGGATGTACTCACTTTTGTTGCCAGCTATTTTGACAATAATGGCTGTATGTTGAGTTATTTTCAGAGGACAGTAAATATATAGGCTACAGCTATAGAAGCAGCACATTGACTACTCTAAAATACATCCAAGTTTAATTTCTATGGTATTGTCCCTTGAGAAGATATACTAAAATGTTTGCTGAAATGTGAGGGATGTACTCACTTTTGTGAGATACTGTAAATACAAACATTGTATTATTTTTTTGTTTAAATTTGTATCAAATCAGTATTGGAATTCATTCAATAATAATTATCTCGGAATTTTTATAAAATATTAAAAGAAAATGTTACTGTTTTACAATAAAATATAGCACAGTATAGTATAGCATTAAATGCTGCAAAATATTGCATTTATTCATTCAATAATAATAATAATAATAATAATATAGATACTATTAGAAAGTATAAAATATTAAATACTAAAATAACAGTTTATATTATTGTTTAAATAAGCATTAAAAGCTGATATTTATTTTGATAAAGGCTGATAAATATTTTTCAAGGTAAATCATATTTAAACATTAACATCTCCATAATGGGAATCAAGTATATCGCAATGCTAAAAGAATGGTCAAAAAAATCATTAAGTTCATATTTTCTTATTTTGGTATGCGTTACATATACATCCTATTTTTGGGCAACATGTGTGTACACTTGTGTGCCAACCGCTCCACTGAAACTACTATTTTCAAATTTACTCAGACTCATGTCATAATGGCAGAAGCCGTTAATGTAATTATTATGCAACGTATAATGCAAAATTAGTGGACCACACTATTGGGATGTTACATAACTGTCATGTACAGAGCTGATCCGTCTGGGGTGTCATACAAAATTATGAAACATGGGGCATTACAGCAATGCACGCAGCATGCACCTCAATGACCCCGCTAGTATTTTTCAGCATCATGGAGAGTGACGTTCTGTCAGAATAAACCACATGGGTGGAGGACGGAGACTTATGAAACTTGACTGGCAGTGACTGATCACGCAGCTTTTTCTGTCTGAGCCCCACTGCTGAAGACCCCTACAAGTTGCTTTAGATACAGCTTATATTTCATCTTGAGTGACAGACAGAGAAAAGGAAGCTTAAGGGGTAAACTGAGCCACCCAGACATTAAATACTAGAATAGAATCTCAAGATTTAACATACAAACCACAACAAGAGCGAAAGATGAGCTCTGAATAATCACCTCATGACAAAGAACTGAAGCTGACAAACACAACAACAACAGCACTAAATAAAAGCAGGAAACAGCAAAACAATAAATAGTAACACAGTGATCCATTTAATTTATTCATACCGGCGCTACCTCACTGGAAATTTGAATACCATGTCTATCTTAGTTTTATACACAGATTAAACTCCTTTCTCAAAAATGTGTTTGAGTCCTGGTGTTCTTACCATTTAATATTTAAAGCATTTTTGTATGACAGAACAAGCGCCTGTCAAAGATGGGCAGACACCGCTGACAACATTCAAACCCTTACGAAAAATAAGTATACTTCAAGTTCATTTTATGAAGTATACTTAAGTAATGTTCAAATATATTTTTTAGTATACTCTATTTAGTATTCTAATATCAATGTGTACTTGTAGTAAACTTGTAAGTGTACTATTTTAATACTGCTTGGGACAAATTTTTTAGTATATAAAAGTATACGTTTAAGTGTCCTATAAGTGTAACAGTAGTCACAACTAGGTTTCTTATTTGTAATGCATCTGTACTACAAGTGAACTTAAGTATACAAGTAGTTTCCTATTTCAGTACAAGTACATTTTTTAGTTTATGCAAGTACACACTGAAGTGTACTCTCAGTAAACTAGTTTAGTAGTTTATACTGAAAGTATACTTGTATGTTTTCTTTAAGTGAACATAACATTATACTTATAGTTTGTAACACTCGGCCTAATCGGTTGAGTTACATGAGATAAAAAAGGGGTCAGATTAAACTGTGAGAGTTTGGGAAGTGTTTTAAAAGATGAGACGACAACAGAAATAAAGTAAATAAATGAAGTGTATTTACAAATTTCACAAGGAACTTAAAACAACACCATAAAACAAGAAAACTTAGGCTGTTAAAAGCATAGAGTCCATTGGTTCCATACCCTAAAACAGTCCTTAAGAGTCCGTGCGTGCTGTAAGTCCCAATGTGTGAGTGTCCACCGGTGTATATACAATCCAACTGTAGTGATAATCCAATGAAAAGTGATGAGTTTTGCTGGAATGGTAAGTCCTTAAAAGAAACTCCTCAATCCCGCTTTGGTCATCTTGACAGAGACCTTGTTTGTTTGCCATGCTGCTTCCTTTATGCTGGCTACATCCTGTTTCCTGTCAGATGATCGCTCACCTGACAGTCAGCCTCATAATCATTTAAAGACATACACACATAAAATAGATAAGAGGAATAAAATGTACTAAAATGACGAAGACAACATGTAAACCTATAAAACCCTCTAATATACATAAAATCCATAATATATAGAGTGGTTAAAACATGTGTCATGTGTGACAGTGTCACATAGTCCCCCTCCCCAGCCTACGGCCACCGGGGTAGGTACTAGTCCCTGGAGGTACTGTCAGCCATTGTCCGTGTAGTGGGTATCCTCTTGAATGTGTGGCTTAAGATGTCTTGGTAATACATGAGATAAAACTAGGCCCTCCCACGTCGGCACTAGTCTGCCGGAGGAATCTATGGGAACACCAGAGAGAGGTGGAATCCAATACCAGCCTGGGTATCCCTGGGTCGGTGACGCCATTCCTCCCAGGGTCCTGAAGTACCCAGCTTTCCTGGCACGCCACTCACCCCGGCATTTACTCCTATCCGGCTTAAGGGTCTCTTTCAGTGATGATGAACGGTGATGATGGTGAGGTGGTTTCTTGTCATGGTTGAAGAGAGCACACTCCTTGGTCTCCACACCACATGACTTGCAGTCCTTGACGAACCTCCAGGTGTCACTGCGGATTGCGGGCCACCAGGCATCTTCCAGGATCAGCAGGAGGGTCTTCAGTCGCCCATGATGTCTCTCTACTGTCCTCTGATGGAAGTGTTGTAACGTCTGCTGGATCAGGACCTCGGGTACGACGAGCTGGATCTTCATGTTGTCGTCCCCCTTCTGGATCCGCCGATACAGTAAGCCCTGGTGTTCCTGCAGTTCGACCCGGTTGGTTGGTTGAGTGGTGGGAGAGATGGTAAGTCCCTGGAGCATGTTGTCCTCACCCTGAGCACGGGTGAGCTCCTCTCTGGAGAAGGGTAGGCTGGTAAAGATAGTGTCCCACTCTGGCCCTGTTGGAGTGAGGGCGCAGAATTTTCCATCAACCGCTCTGTTGTAGGTTTGTGAAGTGTTTGAGGTGGTGGGAATGCTGTTTGGGGGAAAACCAGGGCTCGACGTGGATAGCACTGGGCTGTTGGTCGCAGTGGGAGGAGAGATGGCAGTTCCTGGAGCCTTTATTTGTTCCAACTGTTTTGCCCATTTCTTGTCTCTCCTCTTGAAACACTCGAAGACCTCTCTCTCCAGTGTTCCCACGGCATCCTTTATAGATTCCTCCATTTTTCCCAATTTTAAATCCACAGCCTCTCTAAAATACACTTCACGATTAAGATTACGTTCAACAGAGTCTTTAAAATCCTTCTCCAATTTTAAAACAATGTTTTTAAGAGCCATCACCCCAGCACGAAGCTGTACACACTCACAATGATGTAAAAACTGTTCATCATTAAAACCAGCTGATGTATTAAAAGCAGCAGCGTTATCTTGATTAGTCGTCATCTTAAATCACTCTTCTCAACACAGCGTTAAAAATCTTTAAACGTTCCCCGTACGGGCCACCATATGTAACACTCGGCCTAATCGGTTGAGTTACATGAGATAAAAAAGGGGTCAGATTAAACTGTGAGAGTATGGGAAGTGTTTTAAAAGATGAGACAACAGAAATAAAGTGAATAAATGAAGTGTATTTACAAATTTCACAAGGAACTTAAAACAACACCATAAAACAAGAAAACTTAGGCTGTTAAAAGCATAGAGTCCATTGGTTCCATACCCTAAAACAGTCCTTAAGAGTCCGTGCGTGCTGTAAGTCCCAATGTGTGAGTGTCCACCGGTGTATATACAATCCAACTGTAGTGATAATCCAATGAAAAGTGATGAGTTTTGCTGGAATGGTAATTCCTTAAAAGAAACTCCTCAATCCCGCTTTGGTCATCTTGACAGAGACCTTGGGTGCTTCTCATTTCTTATTTGTGCATCCTCGTTTCCTTTCCTCGCTTCCTTTCCTCGCGTCTCAGCTCCACCCCTGTAGGACGCGAGGGAAGGCTGCAAGGAAAGAAAAGTAGGACGGAGGAATCGAATGAAAGCTTTTTTATACATTGGAATACTTGATCACTCGAGCGTCACTTCACAGCGTCATCAGCAGCGCTCAAAGGATCTGCCCTTAAGTTGTTGAAGTTTGTTTATTTAAGAAATTCGTAATAAATAACAATAAAGCAAGCTACCCTATTGAAATATGTGAGATGTGTGGTTTATATAAACTGCAAGGGTAAAGTATAAATTCAAATGATTGTGACAGATGTGAAGGGGGAGGAGAATTGATGCGTGCTTCACGTTTAGTCGATAAAACACTTCCGCATAGGATACACATGTGTATCCTCGCTCATGACTCCTCTGGAAGCCTCCTCACTCCTCGATCCTCGCCTCCTCGCGCAGCAATTAGAGAATTGAGATGTCCTTCAAGATGGCTGAGCTCGATCAGTTTCCGGGTTATAGGATGGAGGACAGAGGAGCGAGGAGACGAGGAGGGATATTGAGAAGCACCCCTTGTTTGTTTGCCATGCTGCTTCCTTTATGCTGGCTACATCCTGTTTCCTGTCAGAGGATCGCTCACCTGACAGTCAGCCTCATAATCATTTAAAGACATACACACATAAAATAGATAAGAGGAATAAAATGGACTAAAATGACTAAGACAACATGTAAACCTATAAAACCCTATAATATACATAAAATCCATAATATATAGAGTGGTTAAAACATGTGTCATGTGTGACAGTGTCACAAGTTTACTATTTATATATTATTTTTGCACTTGCAGTATACTACTATGTTCAAATGTAGATATTTTGTATACTTGAATAACTGTACTTTAATTTTAAAAACATTTTATTAGCTTCATGCATCCTTTTTTATCAACACTTGAATGTTGGCAAGTTTCATAAAGAAAGGCAACATTTAAAACAAAAACGTTGAGAAAATCACATTTGAACGATTATCAAAACACAGATGGGGTAGATCGAGTCCAACACCCCCAAAGCTTCAGTCGTTTTCTCTTCATGGGTTACGCTTAATTTAATTTGGTTACATTAAGCAGTTTTGATTTATACGCTGTTTAATGTTTGATGATCACATTATTTTACGTGAGCAATCTTCTATGGCCCTGTCCCAAATGGCACACTTCATGTGGACTTTCTGTCTCGTGGACTTAAATTGCGATTACTCGCTGAGTCTACAAGTCTGTAGGCCGTCGCATACATATTTTTAACGCTCTGAAGTGTTATCAGCAGTGCCCCGTTTGTACCCTAGAAGAGGTCTTCCGAGAAGCCCGCATGGATGCAGGCTCCACACACTTTAAAGGGTACCTATCATGGAATTTTGAAAATTACCTTTCATGTAGTGTGTAACATAGATCTAAGTGAACAAAAACATCCTGCAAAGTTTTAAATATGAAAGTTCACCGTATACAAAGTTATTGTCTCTCAAAAGTAAGAGTCGACTCTGAGTCGCTGATATGAATCAATAGACGAACGATGCACTTTCGTACGTCACTTGTACAAGTTATTTGAATTCGACATGCCCACTCAGTGCGCGTGCCGAGCAGACACAGAGAAACCTGACAACAACATGTCGACAAGACTCTGTTCTGAAGTGCGAATCAAAAGCAAACTTTTTTTTTCACTGCCCAGGGACGAGCATGTGAAGACTCAGTGGCTAGAGTTTATATTTACAACTATACCACACAAGTATAGCCACCTTGAGCTGTGTTCGCGTTATTTTAATGACGATCGCTTCACAAACACAAATGCTTTCAAGGATTCGCGAGTCGCCTGATACTGAAGGAACGTTCAATACCAAGTTTATTTGGATCAGCTTCCTCCTACGAATCACAACCTGTAAGTACTATTAATAATTGTTGCTTTTATGTGTGTGTGTGTGTGTGCGTGTGCGTGCGTGTGTGCGTGTGATTCCTGATGTGGTCTGGCCTACAAGTGAAGCACAGTAAATGTGCAGTTTTCTATGAGAGGAGGAGCGGTGGCAACCGTTGGTATAGATCCAAGGCCGATCAACCCCCCGATTTTACCATCTTAGACAAGCCACTCAGAGTGTATACTAGACACGAGACCTACAACTATCTGGGTCACAAGTTTAACATCGCCGGAGAATGGAGTCTGCAAGTGACTGACATGGCACATCAGTTTATGACCAGACTGGATCTCATTGATGCATCACCACTTCCTGTTACTCTAAAAGTGCAAGCAATAAGAGACATAGCATTTTCTAAAATTCAACATCTTTTTGCAAATGTCCATATTCCGCAAAAAGTATTGCATGAAATGGACAACAAAACCGTAAGCGTGGTTAGGAAATGGCTTTGTCTCAACACACATTCCACAAGATGTTTTATCTTTCAGAAAAGACAGGATGGGGGGCTTGGAGTTCCTCACTGCATGTGGGAGTACACCGCTACAAGACAGTCTCACCTCACCAACATGCTGAACTGTGATGACGTCAGCGTGAGGAAAATGGCCAGAGCATCCTTATTGCTGGATTTTAAAAGACGGAAGGTACTACACGCATGCGGTGGGGAAGAAAGCTTCCTGGGTTTTAAAAGAAAGACCAATGGAAAGCTAGATGGACGGGCACAGGGGTTTGGTGTGTCATCAGACTGGCCAGACCTAAATGACCTATGCTGGAAGACAGGTACTGAACTAAAGTGGAGCTCTCACGATCGACCTGTAGAGGTCTCTGATGCAGTCGTAGAGGACCCATCTGTCCTCGTGGAAGCCAAGCTGCACCATAACAACACTGTTCACCGGCTCCAGCCTAGAACATCAAGACAGACTCTCTTGTTTATTCACAGAGCCAAAAATATGGAGTATTGGTCCAGCCTGAAACTTCCGGGAAAGTTGGCAAAACTGCCCTGTGCGGACCACTCCGTATCACACACTATCTACAGCAATGCTACCATCAGTGAGGAGATCCTCACTTTCTGTGTGAAAGCACGTCTGCAGGTTCTTCCTACAAAATACAACCTATCACTGTGGTTTCCCTCCACACACTCGCCCCTCTGCATGCTGCATACCCCCCCTCAACACCTGGAGTCAGTAGCCCACATCATGAACAGTTGCTCAGCAATGAAAGGACTATATATTGCCAGACACGACAGACTCGTGGACCTCATTGCTGCTCAGATTCCCTGCGTGGCTGATGAGCAGATTTTTAAACACACTACTGTACAGTCCGAATGGTTTAACTCTCCTGCAAACACTTTTTTAGGAATTGCTAATACGCCCGATATTGTTAACATCACTCACAATGGCAAAAAAGTTACACTATTTGAGGTGTCATGTGCATTTGATTTGTTTATGGAGGAGTCTTACTGCTCTAAGATTCTAAAATATCAGCCATTGATATCGACCATTGAGAACCTTGGGTATAGATGCCGACTTATTGTGCTAGTGTTTGGTAGTCTAGGTCATGTACACAGTCTGGCGGTCCGCGGACTTTGTATTGGGGGGATTTCTAAAATAGGGGCCAAACAGTTGGCAAAGTACTGTTCAATCTCAGCAACTATAGGAAGCATGTTTATTTGGAAAAGACGATGTTTCCTGTACCCTTAGAACTCTAGTAATCCATAACAATGTGCTGCTTTGTTTTAATCTGTTGGATTATTCAAAAAATTTGATTCCAAATGAAATTGACTTGTAATGTGGAATCAAATAAAGTATATAAATGTGTGTGTGAGAGAGTGAGAGTTACGCTCAGCAGCTTCTAGGTCTCCATTGTCATTTTTTTGTTTTTTGAAATGTGAAATTATGTGAAGCGTATTGTAGTACTGCAGTGCTTTATCAATATGTTTAAGCTTTGGGCTAACGCAAAATATAACTGACTGCGTCATCTGACCAATCACCGCCGATTAGCGTCACGTAAAGGAGGGGTTTGGACAAATGAGTCGTCAAACGAATCATTAGGGAGTCGGTGAGCAAATCAGGTAAAAATAAATGCATATTATAAGACAACAAAAGTGTTTTTTGTCATTGCATGCATGTAAAACGGTTGTTGGGGACTCCCAGAACATTATTAGGAACATTTTAAATGCCATAATAGGTACCCTTTAACTACCTAGGAATCCTTGCGAAAGGCCTATCAGACAACGGATGGGAGGAGATTTCGCTCACGGACAATTGTTAACATGGCTGAGAAGAAAATATGCAAAAAGTGCAAGTAACATTACGGTTTTTATGACCTAGGTGTACATTTGACCAGTCATTACCTACAGTTTATACAAATATTATGGTCATCGACCAGTGGTTGATGTCTCAAACATAAGCTAATAATAGCGTGCTGAATAATAAGATCGCATTATGATTCATTAAATAAATATAACCGAATGGTCTTTACAGAGTCATATGTAAACGTAGTATGAATTTTTAAACCTGTAAATTCATCTCAAACTCACGCACATTTTCATTATGTGTTAAAATTGTAATCTTGTTCTTTCACAACAAACATAGAGTAGACGATAGACAAACGTAGATTTTTTTCCCCACTCCTAACACACATAATGGACTTTCTACATACACACAAACATGATGCTTCCTGAAGACAAATAAGCTGATGCCGTATTTTATGGCCGTCTATTTCTGGTCTTTATGTACTGACGTTATATCACTTGAACATTTTTCTGGCAATGTGATTGGCTTGTTTTCCACACGTGCTCACGCAGAGGCATTCCCATAAAAATAATATCATAAAGCAGTACTGAGTTACACTCAAAAAGAAACACAGTTCACATGCTACATCATAGAAACGTCAAACTTACTCTATGAAAGCAGCCAATGTCAATTTTATTTGCAGAAATACACCTTAGCAGCACCCTTAGACACTGTTTTACTTTAAAAGACTGCGGGAGGAAGCACATATTTGTTATTAGGGTCACTGAGGTTGCACATCAGTTTAAAACAAATCCATGTAATTTCTTAAGACTCTGCAGGGCCACTCCATTTTTTACTGGAAACATCCCGATTACAGTAAATTAAACTGATCATTTGATGCGGTGATACACAATGATGTTAGTCGTTTCTATCAGTGTTAATTTTGACAGCAAATTTTGATTTAGTTTTAGTCTTAGTCTTTTGACTAAAATGCCATTTAGTTTTAGTCATATTTTAGTCATCTGAATTGTTTTAGTTTTAGTCTAGTTTTAGTCGACGAAATACAATAACATTTTAGTCGACTAAATCTACAGTAGATTTAGTCGACTAAAATATAATGAGTTTAGGTAAATTGTAATGTATTAATTTAGAATTTCTCTAAAATTTCCAAACCCATATACTACCGGAGAAAACATTTACTAACCTATTAATATGAATGATTTTTAAGTTTGAACATGCAATACAGATTTAACTACTGTGACTTAAAAAATATCTTAAAATTAAATAAAACTACTTGCATACGTCATTCTTTATTCTTTCAATATTTATTTGTATGAATTAAATAGAATTAATCCTTATTTATTGCCACTGTCCCTTTAAGACGTCGGATCATGTCCAATTACATGCGGATACAATTGCATTGATGATACACTCACAACTGTTTATGACACAAACGACAGAGTTTACATGAATACTCTCCAAAACGGACATTTAGACATACTGTTCTGTGTATTTGTCCATTCAGACACGAAAGAGAGCTCAGTCCAGTACTCGCGCGATGTAGCTATAGGTGTATTGCGCATGGCTGCACGCTTCGGGTGTGTGCACGCAGAAAAAGTGCGTGCAGAGCTCTTTTTTGCATCGTCACTCTAATTCAGATCTATATGTCTGCTCTACTCTTTCTCCCAGACGTTTCCATTTGTTAACGTTTTGATGAGACCGCGGGGTAGATCACGCAGTAGCCTACAAATGTGCGCATCCACCACACACACACGCAGGACATCAGTTCTGACGGATCGCTTCCCAAATCGTCACTATCTAACATTTTCGTCTAGTTTTTATTCACTGACGAAAATGTCCATAGATTTTCGTCATAGTTTTTGTCATTCAAAACTAGGTTTTATTAGTTATCGTCTCGTTTTCGTCTACGAAAAAATGTCGTTGACGAATAATTTTCGTCATTATTTTCGTCAACGAAATTAACACTGGTTTCTATGTGCTGTCTCTTGAGGACTCACAGAACTCGGCTCATCAGTGTAGTGTTGTGCATCTAATAAGTCACCACAAATGTACTGCTATCATTCTTCTGACAAAATATAAACACTTAGTTATGCGTTTACAGTTCCACTGGAACATATCATAAGCACTTTGCAGTCTGCATCTAGCGGGCAACATATTAACAATGTTGACTGCGCTATTAGCCAAGTTTATCTGTGGACCAATCCGTGATTTACAGTAAGAGAAGCCAATAAACATCAATTCCTATGAGGACCTCAATGCTTCTGTCAAATAGAGCATACATTTCCCTTCGCCTTCATATGGTGCATAATTCTCCAGGTTCTCATCTGAAGAGTTATTTTCATTCCAACTTTTTTTTTTCTTTCCATGGCCAGTCATCCCTAACTGGGTCATTAAGGATCAGGTGGTTATTTTTTTTATAAAAACCTGTTCATTTAAAGTGCTTCATGCCTGCAATGCGGTAGAATTAAAGCTCCCTGGACATGGGATTGACTTTTTTATAACTCGATAACATAAAATGAGAGCTTCATTGAAATTTATTACTTAAAAAAGAGCATTATAAATTATTCACTGCAGTACTCAATAAAAAAGGCAGAGTGAACAGACAAATACTCAATACAAAAAAAATGAAGTCAATAGGGCAGAACTGCTAAAAGAAACTCCCAAAGACAGTGAAATTCTTTTTGTAAATGCTTATCAATGTTTCATAATACTTTGTCGGATGAATGAATGAATGAATGAATGAATGAATGAATAAACGAACGAATGAATGAATGAACGAATGAATGAACGAATGAAATATAGATGGCCTTGAAATTAACAGACAAGTACTAAAGCAACAAAACAATTTGGACTTAAATGCTTCCATCAGAACATTTAAATGCAGTTTTGAAAGACGCACACACAAGCACAGATTGGCAGATTAACAGACCATAGACTTAGATATCTGAAATGAAAATTGAAGAATAATGAATATTTATTGTGTAAAAGTATGGCATGTCAAGGAATATCAAGTGTATTCATTTAAAAAAGCATGGTAAAACTGCAATTAGCAATTTTTAGACACAACATATCTGTAAGCTATCTGTCAGCAATGCTTCAAACATTAATAAAATATCTACTTGTATGCTCTTTCAGAGGGCTTAAGGATGTTGTAGCAGGTCTGGATCATGACCAGCTTCTATTGAATGTAGATGTCAGCGTCCAACCTGAATGAGCGCCAGCCCTGTTGTTCTTGTACATCCTGCCCAATCTCATTCTAGTAGAAACTAAGGTTTGTGAAGGTTGTTATTGAGAAGTGCTGTCTTTTTACAGTCAGTGACCTTCACCTCAGTCTTTGGCTCTCTCCTCTGTGTTATTTAGTCAGGTATGACACGTGTTTGAGTGTGTGAGGCCATCTGAAAAGAGGAATCAACCTCATAGCACTTTTCATTGCCTCTTTATTGCTATATGGCAGTGTAACTGTCAATCTTCCTTCCTCCCTGTTGCCCAGGGGACAGACAACAACATGATTGGCAGAATACTGCTTTTTCACCAAACAATGACCTGACACTGCCTATAAGAAACCGAGAGAATATCAACAACACTGACCCAAAGCCTTTTACTTCAAGGAAACTCTAACTTCAAGGGAAATGTAGTATGTCTTAATAAAACACAAGTGCAATAACAAGAAATCTCTCAGGGGAATTAAATGAACAACTCTGAGACTTTAACACAAAGTATGTCAGAAAATATTCCACAAAGAGTTCAATTTGTTACATTAGAGTTCAAAAGTTTAAAGGTTCTGTTACAGAGTGACGAAAAGGCAAGACGGAACCTTTCTTCGAGCAAGGACGTTCTCCGTTCGGAGCACTTCCGGAACCGGCCCGGTGTTTTCACCGGTTTCACGCGATGGCCGATCGCGGGATAATGGATTGAGAAATAAGTGTCAGCTGCGAGAAATGAGGGAGGCGATCAGCGATCGGAACACATGTCTCAATAAGGGGTATAAAAAGGCATTTTGGTGGAGGAGAGAGAAGAGTCCGGAGAAGGGAAAGAAGTGGCCGAGATAGAGTGGTAACAGGACAGATGATTGCAGTCTTGGCGGATGCTATGAAGGGGAACATTCGTGGACTGAAGAATTAATGTGCACCGATCACTCCTGGGACAGTTAAGTACCACGATCACGCTGATGACAATTCTAATAGCCTCCTGATATTACCTGTGTGCCTTAGCCTGAAAGTTAACCCCAGTGTTGTTGTGGTCTCTCGAGGCTCTTGTCTCTGCCGACATTTCTCTCTCATACTGCCCTTAAGTCCTAGTTCCATGGGAATGGAGGAAACTGGATGAATACTGGAGTGAAGGCCTTAATTCATTGTACGTGTGAAGATTGCAGTGTCTGTGGTGATGTAAGCACATTTTAAAGTCTTGGGAGTTGGATTGGAATACACGAGTGTGGGAAGAATAGTTCTGTCTTTAACCGTAACTTCGACCAGTTGGCGCCGCAGGCATAAGTGAAACTTGAAAACATCATGTCGACGAGACGCTGTTCTGAAGTGCGAATCAAAAGCGAACTTTTTTTTCACTGCCCAGGGATGAGCATGTGAAGAATTAGTGGCTAGAGGTTATATTTACAACTATACCACACAAGTATAGCCGAACCTTGAGCTGTGTTCGCGTCATTTTAATGATGATTCCTTTACAAACATAAATGCTTTCGAGTGTGGATTCGCAAGCCGGCGGATACTGAAGGAAGGTTCAGTACCAAGTTTATTTGGATCAGCTTCCTCCTCCGAATCACAACCTGTAAGTACTGTTAATAATTGTTGCTTTTATGGGTTTTGTAGCATGCTCAATAAGTATGTGTGTGTGTGTGTGTGTGTCAGTTACGCTCAGCGCAGCTTAGGTCTCCAATGTCATTTTTTTTTTTTTTGAAATATGTAAAATGTTTGTTGTTGTTATTGGAGTTGTCATAAAGAATAGAGCGTATTGTAGTACTGCAGTGCTTTATCAATACATTTAAGCTTTGGGTTAACGCGAAAAATAACTGACTGGGTCGTCTGACCAATCACCACAGATTAGCGTCACGTAAAGGCGGGGTTTGAAAAATGAGTCGTCGAACGAATCATTAGGGAATCGGTGAGCAAATCAGGTAAAAATAAATGCATATTATAAGACAACAAAAGTGTTTTTTGTCATTGCATGCATGTAAATCTGTTGTTGGGAACTCCCAGAACAATATTAGGAACATTTTAAATGCCATAATAGGTGCCCTTTAAAGAGGAGTTTACATCCGTGCTTTGCCTATTCTGAAGAGGGCTTCATACCAGCAGAATGGAATGCTGTCCGACTTGAAGAGGAGTGTCTACCCATGTGGTATGCTTTGTCTGTTTTGAGGAGGGTCTGTACCGGTACGCTGTCTGCCGTCTGTCCTGCAGATTTATTATGAAGTTCCTACCTGAGTGCCACCTACCGTCTGCCTTAAATATCTACTGTGGAGCTCCTTACCTGAGTGATGTGCACCATCTGTCTGCTGTGGGATCCCTCACCGCTGCCCGTGTCAAAGAGTGCCTCTTACTTCTCCGCCCTTGTAACCTGTCTTGAGGATCTGTTGTGAAGTTCCTACCTGAGTGCTACCTACCGTCTGCCTTGAAGATCCACTGTGGACCTCCTTACCTGATTGCTGTTCACCGTTGTGAAGTTCTCACCTGAGTGCTGTGCACCGTCTGTCTGGAGGACTGCTGTGGGATCTCTCACAGTTGCACGTGTCAAAGAGTGCCTCTTACTTCTCCGCCCTCGTAACCTGTCTTGAGGATCTGTTGTGAAGTTTCTACCTGAGTGCCACCTACCGTCTGCCTTGAAGATCTACTGTGGAGCTCCTTACCTGATTGCTGTTCACCGTTGTGAAGTTCTCACCTGAGTGCTGTGCACCATCTGTCTGGAGGACTGCTGTGAGATCTCTCACCGTTGCCCATGTCAAAGAGTGCCTCTTACTTCTCCGCCATCGTAACCTGTCTTGAGGATCTGTTGTGAAGTTCCTACATGGGTGCTACATACCATCTGCCTTGAAGATCCACTGTGGAGCTCCTTACCTGATTGCTGTTCACCGTTGTGAAGTCTCACCTGAGTGCTGTGCACCATCTGTCTGGAAGATCTGCTGAGGGATACCTTACCATTGTCAACGCCAGTGAGAGCTTTCCCCTTCCGCAGCCGTTAAAACCCTCAAGACCTGGGAAGGCAAAGAGGAGAACGATTAGTTGATGCCCTGTTTTGAGAGACTATTTTAAATCTAATAAAGTAAAACAACTTTGTATCTGATCACGTTGTCCTGTCTGTGGTGTTCCTCTGGTCAGGCGGCTCAGGGTGGTACACTTGAAAGGGGTGGCGTTTAAGGCCTGGTCGCCGGCCCGACCTGTGACAGTTCAGTAAGCGATTTCTGGGAAAATCTGTTGATATTTGAAATCAACACCTAAGCAAGCGCACCACTCCCTTCATTGCACCACCCCCAAAATAACAAACATGCAATGCAACACAGGCAACCACCAGCTGGCGCACCAGAACAGACAGCTTGCGTAAGTATGGATACATTGGCTGCGATTCAACAACAACAAACATTCACTTTCGAAAGGGAACTCTCACTGTGTTGATTGACGCTAAGGGGAACGCCTCTGGCGTGACAGGTGTCTGAAATCACAATCAAATCATGGTAATCCTACACTGTTAATTATTTGGCTGTAAATTTATAATAAATTGCAGGTTACCAGTTACATGACTTTCACAGTAAGTTACTGTATCATTTTTACAGTAAATTATTGTGAAATGACAGTTGTATACTGTGACTTCACAGTAATTATGCCGTCGCATTACTGTAATTTAGCAGTAAGCCCAGGTGAAAAATAAATGTGCTAAGTGTACTAAAATTTAGCATACTTTTGTGTACTTGAAGCCACATTAATCATCATTATACTTCAATTGTGTTCATGATTAGTTAACTTGAAGCATGCTATTTTGGAACAACTAATTTTGTACTAAATATATTTTAGTAGTAATTAAATTGTAGAAAAGCTCAACTTGAAGTGTATTTAGTGTACTTTTATGTGCTAAAGTGGAATAACTTAAAGTATATTTTGTATACTTTAAGTATATGCCTGTGTAAGGACTAATTACACGCTTAAAGTGTACTTTATTTGTGTAACCACATTACAAATTCATTATGAGTGTCTTAGAAACATATTTGTACTATATTTTAATATACTAAATTATGCTAAAATGGAACCACTTCCAGTACATTTAAGTGTCTTTCTTTGCAGTTCATTAAAAAAATACTTTCATATGTCTTAAACTAGTTATAATATATGTGAAGCATCATTTTAATGTACTTCAAGAACATTTAAATAGCATTAAAAGTGTATTAGCATTACACTAATAGCTTAATATAAAGCTGTTTTTTTCAGTATTTAAAACAATATATTAAAAGTGCAAAAATAATTAAATATGAATATTAAGACATACACAGACTTTGAAAATCAAGAAAACTTTAATATAGTATCTTGTGTAAATTACAAGCTTGCGGGCCCGATACAATCCATGTCGAATTGCTCAAATTATTAGACCGCAATAACATGTGATAACTGACTAATTGGTACAATCAACGGCAACAAAATTCCATCCGACTGACTAAAATTCATCTTTGTGGCCATACCAAAGAAAGCAACAAGCGGAAATGTGAAGACTACAGACTGATAAGCTTGATGAGCCACGTGCTGAAAGTCTTCCTGAAGGTGATCCAACAGCGCATATGCTCCACATGCAAGGGTGCACTGAGGAACACACAGTTTGGCTTCTGCAAAGGATTAGGCACAAGAGAAGCAATCTTCTGTTTACAGATACTACTACAGCGATGCTACGAACAACAGAAAGAAGTGTACATCTGCTTCATAGATTACGAGAAAGCCTTTGACTCAGTAGACCACGACCGACTAGCAGCTCTATTAAAACAACTGGGATAAATACGACTCCAACTTCATCATTGCTCTTTATTGAAAGCAAACAGTCCAACTCCGATATGACAACGAACTGACAGACCCAATAATACAAAAAGTTGTACGACAAGGCTTTCCACTGTCACCGATTCTTTTCAACATCTACTCGGAGCAGATTTTTGATCAGACAAAAAAATTGGTATTAAAGTCAATGGACAATACATCAATAACATCAGATATGCCGACAACACTGCACTGCTGGCCGATTCGGAACGAGATCTACAACAAATCTTGGACGAAGTTGCCGCAGAAAGTCAAATATGGGGCCTACGAATTAACAAAAAGAAAACAAAGGTTATGAAGGTCAGCCGAACTTTAAGTGAAACAACAATCAAGCTGGGGAGCGAAAAATTGGAACAAGTACACCGATTCAAATACCTCGGTATAATCATTGACGATCAGCTGAACCATGAAGTCGAAATCAAGAGCAGAATTGAACAAGCAAGGAAAGCAATGGAAAACACTCCTTGCAGACCGCAATTTGAGTACACCACTGAAACTGTGAACACTGAAATGTTACTGTCATAGTATAAAACAAGTGGAGCAGTGTGATTGATGGTTAACCTTATTTTATTTGGGGATTGATATAGTGATTGTTTTCCTTAACTTTTATATTTGTTTGCTGTGAGTTTTTCCTTATGGTTTGCTGTGGATTAATTATATTGTGTGTGTGGTGATGTGGTTGGACATTTGATAGTACTGTTTTCCCTCTTTCACAAACTGCAACAACAAACACTAATTGACACACCTGTAGAACCCCGTTCACATCAACGATCTAATTTGCCAGCTGATTAGATCACTCCCAATAAAAGGTTAGATCTCTTACCGACAGAGAGGAATGCTCGGGGCGAGTGGATGTTCCGTGTGCTGTAGCGAACTGGCGTGCGAATCTCCTTCTTTTCTCGGTGTTGCCGCTGACTGTATCTGCCTTGGTGGAGCCGACTCCCGGACTCTGCAGTGTCAACGCTCACAAAACAGCGACTAAAGGGAAGTAATCCTTTTGTTCCTCACACGGATGTGTGTGTTAATTTGGTATTCGAGCTAAAGGAGTCGGTTAGTTGTTGTTCATTTCTGTGAAGGTGCCAGATCCAGCGGCCGACGGCGGAGCAGCGGATACGGCAGTGTTGTGATGAGCCCACGCGAATTACATGAAAGGAAAGTTGTCACTCTAGCCACCCGAGACTGTTTGGAAGTTGCCGACTAACGTTACGTGCAGGCTGTCCATTGATTTTACGATCTCTCCACTGACAGAAGCGGAGCGGCGTCGCGGAATTCCTGGTTCTGGATTCCTGGATTCGAATAGGCTATTCAAAGCCCCGCTGAAGCAAGCTATTCTGTGCCGGCGACAGGGGAAACACGGAGCTGACTCCAGGCTGGACTGGATTTGAGTATTGTTTCGCCCTGGGACAGAACATTAGGCAATCCATGGTTTTATTGTCTCCCTGTGTTTTTGAGAAAATGTTATTTTAATATGGTTAGGCCTATTGGAAAATTTAACTTTTAGAAATAATAAAATATAATTTTTATATATTTCTTGTGTCTTTCTCGCTGTGTTGGTGTGGCTGGGAATCCAAGTCTAAAGTTAGATTTAACTAAAATTAACAGACTAAAAATCTGTTACATTAGTGGCGCAGTCGGCAGGATTTCCCTTTCCACACCACACAGTGTAGAATGGCAGATGAAACTGAAGGACAGCAGGAAGGTCCAGAGTGTAGTCTGTCGCAAGGGACTGGGGTCAGGCTGGAAAATGTTCCACCAAGTCAGCCTGTGATAAATGCAATGATGATGCCTTGGTTTATGGGGGTCCCATGGATCCCCAGGTTTAATGGTGACCCAAGCAAAATGAGTTTTTCTGAATGGAGTGGGCAGGTACAGGCTATGCTGAGGGCACAAGGGTTAAACGAGGAACAGAAAATTGACTTTATATATGGGGCACTTGAGGGGGAGGCAAAAAGAGAGATGAGGCTACTGAATCCAGCAAGACGCCTAACAAGTGTAGACATGCTGAGTGAGTTAAAAAGGCTGTATGGGCGTGTAACACCAGTGGCCCAGCTCCGGGCACAATTCTTTAAATGTCACCAACAGGAAGAGGAAACTGTTTCTGCTTTCATTCTCCGTCTCCGGGAACTATTCTTCACATGGAAAGAGCAGGAACCAGCAGGCTCTGCCCAGGACGAGATGACTATTAGGGACCAACTTGTCTTGGGCTTAACCCTCTACTGCACAGTGTTGCCATATGGCAACATACCCTTTTTTTGGACATTTCTTGAAATTTGAAAATAAACATAAGCTAATATTAATCTTAAATTCATGGTAGAACCTGGTGGTACCCAATGATATACTTTGATGACATCACATGACACTACACACACCCTTAAACTGTCATTTTTTCACACACTTTTGATGACTCCAGTTGCTGAAGAAGTGCTCATGAATATGTGTATATTTTCCTCAATTTTTCATATTTCTTCAGAATTTAAAAAATATGTCAAGCATCTGGGGTAAGTTCTAATCTTTTTTCAATCATTGTCACATTGTTTTGATACTACTATTACATTTTTATTCAATAAAAAAGGTATGTTGCCATATGGCAACATTGTGCAGTAATGGAACAATATTTTGCCCATGCTAATGCAGAGTAGCTTTGTATGGATGCACTGAAATAGTTGGATGGTTGTATTCTACTCATAAATTTATATATATTTGTATATATTTATAAAGTAAAGTAAAAGTAAAGAATAAAAGTAAAATATGTATACGCAAATTTTGTTTAGAAAATGCACAGTGCACAGTGTTGAGATGATGTTGGGAAAGGTGTAAAGTAGATCAAGTAGATTTGAAGTTTTTGTCATTCCAAAATCTGTATGGTGAACAAAAAATAACCACATACACAAGTCGCTGTGCAGTCCCCATGCACATGTGCACACACACACACACACACACACACACACACACACACACACACACACACACACACACACACACACACACACACACATACACGCACATACACGCGCACGCACACAAACATGCACACACAAAGGCACAAAAACAGTTCTTATGAGTTTACGCCAGATGTTTTGTAAATGTTGTTGAAATAATGAACGAAAATTAGTTTCATATTTTGTACACAAAGCTCTTGAAAACATTTTAAATAGTAAAAACAATTTGATTTCTATAAGACATGTCTGTAATCATATATGAATTTCATGTCATTTTGGGGGAGAAAACTGTTCCATTGTCGCACAATGTTGCCATATGGCAACGCACCCAAAAGTACCCCCCCCCCCCAAAAAAAAAAAAAAAAAAAAAAAGAAATGTTCATTTGAGTCTATTTTATATATAAAAAAACACTCAAACATTTTTTTCCATGATTGCATAATAATGCGTGCAGTAGAGGGTTAAGGCCTGGTGGGGTGCAACAGGAACTCCAAAGGCAGGTGCGTAGAAAACCCACATTGTCCTTTACTGAGGTGTGTAGTGAAGTGAGAGCATTAGAAGCTGAGCTGAAGATGGAGCCTGTTTGTGCCTCACGTATCTCTGTGCCACAGCCAAACCAATCCATGGTTGCACCTAGCCTAGAAGAGTGGAGGGAGACAGTAAGAGCCGAACTCAGAAAAGAAATTACTGACCAACTTCATGTTCTTAAAGAAACCATAACTGACGAGATTAAACGCCAACTCTCCCCTCAGACTATGGTGCATAGAGACCCGCCCTTATCCCCTAGGGGGGCTGTTCGGGAAGGCCGTTATACTGCCTCCCCCAGGCGTCACCAGATCTTGGAGTGGGATGACCGGGGCAAACCAATCTGCAGAGGCTGTGGGAAGGCTGGTCACATCCAGAGGTACTGTCAACAGGGGAGGAGGCAGTTAAACTAACAGCCCCAACCACTGAGAGCCAGGTGGTTGGGGAGGGGGACCAGGGAAACCAAACGGATAAACCATCCCTGGTGGGGACGTGTCCAGGAGTTGAAGTTGTTGTTGCAGGAGTGAAATTGCCCTGCTTGCTTGATACAGGCTCACAAGTTACGCTGTTCAGTGAGACTTTTTTCCGGAAATGGCTGAGTGGAGAGCGGAAGCGAAGTTCACAAGATCTGCACTGGCTTTCTCTAAAAGCAGCTAATGGACTACATATTCCATATACTGGCTATGCCATCTTGGACTTTTCAGTGGGAGGAGTCACAGTGCCAGGTAAAGGAGTCATCATTGTAAAGGATGAGTGCCTGAGTGCTGAAAGAGGTATCCTAGGGATGAATGTCATTTCATGTTGCTGGAAAGAGCTGTTTCAGGGAGTCCACCCTGGCCTGACTGCCTTTGGTGCAACTATGTCACGTGAAGCAAAGGGGGAATGGGAGCGTGCTTTTGCTGTCTGTCAAAATGTTTCACAGGATGAATCCTCCAATGGACAGATTGGAGTGGCCAGGTTAACCCGCCAAGACCCAGTCTATTTGCCTCCTAACAGTGAGGTGGTGCTGTGGACACACCTTTATGGCGCAAAAACTAGGTTGGATTTTTGTGCTTTGGTGGAGGGCCCAGAAAGAGATGACGAGTGGCAGGTGGCCCGGACTGTTACTACTGTGGTGAAAGGACGCCTCCCTATAAGGGTACGTAACCTCAATCCTTACCCCATATTGATACCTCAACGCCGCCCCCTTGCTGATGTCTTCCAGATTGACCCAAGGCAGATTCGAGGGGAAAAGGACCTTGTTTTGAAGAGTTTAGATCCAGGTGTGGTGGAAGTGGATGTGCAGACCAACCACATCAGTACAAAAGATCAGCATCCAGTCAACCTGCTGAAAGGTGATGGCTTAACAACAGACCAGCAACAGAAGATGGACTTACTGTTACAGCGATGGAGAGACCTCTTTGCAGCAGGTGATGAGGACTTTGGCCAGACAAGTGCAGTCCTCCACTCCATACCTACGGGTTCTGCACCGCCTAGCAGGGAGCGCTACAGGCCAGTTCCACCAAGCCTTTACCCTGAATTGAGGGGACTTTTGCAAAACATGCTGGATAATGATGTCATAAAGGAAAGCTCCAGCCCTTGGGCAGCACCAATTGTCCTCGTAAAGAAAAAGGATGGATCCTGGCGCTTTTGTGTGGATTACAGGAAGCTGAATGCCCTAACCCACAAAGATGCCTATCCCTTGCCAAGGATTGAAGAATCCCTCACCAGCCTCAAGCAAGCTGCTTGGTATTCTACCCTTGACCTGGCCAGTGGATATTGGCAAGTAGACGTGGACCCGAAGGATCGAGAGAAGACTGCATTCACTACTCCCTGGGATTGTATGAGTTCCAGAGGATGCCCTTTGGCCTCTGTAATGCACCTGCAACATTTCAACGTCTGATGCAGCGGTGTCTAGGTGGGCAGGTCCACGACTCTCTCTTGATCTACTTGGATGATATTGTTGTATACTCCCTGGACTTCGATACCCACATCAATCACCTGGAGCAGGTTTTTGAGAAGCTGACAGCACATGGCTTAAAGTTGCAGCCCCATAAATGCAGCCTGTTCCAGAGGAAAGTCACCTACCTTGGTCATGTCATCTCTGGTGAGGGAATATCCACAGATCCGGAAAAGACAGCTGTCGTTGAGAACTGGCCCATCCCCTCTACCATTAAGCAGGTACGATCATTCCTTGGGTTTGTGGGGTATTATAGAAGATTTGTAAAAGGTTTTTCTAAAGTAGCAGCACCCCTGAATGCACTCCTAGTAGGTTCTGCTAGTATGCGGAGAGGAAATGCTGCCATCGACTGGACCCCAGATTGCCAGATGGCATTCGATTCTCTGAAGACTGCTCTGGTGAGTGCCCCAATCTTGGCATACGCAGACTTCTCAAAACCCTTCCATCTTTACACTGACGCCAGTCTGGGAGGTTTGGGGGCTGTGTTGGCACAACTACAAGATGGCAGAGAGAGAGTTGTAGCTTACGCCAGCAGGAGCCTTAACCCCACCGAGAGGAACGACCAAAACTACAGTTCGTTCAAGCTGGAGTTTCTAGCCCTTAAATGGGCTGTCACCGAAAAGTTTAAAGACTATCTGTGGGGCAATAAATTCCTGGCCTTTACAGATAACAACCCCCTTGTCCACCTGAACACGGCGCACTTGGGGGCCACGGAACAGCGATGGGCAGCACAGCTGGCGAATTTTGACTTTGAACTTAAGTATCGCCCTGGTGCTTCTAATCGTAATGCTGATGTTTTGTCCAGGTTACCACAGGAAATGGGACCCAACCGACAGGCCCAAGTGGAGACCGCAGTGGTGGAGTCAGAGGCCAGCACAGAAGCCGAAGACCATTGGAAGGAGTGGCAGGAGAAAGACCAGACGTTGGCCCAAATGAAGGGTTGGGTGGTTGGAAATTGTTTTCCAGGAGCCGAGGAGAGGAAAATGTGCCTACCTGCAACAAAACGCCTCTTAAGGGAATGGAGTCGACTACACATCCAGGAGGGTGTGTTGCAGCGGAGGGCTCAAGATCGCCATACAGGGTTGA
Organism: Chrosomus eos; assembly: GCA_036326025.1. Lineage (NCBI taxonomy): Eukaryota > Metazoa > Chordata > Actinopteri > Cypriniformes > Leuciscidae > Chrosomus > Chrosomus eos. The sequence continues at coordinate 25,790,647 of CM070824.1, read as the reverse complement.
GCCTCTACCAAATTGTGGTTCCCACAGACAAGACTTATAAGTTGTGGGAGAAGTATCACAATGCCTCAGGCCATATGGGAATGGCCAAGATTGAGGGCTTGTTAAGAAAAACCTTTTACTGGCCCAGGATGGGTGCGGACTTGCAAGAGTGGGCATCCAAATGTGCAATTTGCACTCAACAGAAAAGAGGACCAGAGGTAAGGGCACCCTTGGTGCCTATTCTGGTATCATACCCTTTGGAAACCGTTTCAATTGACTATTTGTCTCTTGGTAGGCATGGTGACACTTATCCTTATCTGTTGGTAATAACTGATCTTTTCTCAAAGTACGGATGGGCTGTCCCTACAAAAGACCAGACAGCAGCCACTACGACACGTGCCCTTTGGCGCCACCTCATCCAGCCATGGGGATGTCCAGAACGAATCCTCTCAGATCAAGGAGCGACCTTTGAGTCGACCATGGTAGCACAACTGTGCAGTCTGTATGGGTGTGCTAAAGTCCGAACCACACCCTATAGGCCCCAAGGAAATGGGGCCTGTGAAAGGTTTAACAAGACTGTTCTGTCTCTTTTAGGAACACTGTGCCCAGAAGACCAAGTGCGATGGCCAGATCACTTGCCGACTCTCCTGCAGATGTATAACAACACCCCTCATGAGACCACTGGATTGACCCCACACTTTGTCATGTTTGGCCGACACGCCCTCCTGCCAGTGGAAACGGCTGTCGGTGTGCCACCATTGACTCAAAGACAAGATTTGGAGGGTTGGGTTCACCAACACAACCAGACCCTACAGAGAGTCTACAGACAGGTGGCAGCAAAAACTAGAGAAAGCAGAATGCGGGACAAGGCCAGGTACGATCAGAAAACCAAGAACCTCCCCTTGTTGCCCGGAGAGCGAGTGCTCTTGCGCAACTTCCGCTGCAGAGAACAAGGGAAGTTGGCACCTCACTGGCAGCCCCAACTTTATGTGGTTATTGATCAACTACGTCCAGGCCTGCCAGTTTTTCAGATAAAACCTGAAGGAAAAGAAGGCCCCATCAGGACAATTCATCGTAATCACCTAAGGCCTTGCCTTTTCAACCCCCCTGAGGAGCCTCAACAAGCCCCAGAGCCTGAAACGGTGAACCCCAATTTTTCGAATGCCTCGTATCCTGGACCTTTGTTACCTCTGACCTTTGTGCCCATAGCAGGTGCCCCTCCTGTAGTTTCAGTGGACAATGACCCTGTAGCCCCTATTGTGAGACCTGAGCCAGGAGATAGATCACCCCTGCGTAGGTCCTAGAGACAAAATAGGGGTAGGCCTCCAGACAGGTATGGACACTGAGACTTTGTCAGGACGACAACTGTTAAAGGGGGGAGGAGTGTCATAGTATAAAACAAGTGGAGCAGTGTGATTGATGGTTAACCTTATTTTATTTGGGGATTGATATAGTGATTGTTTTCCTTAACTTTTATATTTGTTTGCTGTGAGTTTTTCCTTATGGTTTGCTGTGGATTAATTATATTGTGTGTGTGGTGATGTGGTTGGACATTTGATAGTACTGTTTTCCCTCTTTCACAAACTGCAAAAACAAACACTAATTGACACACCTGTAGAACCCCGTTCACATCAGCGATCTAATTTGCCAGCTGATTAGATCACTCCCAATAAAAGGAGGTTAGATCTCTTACCGACAGAGAGGAATGCTCGGGGCGAGTGGATGTTCCGTGTGCTGTAGCGAACTGGCGTGCGAATCTCCTTCTTTTCTCGGTGTTGCCGCTGACTGTATCTGCCTTGGTGGAGCCGACTCCCGGACTCTGCAGTGTCAACGCTCACAAAACAGCGACTAAAGGGAAGTAATCCTTTTGTTCCTCACACGGATGTGTGTGTTAATTTGGTATTCGAGCTAAAGGAGTCGGTTAGTTGTTGTTCATTTCTGTGAAGGTGCCAGATCCAGCGGCCGACGGCGGAGCAGCGGATACGGCAGTGTTGTGATGAGCCCACGCGAATTACATGAAAGGAAAGTTGTCACTCTAGCCACCCGAGACTGTTTGGAAGTTGCCGACTAACGTTACGTGCAGGCTGTCCATTGATTTTACGATCTCTCCACTGACAGAAGCGGAGCGGCGTCGCGGAATTCCTGGTTCTGGATTCCTGGATTCGAATAGGCTATTCAAAGCCCCGCTGAAGCAAGCTATTCTGTGCCGGCGACAGGGGAAACACGGAGCTGACTCCAGGCTGGACTGGATTTGAGTATTGTTTCGCCCTGGGACAGAACATTAGGCAATCCATGGTTTTATTGTCTCCCTGTGTTTTTGAGAAAATGTTATTTTAATATGGTTAGGCCTATTGGAAAATTTAACTTTTAGAAATAATAAAATATAATTTTTATATATTTCTTGTGTCTTTCTCGCTGTGTTGGTGTGGCTGGGAATCCAAGTCTAAAGTTAGATTTAACTAAAATTAACAGACTAAAAATCTGTTACATTACATCTGGTCAATTTTGCTGTCCGGAGTAGAGACGTGGACATTAACAACCAGGGTTCCTGCACAGTTTTTAAAGTTAAATTTAAAGGGCACCTATTATGGCATTTAAAATGTTCCTAATGTTGTTCTGGGAGTCCCCAACAACAGTTTTACATGCATGCAATGACAAAAAACACTTTTGTTGTCTTATAATATGCATTTATTTTTACCTGATTTGCTCACCGACTCCCTAATGATTCGTTTGACGACTCATTTGTCCAAACCCCTCCTTTGCGTGACGCTAATCGGCGGTGATTGGTCAGATGACGCAGTCAGTTATATTTTGCGTTAGCCCAAAGCTTAAACATATTGATAAAGCACTGCAGTACTACAATACGCTTCACATAATTTCACATATTTCAAAAAACAAAAAAAATAACATTGGAGACCTAGAAGCTGCTGAGCGTAACTCTCACTCTCACACACACACACGCACGCACGCACGCACGCACGCACGCACCACACACACACACATAAAAGCAACAATTATTAATATTACTTACAGGTTGTGATTCGGAGGAGGAACCCGATCCAAATAAACTTGGTACTGAACCTTCCTATATCAGCCGACTCGGGAATCCACACTTGAAAGCATTTGTGTTTGTGAAGCGATCGTCATTAAAATAACGCGAACACAGCTAAAGGTTGGGTTATACTTCTGTGGTATAGTTGTAAATATAAACTCTAGCCACTGAGTCTTCACATGCTTGTCCCTGGGCAGTGAAAAAAAAAGTTTGCTTTTGATTCGCACTTCAGGTCAGAGTCTCGTCGACATGATGTTGTCAGGTTTTCTCTGTCTGCTCGGCGCGCGCACTGAGTGGGCGTGTCGAATTCAAATAACTTGTACAAGTGACGTACGAAAGCTAGAGAGAAAGCATTGTTTGTCTATCGATTCATATCAGCGACTCAGAGTCGACTCTTACTTTTGAGAGACAATAACTTTATATACGGTGAACTTTCATATTTAAAACTTTGCAGGATGTTTTTGTTCACTTAGATCTATGTTACACACTACATGAAAGGTAATTTTCAAAATTCCATGATATGTACCCTTTAAGTCTTTTTAAGATATGAAGAAATCAAAATTAATACCATACATTAGGGGTGTGGAATATTGACAAAAATATATCTTGATATTTTCAACGTTTTGTTGATATTAATTAGATGATATTTTACTGATTGTGTTTTTGTGCTGGTGCCATGGCTGGTATAGGCCTGTTGTTGACAGCAGGCTCACGAAGATATTCATATTTTTCATATTCTATGCAGTGGTCAGTTCACAGCAGTGACAGAAATGATTAATTAATATACAATATTAACCACCTTAAATTGACTTCACCTATATCAAAGAGTATAGAAGCACAAGAGGCGAAACTCTGATGCTTTTCTGGCAATAGCCACTAGGTGGCGCTTCGAGAGCGCGGCCGCCATTTTGGTATGAAGATTCCAACGGGAGTTACTGGACAACAGCACAGATAACAGTTTTTTGAGGTAGTTTTTTCTTGCATTATTGAATATTTCCATTTTATGCAACTTTACACATTTACTACTATTATTAGTTACCAACTCCACTTGGCCTGAAATATATTTTGTACGTTTTAATCCCCTGGATCATGCTACAAACATGATGATCTTATAGAACATGATGCATTGCTGTGTCCGTTATCCTATAATTGCCACAATTTTGTACAGTGGCTGTGTTTTTGTTTGCATACTCTTGCTTTAACGGTCATTAATATACGATATAAGAAGTTTACTGTAAAGCTATTTCTATTGCTGTTATATAATAGTTGTACAAATAGAGAGTCGTAGGCCTACTACTGTATACGTGTTGTTGTAGCCTTTAAATAAGCGAATTAGGTTTATATATTATAATGTTTTTTTCCCATGTTGATTATGAAAAGTGAACAGCATGAGTAGGATATGATATCGGGAGACATGAAGTGGGTCATACATGATTTTAAATCATTAGCCTACGTTGTGTTTTGTAGAAAGCCTTTCTTTAAAATTAATTTCGTTTTGTGTAAATTGTATCTTAATTAAAAAAAAAAAATGTAATCAACAAATTGCCTGGATTTAATAAATAAGCAAATATAGCAGACAATATAATCATGACATACGGCGCGGTCACTTGCAGTGCTCGGGTGAACTTGAGCGAATCTCATCATAAATTAACCGAAATATGCCTCAGAGATATGAGAAATATAGAAAGCTTGCAACTAAATCTTTAAACGAAACTATTCCAAATGAAAAGAAATAGGCTACTCTCTGATTATGTTGCACACTCACATATTATGTATGTCGAAATAACTAGATATTATGTCGAAATAACATTATAAATAATAAATCTTTAAATATATTTGATTGAATGATGAATGTTGTGCTTATTCGATTTAGTAAAATTAAAACTTTAGTTGTGATAATTAAAATTATTGAGTATTAAATATTGAAGTTTTGCTCATTTAATAATAGTATACAATATAGGCTATAAGTGCGCAGCTCCCCTGTCAATGATCTAGCACCCCCTCGGCACCTGCGTTAAAAATTATCTGGCGCTGCCCCCTCTTTTTACATAATTATTTCAACCTAAAAATGACCTCTGCACTGGACTAAATATATGTATAATATATGACTGCCGAGTGGCTTTCACCCCAAAATGGCGGAAGCGTAGCGCTGCTGCTGGGCGCTGGTGTTGCAATGGAACGTTCTATTGGCTTTCACTTCTTGTAAATATACGTTCTTTGCCTATATATGGACATTCTTTCTAAACTTATTCAGAGTTATGCATCACCTTTATGTCAAATACTAACATTCAAATTATTCAAATTTAATTATACAGTAATTATACTTATTTATACAGTAATACTTAATTACACAATTATACACTACCACAGTTACCAGTCAAATTAAATCATTCAATCAAAATCCATCTTTGCAGTGCAGGGGTGACACAGAAGCAGCATCAGAAGTGGCATTAATATTTACACTCCATGCTATGAGAGAGTTTTAAAAAAAAAAAAAAATTCAATATTTAAATGATTTCTAGTTTTAACGTTTTAATTAAAGGGTACTTTAAATATGAAACTAAAACCGCCAGTAGGTGGTGGCAAGTCACTGTCTTAATAAGCGAGTTGAGGGAGTCATTTATTCAACCGATTTGTTCAAACGGCTGATTCATTCAGGAAAGAAACAAGTGATTGTTCATTGAATCGTTAAAATGACTCGTTCAAAACGCGGATTTCAGTCAAGAAATCATCGCTGTCTGTTGCATTGAGACTCTGACTGCTACGGGTTCACTTTGAAATTCTAGTCGGCGAAATAAAGGGAAAACAAACAATATTGTGTCTAAAAAGTAACTCACAATGTTAATTTATTTTTAATTTAACTATTGTATAACATAAATATCGCACTTGTGCACGGGAAATCGGCACTCATTGATGTTATATTCTAATAAGAACATAATATGATGTAAATATAAGACACAAACTAATTTGGGGACATACCTATAAACTGCACACATCACGCCGTGAAAGCACGAGAGACAAATGTGATGTCAGCTCACAGTGCCTCATACATCGTTAAAACTGATTACAATATCATAATAGACAACACACATTGCACACCCCTACGCACATAAAGAATGCACTTACGACTGAACTGACATTTGCCAACTTTCTTCTTCTCTCCTCTCTCGCGTGCATGAGACAGACGTTATTCTTCCGCGAATGTGATGCGAATTGTCACGTGAACAAGCAAATCCACAAAGATAAAATAATACTACGCTAATTAGTTTTAATTTGGAAAACATTTAGATATGTCTAAGTCGAAGTGTCATCTAAAATTTAAGACCTTTCATAAGTAAAAATAAGACTTTTTATGGCCTTATATTTAAAAAATCTAATTTAAGACTTTTTAGGGATCCGCGGGAACCCTGAACAGCAGCAACAAAAAGGCTCGAAGCTTTCGAAATGTGGCTGTATCGAAGAATGCTGAAAATCCCATGTACAGCCAAAATCACCAATACACAAGTTCTGCAAGACATGGGCACTGACAAGGCACTTTGGCCACATTGCCCGATACGACCACAAATACCAGCTACACCACTGATAATGGCACCTTGCAAACATGATAATCATCTTTTCGTCTTCAGGGATTTTTCTGTCTGTAAAGCGATTGAGAATTATATTTCCCACACCCGGACACGATGCGTGTCCCTTGGTTTCTGTAAAAACGAAACTAACACACATTCAGTTGGCGCGAGCCAAGTGTTCTCAGTGCAGAAAATGTGCCCGCTGTCTCGCGCGCCGCATTTTTCTCACAGAAACGCCGAATCACACGGGATTCGCCCCACTCGCTTTCTCTGCACAATGCAGAAAATGTAGTGAACGCGCCCATATCACAGTGCCCGCTTACACTACACGATGCATGTCCTTTGGTTTCTGTAAAAACGAAACTAACACACATTCAGTCGGCGCGAGCCGACAGTGTTCTCAGTGCAGTAAATGTGCCCGCTGTCCCGCGCCCACATCCTCTCACACACACGCCGAGTCCCTCGGGATTCGCCCCGCCCGCCTTCTCTGCGCAACCCATCATAGAGAAGCTGAGCGCGGCCAGGCTGCCCGCTGTGATCAGCGCGCCCCCCGGCTCGAACGCTGTAAACACAGTGTCGTGTTCTCAGTACACCGGGGCTCTCGAGCCGCCGTTTTGCCGCGGCCAGAGCCCGGATTTCATTCTTCCCCTAGCTATTCATGCAGATGCGTGGTCAAAGCTCCCCGGGGTATCAGAATGGGTGTTGAACACTATAAAGAGAGGCTATTCGCTAGAGTTCGCTCGACGCCCCCCGCCGTTATACGGTGCGCGTTGAAACTACGGTGAAAAACGAAGTATCTCATCTACTTCAAGTCGAGATAGCGAAACTACTGAGCATAGAGGCTATAGAACCTTTATCTCAGGCTCAGAGCGAAGGGGGCTTATACAGCAGATATTTCCTGGTACCGAAAAAAGATGGGGGTATCAGACCCATTCTAGATCTGCGACAGCTGAACAGAGCACTTGTGAAGCGCCAGTTCAGAATGCTTACGACCAGGAAAATCCTCGCGCAAGTGCGCCACTGGGACTGGTTTATGTCAATAGATCTGAAAGACGCCTATTTCCAAATACAAGTAGCGTCCCATCACAGGCGATTCTTGAGATTCGCCTTCGAGGGCCAGGCATATCAATACACAGTCCTGCCGTTCGGCCTGTCCCTAGCACCCCATACATTCACGAAGTGCATGGACGCGGCTCTCGCACCCCTGAGACTTCGGGGCATGCGAGTTATGAACTACTTGGACGATTGGCTGATTCTAGCTCGATCACGATCAGAGCTCATAGAACACGGGGCCACATTACTCGAGCACCTCGAGAAGCTGGGCCTTACAGTCAATTGGGCGAAGAACTCGCTGTTCCCCAGCCAGAGAATCTCTTTTCTGGGAACAGCGTTGGACTCGCTGTCCATGACGGCACGCCTGTCACCGGAGCGTGGACTAAACATTCAGCAAGTCGCGAAATCCTTCCGCCATGGCTCTATAGTCCCGCTCAAAAGGTTTCAGAAAATGCTGGGCCTAATGGCCTCAGCAGCCTCTGTACTCCAGCTGGGCCTACTTCTCATGCGCCCACTGCAGATGTGGCTGAAAGCACGGGTTCCGCCCCGGGCATGGACCATGGGTCTGTTTCGCCTCAGGGTTGACCTAAAGTGTGTTTCAGCTCTGGAACCTTGGAAAGTAACCGACTGGTATCAGTCAGGTGTGAGTCTGGGGACCGCCTCGAGTGTGAAGGTGGTGTCTACGGACGCCTCCACCTCGGGATGGGGAGCGCTGCGCGAGGGCAGACCACTGGCTGGCCTGTGGTCAGAGCACGAGAAGCTCCTTCACATAAACTGCTTGGAATGATAGCAGTCGACAAAGCGCTATGGTCCCGAAACCTTTACAGGCCGACGGAACACCTCCTGGTCTGGGCTCAGCACAACCTTCTCTCACTGAAAGCAGCGCATGTGCCTGGTCACCTGAATGTGGGACCAGACAGATTGTCCAGAAACAACGTCCCAGCAGGGGAATGGTCGCTGCACCCACAGACGGTCCAGCTGCTGTGGGAAACGTTCGGCAGAGCGCAGGTGGACCTATTCGCGTCCCACGAAAACGCTCACCGCCCGAAGTTTTTCTCGAACAGCAAGGACGCGCTGGCCCATATCTGGCCCCGCTGTCCCCTGTATGCTTTTCCCCCTGTCTCGCTCCTGCCTCAGGTGTTGGAGCGAATCAGGGAAAACGGATGCCCAGTGCTGCTCGTAGCTCCGCTCTGGACAAACCAGACTTGGTTCCCTGTCCTGATGCAGCTGACCAGCGCTGCCCCATGGCCTGTACCGTTGAGGAGAGACCTCCTCTCTCAGGCGGAGGGCTCGATATGGCATCCTCGCCCGGATCTGTGGTCCCTGCATGCATGGGCCATCAACGGGTACCCCGCTAACCTCCCAGAGGGAGTGTTAAACACGATCGCGCAGGCTAGAGCTCAGTCTACTAGACGGCTCTACTCCTCGAAATGGTCTGTGTTCTCTGCTTGGTGTCAAGCCCGGCGCTTTTCACCCGTAGACTGCGGGGTTACGGAAGTGCTTTCCTTCCTTCAAGAGCTGCTGGATAAGGGCAGGACCCCATCCACGCTCAAAGTATATGTGGCGGCCATAGCAACGTTTACAAAAGCGGTGTCTGGCCAGTCGCTGGGAAAGAACGACTTAGTCGTGCGTTTCATTAGGGGAGCTCGGAGGTTAAATCCTCCCAGGCCCCTTCAGTCTCCACGTGGGACCTTTCCACGGTCTTGGAGGCCATGAAAGGTGCCCCATTTGAGCCAGTCCAGTTGTCGGACATGAAACACTTGTCTCTCAAGAGAGTGTTTCTCATGGCTCTCGCTTCAGTGAAGCGCATAGGGGACTTACAAAGCGCTTTCGGTGAGCGCGTCATGTATGGAGTTTGGGCCTAATGACTCCAAGGTCATACTCAAACCTAAGCACGGCTACGTGCCTAAATCCCTCAATACACCGTTTAGGGCCAATGTAATTTCCCTGTCTGCCCATCCGGTTCTCAATGAGGAGAGGGACGCGAGTCTCCTTTGTCCCGTCAGGGCACTAAGAGCTTATGTGTCCCGCTCGTCTGGTTTCAGACAGACTGAGCAGCTTTTTGTTTTGTTTGGCGGGCATTCCAAGGGACTTGATGCTTCAAAACGGAGCCTATCTAGATTGAACATTGACATGCGGCTACCCAGTTTAGGCTGAAAGTTTTCACCCTAGCTGCGTGGTTTAAGGGTCATATGACTAGCTCCTCTGGATGCTATTTTATATGGAAAGACGCTTTTTAGCCTCTATTCCTCCACTCTCTGTGGGTCTGTATATAAGGAGTGACGCTTCTAGTCTCTCCTTCTCTACTCTATGTGAGTATATGGTGATTATGCACTATATGCGCCCCAGGCTTCGGCCCCTGGGACTTTGGTGTTGGATCCCTGTCCGCACGGCGTGTTACACTGTGTTCCCCATAGCGTAAGATATTACGCAGTACGAGAGATACTCTCGTAAGAGAACGTACTCAGTTACTAACGTAACCTCAGTTCTCTCTAGAGAGGGAACGAGTACTGCGTATCTTGCCGTGCTTGGAATACGCTCTGGTTCGCTTCAGCGATGAAAACCAGCGTGTCACAGCCTATTGAGCCTATTTATTGGGCGATACCACGCCCTTTCTGGCGGGAGGTGACGATATGGGCGCGAATTGCCCCCATTGGACATTACGTCACGCAGAGCCTCTCTCGATAGGCTGCTGCTTTTGCCGCAGGGCAGCCAATAGGCGCGCGAGCTGTCTCGCAGTACTCGCAGTATTACGCAGTACTCGTTCCCTCTCTAGAGAGAACCAAGGTTACGTTAGTAACCGAGTACGATTTCTCTGCGCAAGCGTCAACAGTGCAACCTTACCATCAGTAATACATTTATTATCCACAATCAATCGCAACTTACAATAAATGTAATAAAATCAGAATCATTATCTCGGTTAAGTGATTCCCTAGTTATTTTTTTTTTTGTTATTGAATCTGATCAGGCTACTTGTCCGTTCGGGCAAGTAAAATTCTCTTTTACTTGTCCCTTCAAAAATCCATTTGTCCCGGACAAGCGGACAAGTTAGACGGGCTCTGGAGATATGAAGCGCAGCAGTTAGAGTGTTTTGGATTGCATTAAAATTAATAAAAGAAACGAACAAATACATGGCGAAAGAAGTGGTAGACAGCAGAAGAGGGGATTGGGATTTGGGATGATTTTTAATGAAACTTGGGAGGCGGATGGAGGTATCAGTAGCTATGTGGTGTGTGCATGTGTGCGTGCCTATGAATGCATGTATTTGTATGTGAATAAAATATGTATATTTTATGAATATAAGTGTCCTAAACAAAAAAAAAAGACTTGTATAATATGTATTATAGTTCAGTTTGACGAACGATGCGAGAACGATATCTGCCTCGTTTGTTAATAGCATTGCTGGAGGACAACAGGCATCTTGCATCGCATGCTATAAAAATACGGTGCTGTACAAAAACGTAAATTATAGTTCGCCTCAAAGTTTTTTATTTGTGTATTTATTTAATTTTTATCATTTCGTCCCCAAGCTCATAAAATAAATTTGGGTCGCACATAAATTGACAGGGTCGGTCGGAAACCGGAACCAAACAAAATTTCTTTTTTATGCCTAAGCCACCATCTCAGGTGAGCCTTCCATTCCGTCCTGATCTCCATATGGAACCCATATTCGGCCCGTATCCACCAACGTCAGTGGGCTAGTTTCGCTGATGTTGAGGGGACAGTGGAACATGGGTATATGTCGGTCTTGTGTCTGGGCGGGCATCGACACAGAGCTCCAACCCTGCCATCCAAACCGATTAAAGCAACATCTAGGCATGTGCCGGTATCAAATTTTCATGCTGCGATTAATTGATGGGGGGGGGGGGGTGTAAAAAAACAACTTGAATCACAATATGTGTAATTGTGATTGTCAAAACATTTGGTAACTAAACAGAATTTTATTAAAGGTGCAGTGTGTAACATTTTTGACTATTTAATAACAGAAATGCAATATGACATCCATAACTATGTGTTCAGTTGTGTATAAAGAACTTACTTAATAAACCGTTATGTTTTTATTACCTTAGAATTAGGCATTTATATCTACATAAGCGCGGGAATCCCCTTCTATGAAGGCCGCCATATTATGACGTCATATTTCTACCGTAGCCGACAGCGAACAAACAGCGTTACAGAGCGTGTTTCGTCACTACCTTGAAAGAGAAGCCGCAGAAAGCTAGAAGAAGCTAGTCATAAACACCGTGAGTGTTTTCCCTTGTCAGTGGTGTAAATATGTAGTTGGATTGTTTCATGTAACTTAATTCTTCACCCTCGCTGTGTTATGGCTTTGCTATGTGGGGATAAATGTGCTGGTTACGTTCGTGAGACAGCTAATTAGTAGGCTACTCTTGTCATTGACCAGAAAACAGTTACAGGAATCACCAACCCGTCGATCTTGGAAGCATTTTAAGTCGATCGAGTTTCCAAAATCAGAGAAAAAAGGCTATTGTGTGTAATAAGTGGTGTCTATTGGGATGCGGAGGCACGCGTGCTGTTATTACAATCACATAATTTTTGCCGCACGCACCTTTGGGCCGCACGCACCTATACGCGTCGAGTATAAACAAGGCTTTAACCAGCTCAGCCACAGTAACAGCTCATATTAGCCAGCTAAACTTTTACTACCCTGTTAGAAAAAATCTATAGTTGCATAGTTTCATGTAGTTCTATTCCCTCGCTGTATTATGGGTTTGCTATGTGGGGAGAATGTGCTGGTTACGTTTGTGAGACAATTAGCTGATTACTATTATTTACAACAACTGTGATGAGATCTGTCGTGTCGACAGCTCAGACCAATATTATTATATTATGTATTAAGACCCTTGATCATCACCTGACTATGGCTTTGTAAACTTTATCCATGATGTGATTTATAATGGACTGTGGTACTCCATGTTAGCTGTGGCTTGTTTTACTCTGGCTCACTACGACGATGTTTGTTCCGTTTTAGCCACCGTAGCTTCTTCGAAAGGGAGGGGTGAGCAGTGGGCTGAGCCCTTAGTGTAAACTCGCAAACGAACCGCTAGATGTCGCCAAAAAGCTACACACTGCACCTTTAAGTTTAGTGACATGTTACAATGTTTACTTGGTACAATGACTGGTAGGCTATTGTTTGCAGTATTGCTTAAAGGAGAACTCCGGCGCAAAATGAAATTTGGTCTAATTACACATTGTTACCTAGTCAACCGTTATCTGAGATTTGTTTTCATGATTATCGAATGTAAATAGTTTTATCTCTAAAAACAGTTTAGCCTATAACACTAGTATAACGCTAATGTATGGGGCATAGAGTAATGACAAATAAAAATCGCTAGTTAATACCACTAACAAGGCTCAAAATAGCCCAACACTGTAGCATAATCAGGGTCCTTACATACAAACCGAAGCATTGAGAATGTTGTAAGTGTACAGACAGTTTAATAAGAAGATATTTTATAAAGGTAGTCCACTTCGCGAAAACAGACAGGAGCCATCTTTGGAAAACAGTCTCAAGCAGTCGAACCACAAATTTAGAGCGAGTGAGCAAGAGCGCGTATGCGAGACAGAAGAAACTGCTCCAAACCGTGTAGCGCGCACAGCGGGGAGGGAGACAGAGGGAGACCGCGCATGTGTTTGCGTGTGTGTCTCATGAAGCGCATATGTAAGACAGAGAGCATCCTGCGTGGCCTGTATCAGTAAGTCAACCAATCAATTGTCAGTGTGGCTTCTGAACCAGTAAATTCGGATCTATTATTTTTCACGGTATTTTGAAGTGCCCGCGATAACAATATCGTGCATATTCATTACTGCGATTTATCTCATTCCCGAATACCGGCACATGTCTAGCAACATCCCGTTTACCCTGCACACCATGTCGGTGTTGAAGGCCGAGCTGTTGGGGGATCTCAACCACGGGGCAGCGATGTCCCCTGAGGCGGTTGCTGAGCTGCTAGTTTGTTTTGGAGTATAGACTCAGGCTGGAGCTTCAGATAGATATTATCTCCCACCAACAGGACCATCTGACTTTTTTATTCAGAAGGTTAAGCGAATCTCAACCTTATTATCTCCCTCGTATGGACAAAAAAAGATAAATAAATTCTCGTAAGGCTGTGGGTCCTCAGAGCCCACAGGTAGATGTATGCTTACAAGCTGGCCCTCATAAGGGTCACCTCTGTAGCTGGCCTAGGCTATGCTAGGGATAGTGGAGGCGTGCTGCTAAAGCATTTTTGCCTCTGGCCCTTTACTTTGTGAATGTAGTTTTATAACATCCCTATATTACAGCCTCCTCCAATGGGAGTTGTTAGGCCAAGGCCCACCCCCTTTTCTGCATTCTGGGGTGAGAAGAGTAATGCAGCTTGGTGCAAAGGCATGATTTATAAAGACCCTGGGTTAGGCCTCAATAAGGCCTCCCCGGTACAATGGGTTTCTCTTGAGCGTTTGGCCGTCTTTCGCCTCACGAAGAGACTGGGTTTTGTCTGCCCAACCCCGCCGTGCAGAACTAGCATATGGATTTGGGCTGCCAAAATTGACACCTCACCTCCCTGAACTACTGCTCGAGAGTTGGGTTGTAGCTGATTGGCTTACAAGCAAGCCCCACTCCCCTAGGCTGGGCGCAGATCAAATTCTGTCACCTCTAGAGTCGCTGGCCGGCCTGCACCCTGTTAAATCTCAAGGTTAGGTGGTAGTATTGCCCTGTGATACAGGATAGGTCTGAGTACTTCACTTTCAGTCCGGTATTATCCTACCTCGCACCATTATGGCTTGGGTCGAGCGGAAAGTTCTAACCTTCACTTCTTTTTGGTTTTCGAAGTATGCTCCCATGAAGCCAGAGCATTACCATGAGCTGACGCCCATGTGTACAGATGGTAGGCCCCTGACTCTGGGGCCTCCGTTGAGGCAGAGTGGTGTGTGGAGTATGTCATACTCCCCTACTTATAGGGTGCTGCTTTTTTTCGCTGAGTACACTGCCATGAGCAATGTGATTAGGTACCAGGATGCTGTAGGCATTGTGTAAACAGCTTATCTGTCAATGAAGGCTGCACCGTTGGGTAGCAGGCCTCAGCAGGTCTCCTTGAATGGGCAGCCCCCAAGAGGGTGCGATAGAACAGCTTATCTCAGGTGGTTGACCTTAGTAGTTCGGGTAGTAGACTCACTGATGGGTAGTAGGCCTTAAACAAGGCTCCTCGGAAGCGAGTCCTAACGTTGTGGGACATACATTATAGCTGCGCCCAGGTAGCTAGCTTTATTATGCCTCCTGTGGGTGGCCTCAATATTTGTGTTGGTTTAGTATGGTTCTCAACGCTATATGTGTGTAGCAGAATAGACTGGCTATCAGCTTGCAGGCCCAACCAGGCCTCATGGATGGAGAGTCCCCGGCAGTATGATTTTGGCTGACAGCACTGACTGGCTTCAAGCCTAGTAGGCCTCTCAACCTTCTGAGTCATGGGTGACAGGGTAAACAAACAGAGGTTTTCCTGTGGAACGTATAGCATTGGGAAAATGCTGATAGAGAATGCTGATAGAGAACCATAGAGAATGCTGTCACTGACAGCCCAGTGTGACCTGAGGGTGAGTGGTTCTGGAATTTCATTTGAATTTGCTGGTTTTGACAGTTGTCACTGCCAATGGGTATGCACTCCCCTTAGCATGGTGGCGTTAGTATATCGTTTCGCCAATCGACGCAGTGCAAGTTCCCTTTTGAAAGGGAACGTCTAGGTTACAACTGTAGCCTCTGTTCCCTGAGAACAGGGAACGAGACACTGTGTCTTTTCGCCATGCCTCGGGGCTTGCCTACCAAACAGTCCCTTCAGCCTGAGGCGTTCCCCTTAGCGTCAATTGAAGCAATGTCTCGTTCCCTGTTCTCAGACCTTAACCCTCTGGGGTTGGCAAACGCACCGACACGTTTTGGCAGATTTTTTTCACATAGCAGAGAAATAGACTTAAACTACTACATCATTTCTGGTCATACAGAGTTAAGAAATATGAAAAGAAATAAACTGTTAAATGTCTACTTTTTTATGTGCCCACCTACAATCGAAATAAAATATTCTGCTTTTGTAAAATAAAGAAACAGGGTGTGCGTTCTGCCTCTCCGTCTCCGTGAACTTTTTTTCTGGAGCACGTCTCTAAACTTAAACAAAACTCAGTGAATACTATTCAATCAGCCATGAGCAATATATGTTTATAATCATTTAAGTTTGTACTTTTAAATGATCTGATTCAAAATGAAAACAAATTTTCTCTGTTTAAGAAATTTGTATAAACCCAACAAGATTTCCAGTTTCTCAAACGCTTGCTCATTATTTTTAACTTGACCACGCCCACGTGTGCAAAAGAGATTGATATGCAAATCTCCACGAAGGAACACGAAAGCGCTCATTACCTCAAAAACAAAGCACCAAACTTCAGTCCTCTCCTTTTTGTAGAGTTCGGAAGACACGCAGAGTTTACATTGGATTTAGTTACCTCTGAAGAAGAAGAACGCGATTTGAAGACAAGAAAGATGTAAGGTAAGAAATGTATTATGAATTATATTAGTTAGAGTTATTGTTGCATAAACTTAACATTAACTTAACAAAACCATTCTTTTTTAAATCTCCTCATTTTTTTGTGCAAGGCTCCTCATAATGATATGGCCTGATAGCACCTAATAGGGCCATTATGGGAGGGTCTTTGTCTTTCTCAGGTGTGAAATTCCATACATATTAATGAGAGATCATGCCTCCTCGCATAAAGCTTTCTCAAACAAAACACGTCATACAAATTATAAATCACTTTATTGTCTTATCTGAATGAGTAGTCAGGATGATTCTCACATAGTTTTGGAGCAAATATTCTAGGCTATGTGATACAAATTTCAAAAGTATTGTGAAGAAATAATCAATATGCGTTTTGTGGCCTTATTTCAGAAACTTTCATTTTTAGTTTTTTCAATAACCATGCATAAACAATATTGTCAGAGGGGCAGGGTTTCCCATACATTCATTAATTTGTGGCGGGCCGCCACAATATCAACGCTGACCGCCACGGATTGATTTTCAGGTTTTTAAACTATTTAATATGGGTAAAATTGTATTTTATTGTAGAGCTGCGTGCAGCTTTCTCTCTCTCTCTCACAAACTGACAACGGAGGCGCGCGCGAATAGCCCCGCCTCCTCTTCGAGCACAGTCTCAAAACATGAGCATGCGTTGGAGGACGGATTGTTGCGGTCACTGCGGAGCTTATTTTCCCAGCGAATATTCCAGAATCAATACGGAGTTGAATGGTTAATGAACACTGTTGCAAAACAACTCTGATAAGTTATTCTATTTTAAACGCTGTCGCGTTTCCATTACAGATTCAGGGTTTCCCGCAGCACTTTGTAACTAAGGCGCCGCCTAAGCAACACACGCCTTAACTAGCGTTACGTCGTCAAAAAAATGTATGAGCGAAGCCTGCCTTGTTACTCTGTCCTGTTTGTAGCTTAAATTCTCTGCCCGAGGCAGAACTTGGGCCGATATTATTACCCGCCGCCATCCTCGGGCCGGGCCCTTGATCTAGAGACGTGCGGCGCGGGACTAGATTTGATGGCCGAGTGCGAGCGGTAATGCACTCACTCTGTGTGTGCTGCAGTGGCGCAAAAAGTGGGTATGCGCTATATGCGGCGCATAGGGGCGCAGCACCATGGGGGGCATTATTAAAAATAATGTAATTAAAAATATAAATATATTTTGTATTTTCTATATGTAGCTGCTGTTGTGTGTTTCTAAATAATTTCTGCATTTCCTCAATGTTATATAAAATGTTAGAGGACTAACAGTCTAGACGAGTAGGCGCCCTCATGGAGAAGGGGGGCAGAGTAATATCGCGAGCGCGCGGGGGCGCCGGGAGTGCTGAGCGAGCATGAGTAGTGAGTTGTCGTCGAAAAAGATGGATAAAACAAAATGTTGGGGGTTAAAAATAGAAAAAGAAATAGGGAAAAGGAGATGGCATGTCAATTGATGCGACAGCAGCTAAATAAGTGAAGCCAACAGGTAGGATTTAAAGTGTGACATCCAGGCTTTAAAGTAGGCTATATCTGGCCATCGGGACTACCACCGGGAGATTCCCGGGGGCCGACGTGCTTTTTCGGCCGATACTTCTTAACGGCCCATAAAACTCGTACATCGGCGGCCTATTCGTTTTTTTTGTTTGTTTGTTGTTGTTTTTTGCTTAATTGGCTGCGCTGGGTTAGTGCCGGTGTAATGCATTGCTCAAAAAAAGTCAGCGTTAGTTTTTTTTTTCTGACACAACGGCCCATGAAACTTTGTCATCATGTGCTTATCTTTCAAGTATAGAAATTAGTACAAAACTAATTATGAAAGTTTCCTTTATTTTTCAGTGCATTTGTTTTACAATATATGGCTATTACTATCATGGGATTAATATAACTATTATTATGTAGTAGTGTAATGTAGACAGACACTGTAACTAAAAGAGGTTTGAATTTGTCTTTGTTTAATTTGAACACTGAATATGGGTTGGAGCTTTTGATTTTGAACTCTCAAAGTGCATCAGATTGATGAATTTAACATTAAAGAACACAAAATTTTCTTACGGGGGGGCATGCCCCCCAACCCCCCTAGAGGAACAGATCTCCGCCTACCACAGTTTTACTTAAAATCAGGTGAGAAACACTGGTATTGCTGTTCCAATGGAGCTTATAGTTTTTTTTAGGGGGGGGTTCATCACGGTGGAGCAATTTATAGTTTAATTGTATTAATAAATGACAATTTTGTACTCTCACTCGTTCCTACTCACTTATTACATGGCGCACTTTATTTATTTATTTATTTATTTTGGTTGTTTGCTTTTTTTTTGGGGGGGGGGGGGGGGACTGGCGCAAATATTGTTGCTCCCCTCTGACACTGGGTAGTTGCGCCCCTGGTGTGCGGGCTGTGGGAGAATAAAACGATTCACAGGACTCCCCCAAATTAAGAATATCAATGAATAAAACATATAAAAACTAATAAATTGTTATTAATCTGTTGCAGAAAAGAACAACTAAACAAAATTGAAACAATTTACTGGCCAGAGTTTCTATTTGTAACATGTTTCCAGCGTGAGCGATGTAGCCAATCACAGACATATGTGTTGATTTCTTAAACACAACGGCCAATCAGAAGCATTAAGATAGATTCCCATCACCGCTCAAAACTGACTTTTTGTTCAGTGTTGAATTCTGCATGCTGGCAAATCCTCTGTTTGTAACAAACAAAGTGTAGATATTGTGAAATATTCATTGTGCAATCAGCTTCATTGATAATGATAGAGATGTTTGAGATCGCGATGATGTCAGCTTTTTAGGGATTATTAACATTCAGTCATGGCAAACCATACCATGGCAAAAGTAGCCTATGCTTTTATGTTAAATTAACAGTTGTTTGTAAATTCGCACCTCTGCATTTGACAATGTTGTTTTGCACTTTATTTTGCACTTCATTGTTTTATAGTTGTATAGTGTTTTTTTTTAAATTCAGTTGTTGTTTCAGTTGTTATGTTTTGCACTTTTTAGCACAAATATTTTAAAATATTTGTATAGTTTGTTAAAATTGCACATTGCAAATGTTGTTTTGAAAAGCTGGTTATTTATAAATCTAATTTGTTATTTAAATTTAATATAGTGTTTAATAATTGTTACATTTAGTACAGAGCCTGTAGTCTATCACACAAACAAGCCCATATGATAGGGCATTGGAATATTTTTTCAGAAAGGCCCGTAAAATAAAATGTTCAAACAAAGGGTGCAACATATGCAACAAGAAGTCTGTGGAGCAGTCATAGAAGTGTAGCAATGTCTCTAAGTTATCTGACATTATGTGTCACCCCCCCCCCCCCCCCCAAAAAAAAAAAAAAAAACACACCACCACACAAAGAATCTAATTCTGTGGGAAACACTGGAGGGGTTAACCTAGACATTACTATTTTTTTTTCTTTTTAGCTTTATTTTACATCAAGATTTTAAATAAAAAAAGAATGCATATTTTTATTATAAATATTGTATGTATTATATCATATATAAGCAGATGTGCAATATGGAAACAAAAAAAATGCAATCTAAAAATGTGCTTGTTTCTATTTTAAGCCCCACCCACATCTGATTCTATTCAAATACAGATAAAGAAACAGCTTATTTTGTAATTGCCACAGATACAGTACAGATAATGCAATAATAATGTTATAATAATTAAAGCAATGGTCTTATAATACATTTTTAGTGAATTATTAGCTTTATTATAGTGCTTTCTTCGTTGATTCTTTAGTAAAGAAACCCTCAAAAACTATGGCAAGCCGTAACATTTAATCATTTTAACCTACTAGTCTCTATTTTCATGCTACTAGTACTTATTTTTTAGATACTAGTATCTATTCCATTAAGTACTAGTACTTATTCATTAACTACTAGTGCTTATTCTTTAGATACTAGTGCCTTTTCTTTAGAAACTTGTGCTTATTCTTTAGGTACTAGGAGCTTGTTAAAGATATTAGTACTTATTCATTAGATACTAGTCCTTATTTATTAGATACTAGTACTTATTCATTAGATACTAGTCCTTATTTATTAGAGACTAGTGCTTAATTATTAGTTACTAGTGCTTATTAGTATACTAGTGCTCTAATGAATAAGTACTAGTATCTATTGAATAAGTACTAGTATCTAATTAATAGGTACTAGTATCCAATGAATAAGTACTAGTATCTATTGAATAAGTACTAGTAGCTAATGAATAAGTACTAGTATCTAAAAAATAAGTACTAGTATCTAATGAATAAGTACTAGTATCTAATGAATAAGTACTAGTATCTATTTAATAGGTACTAGTATCAAATTAATAAGTACTAGTATCTAATGAATAAGTACTAGTAACTAATGAATAAGTACTAGTATCTATTGAATAAGTACTAGTAGCTAATGAATAAGTACTAGTATCTAAAAAATAAGTACTAGTATCTAATGAATAAGTACTAGTATCTAATGAATAAGAACTAGTATCTAAAAACATAAGTACTAGTCCCAATTGGAATAGATACTAGTTAGAACTGAATAGTTGATATCTAAATGACAGATCCCCATAGAAGTCAATAGCAAAAAAAAATAATTGTTACTAGTAACAAAATAATAGTTACTAGTGACTATCGAAATAAGTACTAGTATCTAATGAATAAGTACTAGTATCTATTAAATGCGTACTAGTAGCTAATTGATAAGTACTAGTATCTAAATAATAGGTACTAGTATCTATTGAATAAGTACTAGTATCTATTGAATAAGTACTAGTATCTATTGAACACATTCTAGTATCTATTGAATAAGTACTAGTAGCTAATGAATAAGAACTAGTATCTATTTAATAGGTACTAGTAACTAATGAATAAGTACTAGTATCTATTTAATAGGTACTAGTATCTAATGAATAAGTACTAGTATCTAATGAATAAGTACTAGTATCTATTGAATAAGTACTAGTACCTATTGAATAAGTACTAGTATCTAATGAATAAGAACTAGTATCTATTTAATAGGTAGTAGTATCTAAAGAAAAGGCACTAGTAGCTAATTAATAAGTACTAGTATCTAAAGAATAAGCACTAGTCGCTAATGAATAAGTACTAGTACTTAATGGAATAGATACTAGTATCTAAAAAATAAGTACTAGTAGCATGAAAATAGAGACTAGTAGGTTAAAATGATTAAATGTTAAAACGGCTTGCCATACAAAAACAACACTCTCAGAATAGGGAAGAAGTAAGATTGTTTGCCACAGGAGTCAAAAGAATGCCTAAGTCGGTTTAAGTCGGATTTTCGGGCACCGATGGCCCCTGATGGAGGAAAGGACTCTACTTGCCTTCTCTTACATTTTTTGTCATGTTTTCTTCCACACAGCTGCGGCCCACCAAACAATGACAAGAACCCCTGTAGATTTATCCAGCACCTGAAAATGGGTTTCTGGGATGATGTATTATCAAGGTTTGCTCTTGAACGGCAATATTGGGCATCTTTATCTTGCCGCCGTCTCTTTTGTAAGGAGAGTGTATGGATTGGTTAAATAACAAGAATGAGACGTCTGCTCTTAAAAGCCCAGCACCTTTTGCTGAATCAAAAAGTTGCCACAACTTTGCGGATTGTTTATATGTACCTGCTTGTGTGTGCGTGGAGATCTGTTTGTTATCTCGAATACTTAGCAGATAGCTAATATACGTGAGCGAGAGGCTTTTTGTGCTGCTCGTGAGCAGGCCATGGCTGCCTGTGATTTATCTTCGGTGCTGATATGGGACAGACTTTATCAGGGGAAACAGCCCGTATTTCAGCCACTGTGCCGTGGCCTGTCTGCTTAACTCTATCTGCTCATCTTGCGTGGACATTATTGACTAGTTTTGAGACCCAAAATGTGTTTTCAAGCTCTGCTGACAGCTGCTTCTTACAGGTAAAAAGACAAAAAGTGTCACACCATAGCAGGGAAGAGAAATGGCAGCGAGATATGTGAGGTAAACCTCATGTAGCACCCCCGCTGACCCCATTGACCTTTGATTCGCACCACTGAATGGATTCAATCTTTCAATCTGTCTGTGGCTCTCCCAGAGGAAACCTTGACCAATTCTGCTATCACTGTGGTATTACTGACTGGATCAAACTCAAAAAGTTGTATGGCCGACACAGACAAACAATTCTTCAAAGGCAACTCTTGAACAGTTCCAAACCCCTCTTTAATTTCCCTCACGGTGGCATCTGGCCGCACTCACAGCTGAACGAAAACCACCTAATTCTCTCATAAAGCTCTAAGATGAACCATCAGCCTGTTGACATCTGTTCTGAGCTGAATCTGAAAGTACTTGATGCTTCTCTTCAGGCTAAACTCAACACCTGTCTGTTACTGAAGTCATAGGATGCTGCTAAGTCTCTCTGCTCTCCATCTGTCACACGGCAACATTCTCAACATGTGACCAAATCTGGTCAGATCACATCTTATTTTGCTCCTTGGCTCCAGAAAAAGTCAAGCAGGCATAAGTCAGTCAGAGATCTCTCAGGTCAATATTCCAATGATGCTGGGAGCATGGTCTTGCACCATTTAAAAATCAATTAAGAATGGTTTTGAATTTAATTTGAATTGGGGTATCAAATAGGATGTATACTTGTAATTTTAATTAGAAAGTAGGGAAATAGAATTCAAATGAATTGAAATTCAAAGCAGTTCATTTAAAAAATATTTTTTAACTAAATCAAAGACAAGCTGTCAAGACAAACTTTAATGTGTTGCCTTAAATTATAGATAGACCAAAAAAACAGACAGAACAATAAAATGAACAAATTGATATATATATATAAATAGAACTGTTATTTATAACTAAAACTATTTTTTTTTAAATAATAATTGATAAAACTGAAATCAAATAAATCTTAGGGGAAACAAATAAAAACAAATGTAAAATGGAAATGTTGCTTATAACAACTTAAAAGTGCTAAAATTACTCAAATTAAAACAGAAATAAAAAATAGCACAGAGCAAAATTACTTTAACTAAAATTAAAAGGAAAACTGAAAAATAACAGCTAATTCAAAATATTAACTACTTCAAGTAGCCTACATTTTCAAAAGTTTCTTCGTCGTCTGTTTTCTTGCATTTATTTAGCTGATGCTGCTGATTGCCGTAACTGATTCTCTGGTGCTCAGGTGACAGGTCGCAATTTATTTCAATCACACAGCACGGAGCATTCTAGTCCTACAGGAATATCTGAACCACAGCCAATCAGAGGCAAATACCCACCCAATCTCTATCTCTGATTGGTTTAAACCACGATATGATCCAACCATGAGTGCAAGGAGAACAAACGACTCGTTTGTGGAGAGGCAGCGGATGCAATCATGCGAGAACGTTAGGTGCACTGGTGCGACCTAGGAAAAATTCTCGTCGCACCCTTACAAATTTTGGTCGCACTCTAGAGCCCTGATATATGACGTCACCTGCTTATGACATTCCGTCTCGCCATTGGACTGATTCCATACGTGCTTCAGGATGCACTCACGCAAGGGCGTTCCCACAGCGTTTGACGCAGCTCGAGTTCCCTTGAAAGGGAACCTAAATGAGACCGGACAAACACTGAGTAAAGGTGACAAACATGGTGATGAACTAAGACAAACAAACTAAAAGTCCATGGAAGTGAATCTAACTGAACATAAACGTGACAGACAGACAGACAGATAGATGTTAGATAAAAAAGTTGAAGTACTAAAATAACTATATGCATTACCATGTACTACTATGCAATTATTATGTACTATAACATAGTCCATTCATGTAGTAATAATAATAGTACAGAAATAATACAAAAATAACACTGATAGAACAAAAGACGATGTATAGAATAACAGACAGACAGACTGGAAGCCACATCTGAATTTTGCACTTTGGCTTGTGGAGGGGGCTGGGACATTTTGAATCATGTTATGGATTGTGAAAAACCGAACTGCCGGTTTCATTTTTAAGGGATGGCAGAGTGAGTGACGTGAATTCTTCAGCACATTCCTTTTTGACAGAGACCATGAATCAGAACTCAACATGCAGGACCTGTGAGGAATATTTGTCAAGTTTACAATACCTGGTGCACTAGGTGGCGATGTTAATGGGACAGGGTGAGCAAGCTGAGGCCATGGGTATTTCATCTCCTCGAAACGTCCTTGTGAGAGAACAGAGGTGACAAGACAGCCAGGAAAAGTGCCAATGGACTGAAACGAAGGTTTGACAATTTTAATAATACATGTGCATTGATCACCCAATGATCCATTAAGAGGGGAAACAAGTTATTAATGATTTTAATAGGTCATTAGCGAGAATTCGCCGAAGGACTGTAATTATAATGCCGATATTAGTGCAACGCTGGATAACATAGCTGGTTTTGAATGTTCATTTTTTCCCTCTGACCTGAGAAATAAATGACTAGCACTTCTGTAAACACTGGCATAGTGCAAAGGGGATTGATGGCTTCCATGAGTAAATAGCATTGTCTCCTGTTTGTGTTGCAAGATGACCTTATGAAAACATTAGGCTAAATTGTACTGCGTCTCCATTAGGTTGTGCTCTGAGTACCATGGGGACTCAATTCATGAATTCCCTATCTGAATCACTACATGTGAGGTTAACTAAAATGTTGACATTGCTTGTGCTGACATATTCGCATAAAGCTCATATAAATTAGACATTTAGGGCCAGATTTACTAACAGCTTGCTCCAGCTCAAACCCTCATTTGGCATTAAAAGACTATTGTCAGGGTTTACAAAGACATGCAGTGAAAAAATAGCGCTGAAAAGGAGTGGACACAGTTATCATTGCGGCTGACCTTATTGCATATGCATTTGTAGGAGTTTCCCTTTCAAATACAACATTTATGGGAGAGTATTTAAATGAAGCCTGCAGGGTGATTTACTAAGGTTTGCACAGCTTGTCAATTTACTGGTTTGCACCATTATTTACGGTCCAAAAAAACTTATCTTAAAACAGATGCTAATTTGCACTGCTCTTGCTCTTGGTAGATTGGATTGGTCATTATTGAAATGATCTGGCTGTGCATGTCCATCGCATTACGTTTTCATCTACTTACAGGTTATAAAGTTTGTTACTATATGAGTGCTCAGTTTTGTCTATTATTTGGCCAAAATCTCATGTTACAAAAGATGAAGTGCTAGTCACAGGCTATTTAAGACGATACTGGCTATGACCCACTGACAAATGCTAGACTAAGACAATCTTCTCCCCTCCTTTAAGGGATCTTTAAGGTTTCTTTAAGGGATCCGCCTTTGTTGCCTCCGATACCGATTCCGATACCTGGGATTCAGTATTGGCCGATACAGAGTACCGATCCAATACTAAAACAATAATTAAAAAAACAGTGCCGAATTACCTAATAAACTGTATCTGTATGCCTCACTGTGGGGAAGAGACTGTGATTATTCTTTTGTTAAAGGCATCAAGCTTGACTTAAACATTTTCCTTACTTTGTAAAACAATATACTGACAAAATATATACTATATAGTTAAAAGACATTTCTATTAAAATTTTAAGCGCAACGTTTTAATGAAGCAGCAACATATGATAGATTGGACAGAACAACTAAGGCTATCAATAAACTGTCATTGCGTAAAAGTATTATAATATGAAAGTTTGCAATTCAGAACGGAAAGAAACACTTATGCGCATCCCGTGAGAAGAATGATGCGCTGGAAGCAACATGGAGTCACGGCGCGCAGCGCTTCGCATTGAAAAGTTCAAAGCACAAAGTGAAGATATACAATTATTTATTTATTCATTAGTGTGAGCCTTTATCAGTTTTAAATTTCAGTTAATGTGCACGTGAAGAACAATTATATCGCTCTCTACTCCAGTGTTGTGATCTAACAGACACCCGGGAGAAAATAACATGTGAAACTCCAGCAAGATAAAGTCCTTTTAAATGCAAACCATAGACCAGTACTTCTCAAAGTCCGGACTCCGGTCCGGATCCGGACCCGGAGGGGATTCAATCCGGACCCGCCTCCATTTCGTATTTCAAGAGCACTAATTGTGTGTAAGGGATTAAAAGTGTGGATTTCCTACTTTGATAAACGCATGTTAAAATCATTTGTTTATTTTTTGAGATGGTCCGAAATTAAAACGAAGGCGAGATATTTAATGTTTTCCTCCGTGATTTAGTTGCCATGACATCCAGTAAGCGTATGACTTTTGACGTAATCAGGCGCAACCATAGACTGTAAAAAGGGGCGCAACGCGAGTACGCGACACTTCACCGCAGTAAGCGTTTGAATGGGTGTGGAGGATGTCATTTACCAGGAAAAGAAAAGTTGATGAAGAAAATAGAGTTTTCAAAGATGATTGGACAGAGAGGTATGTGTTCACAGATATCCCAAGTCTCCCGGAAGTTCCAGGAGTCTCCCGCATATTGATAGCGGATCCCTGATGCCCGCAAATTAGTTCAAATCTCCCGCAATCTAGAGCTCGCGAGCTCCAAACCGGCAGAGAGGGAGAGAGCAACCTTACGTGTGTGCGCAAATGTGCGTGTGTGCCTCATGGGTTGCCAACCGTTCCGTATAATACGTATTTGTTTAAGTTAAAAATAAAACGTATTATGAACTAAACGAATACATGGTTCATTTTTGGCAAAATGATCATGATAGCCTTTATATATCTGAGTAGTTAAGTCTTGTATATAGATTGAGCCTACTTTGCTATACAAATTTTTGTGCAACTTATAAAAATATAAAAAAATATATAATGCAACTTTGCCTAATAAGTTGCATTTATAATGTGCTATAAAACGTATGAATTTCAGGGGTTATTTTTCAAAATTTTCTTCCGTGGGGGCATGTCACTAGACCCCACCCCCAACAGTTTCGGACCTTTGACATTGACGAAAATTCTGATTTGGACCTTTGAATATAGACTTTGAGAACCCCTGCCATAGACCTTTATCTACAGATCTACAGTATAATAATAGGAACATTGAATCATCTTGGAGAGAGTTTCATCGTGTTGACTGACGTAACCTAGCGTGACGAGCTGTTTGAATGCTGAATGGAGAATGACTGACAGCCGCAGCAGAGGGAAGCACTTGGGTGAAGATGAATTTTTAACGACTTAAATCTGTACCTCACATCAAACTAAATGGAATGGCTTCAGAAAACTTGGAATATAGTGCACGAAAACATTACGGTGCTTTATAATGTTTTTGTGCCTTTTGTGTTGTATAACAATAAGGTACGCACAATATCGGATTTTGATGGTCTCGTCTGGCCGATACCCGATCTGGCAAATAGTGGTAGTATCAGAGCAGTACCGATACTGAGTATCGGATCGGCGCACACCAACTTTCTTTAGTAAAGAAAACGCTGTAATTGTTCAAACAGTACTCTATTTACCCTTGCATTGCAAACAAGCAGAGAATGTCCCCACAGATTAGTCATACAGATTTGGAACAAGGTGACAAAATTATTTTATTCTATTTGTGACTAAAAATATAAGCATAAAATTAGCATTTCTGCCAGACTCCATGAGCACAACTATTCAAAGGTACTGTAAAAATTGAGAAAAATGTTACAATGAATCTGACATTTAAAAAGGTAAAGGAAACATCTTTTTTTTTTATCAAGCCTGTGACAATGTTAAACATTCAAATAATACTCAAACTCTGGAGTTATAGAGAAGAGAAAAGTGGAGTGGAGTGAGTGGACTCAAGGATTCTTTGGATGAATGTATTATCCAAAAAGATACATCAAAGACAGTTTACACAGGGCGTAGGCAGAAATTAACTTCACATTCACCATTTCTGGGACTGAAATCAAATATCATATTCATGACAGCATGGGCCAATAAATAAAGAAATTAATGTACTGATAAGATTTGACTTGATTCAATGTATCTCCGTCCACAATGTACTCAATTCAATTAAAGAAGCAGAAAAAAAATTCTTTAAAACCTCAGTTGTTGTTCCTCAGTAGTTTAAACGGAGAGGAAATTTTGCTCAATTCTCTTGTTTTAGAGATGTTTCTACTGAGAAAGAAGTCTTTAGAAGAGGTCTCAATTTAGGCTATTACACAAAGAAATTATGGACACATGGAAAAACGAGAGAACATACTAAAAAATAATTTTGTAAATGTATGATTTTTCCTGTGAGTGTTTTTCTGTGCATTTTTTTTTTTTTTTTTTGCAAAATAAAACCTGTAGCTGTACTTTGCCTCTTTTTGTTTAAATAATATGGTCAGTTAAATACCTTACCCAAGTTTAGTGTTTTGATGATGGTTTAATCAAATGTAGGGCCATTAAAAACTAATATTCACTCCGGACATCACTTTTGGTCACTACTGTGTATATGCTTCCATTGAACAAAGGCTCACAGACCTGTGGACCTGTATCTACACTTCTGGTGAGGGTTTCTAATGAGATGTCTGTCTGTCGCTGAAACTCTTTAAAACACCACACATTTGTCGCAAAATTCACTGGCATTTCCTCTGTAGTGTCAAGAGTCCCGAGAGTGGTTCCGAAAGCCTGTGCTGTCCCTGGACGCCAACGCTAACACATCAAGAGCTGCTCAAAGTGCCAGACGACACACTTATATATAGATACAGATATAGGTATTAAAAGACTATTAAAAAAAAGCCTGCATGTGCATTATATTTTATGGTTACAATCAAGGCTGCTGCACTTGCAGACATGTCATTATTTCACTGAACATTACAGAGATTAACACACATTCCTAACTCACAAATCAGAGTACTAATGTCACATGGTTACATAATCTATGATAGTGGTATATCAAAAGGTGGTATATCACATCATATTCCATACGTGATTTGAACGTTCTGTCTTTTTTTCCAAGGAGGCATTCAAGGTGGTCTATAAAATCTGGAGAGAGTTCTCCGTTAGTATTCCCAATTATCCCATTCAACCTAGACTTAATACTCTGCATCACACAAAAACAATAACATTTCTGTTAACTATGGCATTGTACAATTATGAGCAACCAAATGGTATATTTTTTTCAGTTTGGGCCTCTGAATACAATTGAGGTGTTTTTCCTACTTGAGTATGAGCTCTATATTCTCCTATATTATACTATGAGCCATAAAAGCCTGACGTATCAAAAAAAAAAAAGCATGCACACTTTTATATTTTGTCTAAAAGTCCAATAAACTACATAAAGTCTCTGTTGTTATACAAATGGCAATATATTACACCAACAAATATGAACTAAAATTATATTATACATCCGATATATAACAATGTGGTTGCCAAGATGTTCTGAGCAGCGTTTTTAGCATTAGTAACTACGGTAACACTTTATTTCAATGGTCCACTTTAGGCATTCTACTAAGTAACTTTACTAAGTAACTAGAAGTAACTTTTGCAACTACATGTCAACTATCTCGCATTAGAGTATTAGTAGACAGTAGAATGTCAGTTTAGGGTTCGGTGTTAGGGTTGGGTTAAGTAGAATAAGTTGTGTAGGTACTTCTAGTCAAGTAAAATGTCTGTTGGGGTTTCATCAAAAGAAAGTGTTAGCAAGTCTAATAAAGGCCTGGATATACTTAATTTTCAGCGTTCTGCTCTGTCTCGCACACAGCAAACATTGCAAAGTATACAGAAAGACGCGTTCAGTGAGACCTTGTGGACTGTTTTCAAGCGCTCTCATGTCACTTACAAATGCACTTTTTTACACACACCATCTCCGCGGACACACAGCCCGTTTCACAACATACGTTCTTGTCTGGACTTGTGGACTTGTGAAATGTCATCAGTCGCTGCCCAAGTATTGTTCCAATTCAAAGTTTACATCTAGCCAAGTACAGTTCAAAGTATACTTTGGGCTTAATACTCTAATGTCTGGTTGCTGACATGTAGTAGCAAAATTACTTATAGTTAGTAGAATGATTAAAGTAGAACATCGAAATAAAATTGTATAATAATTAACATTATTTTTTACTAAATATAAATGATCTCCTTCAGTTAAGTACTGTCATCTATGGATGGGGATTTACAAAGTGTCAGGCAGTCAGGGGTTCAGTTAATGAACTTCTGGAGAAATTGACATTGAGGTGTCAGCAAAAAATCATAACCACTTAATGAGCAAAGAGGGCATGTGCCCCTTATGGGCCGAGTCCCCTACATTCCCTTGGCAGGGTGCTTAGACCTGGTTAGAGGCCTCTGTGACCGCTGACACTTACTGTGTCATTCATACGATTCTGAACTCAAGTCTGCTGATTCCCACAGCTGCTCTGCTTTGCCCTGTATAATTATTGAACTAAAACTAGTTATGGTTGTACTTATAAAGTGAATGTGTAAGAAATGGAAAGCATGAAAACAAGAGCTGTTTTTTATTGGAATTGGACAGTACACATTATTGCTTTAAAACTCCCATCAGTGTAAAGCATGTATCTGTCAACTAAAAAAGGGTTAGAGTTATAGGGAAATTATTTATAAAGAGAGAAAAAAGGTAAAGCTCATGTTTGAGCATTCAAGTGTGAAAAGGAGGAGAGAAAATCACAGTTTAAATATGTCTAGATGCATACCTCTGGGAGACATGTTCAATTTTTCATGGCTTCAGTCCATGTCATAACACATCCGCATCAAGAATAGGTTACATGCATCTTCACAAATCTGTTTAGTGGGGCTGCAGTGGGCATGGAAGTGCATTTTTCCAAGGAAGCAGAATTAGAAAAAAATAATTAAATAATAAAAAAGGCTATACAGTTAACTTTTTTTCACTGTAAAAAATAAAACGTAATTTTTATGTTAAAAAAACGGCAGCTGTGGTTGACAGAACTTTTACCGGTCTTTTACCATTAAAATCATGATCATTTTTTACAGTGCATTTACTTTAATGCATGTTCCTTATCTTTATTGCATGACATAAGTACATGTTATTCTAGAAAAATCCCCCAAATTGACTAATTTGCTCAGACAAAACTTTCCTTTTGATCTTACTAAGGCTACTTAAAGGTGCATAACGCAGGTCTCTGAGTTTTTGCAGAACTACACCCCCTCTGGCGACAAGCGAAACTGCAACCAGAGGTGTGCACGCTCATGGAGCACACGCACACGCACGCTTGCACGAGCACGAGCTGTTCATAACCAAAGGAGCATCAGCCGCACAAATCTTTTGTTCTCTTACGAGAGGTTCTCTCGTATTGCGTAAGCTAGCTTACGCTACGGGAAAGATTCCATCTTTCTGAGAAATTGAAGCCAAAAATTATCCTATAATTTTGTATCCATTGTCAACGCAGTTCAGCTGCAGCAGACCATGAGAAGGCTAGCTAGCCGCTCATTGGTTCGCTCACGGAGAACTGCTTAAGCCTATGAGGGAGCGCGGATGAACCCGCGACCAATGAGAGTCTGACTCGCTCTCCCTACGTCACCGCCCCCGAAGCGGGCGTGGACGAGGCTATAAATACCCCGAATAGGCTGAATAAAATCTGATTTTTCATCCTTCAGCGACGCACCTGCATCTGCTGATCCTGAGAGAGAAGCCGCCGTCGTTTGAAAAGGCACCTTCTAGCGAGCGTTTGGGAGACTGAGGAAGCCGGCCGTCTTCGCCACCTTCAGCCGTCCTGTGAGCTAGCGCCATCCGACGGATTGTATCCTTTATACTAAAATGCTTCCTATATATTGTTGTATCTAAAAGAGCGAGCGTCTTTTTCAAGATGTCTCGTAAATTTTCTGGCGGCTTTTGCCGCGCTCCCCTCGAGGCTGGGGACCGCCACCTCTTCTGCGCTCTCTGCCTCGGATTGGAGCACGCCGATCTCGCCCCTGCTGTGGCGGCTGCGAGCTCTGCGAAACTATGCCATTGTTGACCCCGCGGGCTCGACTTCGGCCACTAAGATGCGTCCGTGCCGCCTCTGACTTCGCCGCGGAGAAAGATACGCCGCTCTCAGAGGCCGCCGGACCCCCAGCCGGAAGCGTTCATCCCGCCGGAGCCTCTCGCTCCCGCTCTCCATCTCCGCCGCTTCCGGACATACAGCTGCCGCCGAGTGGCCGCTCTGTTGCCTCCGTTGACGCCGCGGACACCAAGGAGACATGTTCGCTTCTCGCTTCAGACGGTGAGGATTGGTCCGATTCTCACGCCTCCTCGGCCCGAGAATCAACCGGGACCCGCGCAGCTACTTCCACCAGCGTTCGACTCCCGCCGCTAAACGGGCTGCGCCCTTTCTGCCTGATCTGCACGCAGAACTCACGAAGTCCTGGAACGCCCCGCTCTCTGCTAGAACTCGCTCTGACTCTTCCACCCCGCGTCGCGTTGTGGACGGAGCCGCAGAGAAGGGCTTTATCTCCATTTTCCCTGTAGAGGACCTGGTCGCCGCACGTCTATGCCGCCCTCCGCGAGATGGCGCTCATCACCTGTGCTACCCGCTAAAGCCTGCAGTCCGACTTCAAGCTTTCAGCCGCCGGCCAAGCAGCTTCTGCACCCCATGTCTACTACAGAGTGAGCTACTTCGTGAATGGGACGAGAGCGGGGGAAAAAAATCCCCCTTCAGTCGCGGATTGAGGATTTCCTGCGAATTTTGTTCTGCCTCGTCGCGCTAGCTCCTCTGCAGGCCGCTCACGTGACCAGCCTCCTGCACGAGCCCCACCCTAGCGCCTAGCTAAACACAGTCAGACTTCTCAGCGACACCAGGGCGGCCGCCCTCGCTCGCTCTGACAGCCGCCACAGACCGCCGCCTCCCCGGGGGCCTCGGCAGAGGATCGCGCTGAAAACTGATTACTCGAAGTCTGCCTAGCGTGGTTGAGAAAAAGACGGCGCTCTCCCCGCCGCGGCCGGATCGCCGTCAAAGTTTCGCCCTCTGTTAGTCCCCGCTCACGCGGCTACTACAGCAGTGTACCCCGCCATTACCAAGCCGGTATCCCTTCCCGCTTGCATGAGCACAAACGCCGTGTTTACGGCGTCCCAGAGAAATCTCAAAAAGAGCGTAAAAGCCTCTTGTGTAGAAAATGTGCCCACAACACTGTGTTCACTCATACACAAAACGCCGTGTTTACGGCGTCCCAGAGAAATCTCAAAAAGAGCGTAAAAGCCTCTTGTGTAGAAAATGTGCCCACAACACTGTGTTCACTCATACACAAAACGCCGTGTTTACGGCGTCCCAGAGAAATCTCAAAAGAGAGTAAAAGCCTCTTGTGTAGAAAATGTGCCCACAACACTGTGTTCACTCATACACAAAGATACTCCTGTTCCCGTGTCTCACACAGGGTCCACTCTCATAAAGCGGTCCCAACCCGCTCGAGTTTCAGAGTACATAAGCGCGCCCACGAACCCGTGCGCGCGTCCCACCTCTGTTACACGGTCCATAAACTTGTGTAGAGAATGTGCCCACAACACTGTGTTCACTCATACACAAAGACACTCCAGTTCCCCTGTCTCACACAGAGTCCACTCTCATAATGCGGGCCAAGCCCGCTCGAGTCTCAGAGTGTATAAGCGCGCCCACAAGCCCTGTGCGCGTCTTACTTCTGTTCACTCTGTTACAGGGCCCATAAACTCCCCTCCGAGTGTACGTCCCGCTGTTGTAAACACTATCAGCGCGCTCACGCAGCCCGCGAAGTGCAGCGACGGGGACCATGTAGCCATTCACCCCCTAGCGTCACCTTCAAAGCGTGGGAAGCAGTGGGTGTTAAACACAATAAAGCTAGGCTATCGCTTACAGTTTTGCCGCCGCCCTCCTCGCTTCCGAGCGCGGCTAGAAACTACTGTGAACCCAGAAGCAGTGACGCGCTGCTCCGTTCAGAGATAGCAATTCTGTTGTGCAAAAAGGCTATAGAGAGGGTGCCTCTGGCTATGAGCGAGTCGGGGTTTTACGGCCGTTATTTTCTTGTCCCCAAGAAAGACGGCGGTCTCAGACCAATATTAGACCTCAGATCGCTGAACAAAGTTCTCATGAAGAGACCGTTCAAAATGCTCACTATCAGAAAACTCCTCGCGCACGTGCGCCAGGGGGACTGGTTCATATCACTAGATCTGAAAGATGCATACTTTCAGATCCAGATAAATCCCCTTCACAGGCCATTCTTACGTTTCGCCTCGAAGGCCAGGTTTATCAATACACCGCCCTACCGTTCGGCCTATCCCTAGCATCCCGTACGTTCACGAAGTGCATGGACACGGCGCTCGCCCCCCTGCGGAGTCAGGGGCTGCGAATACTGAACTACTTGGACGACTGGCTGATTTTGGCACAATCTCAGAGAGAGTTACTGTCTCATCGTACAGTTCTCCTCGACCATCTGAAAGTTTTGGGCCTCTCTGTCAACTGGACAAAGAGCGTACTACAACCCAGTCAGACTATCTCCTTCTGGTATAGAGCTGGACTCGGTCACGATGAC
This sequence comes from Chrosomus eos, assembly GCA_036326025.1. NCBI lineage: Eukaryota > Metazoa > Chordata > Actinopteri > Cypriniformes > Leuciscidae > Chrosomus > Chrosomus eos. The sequence goes on along the minus strand of CM070824.1, from coordinate 25,756,100 downwards.
GGCGCGTCTGTCAACGCAGCGCGCGCACCGTGTGCAGCGTTTCGCCGCATCTTTTCAGATGAACAGACTCACGCCTTTGAAAACATTTCAGAGAGCGTTGGGCTGTATGGCCTCAGCCTCCGCGGTGCTCCAGCTGGGGTTACTGCGCATGCGCCCGCTTCAGCTTTGGTTGAGGAGCCGTGTGTCTCACCGAGCGTGGACCACGGGCCACCAGCTGATAAAAGTAACGCAGACCTGTATCACAGCTCTGCAGCCATGGTCAGTGGTAGAATGGTTTCAGCGGGGCGTTTCCATGGGGACAGTTTCACGCCGAAAAGTCATCTCGACAGACGCCTCCAACACGGGTTGGGGAGCGGGCTGCGAGGGCTCACCGGCCTTCGGCCCCGGTCAGCTCAAGAGAGCCTCCTACACATAAACTGTTTGGAGAGGTTGGCGGTCGAGAACGCGCTCATGCGCTTTCTCCCGCGCATTCAGGGCCACCACGTGCTGATCCGTTCGGACAATATAGCCGTGGTCTCTTATATAAACCGTCGGGGCGGAGTCAGATCCAGGAATCTTTTCCAGCTGACAGAACGCATCTTAGTTTGGTCTCAGTGTCGCCTGCTCTCGCTCAGGGCGACGCACGTGCCGGGACATCTGAACGACGGTCCAGACAGCCTGTCCAGGAACCCCATTCCCCCCGGGGAATGGTCCCTGCATCCTCTTACAGTCCAGAAACTGTGGCGTCTATTCGGCAGAGCAGAGGTGGACCTCTTTGCCTCGGCGGAGTACACCCACTGCCCAATATTTTTCTCAAGGAGCGAGGACGCGCTAGCCCAAACCTGGCCCAGCCGCCCGCTTTATGCCTTCCCTCCGGTCTCTCTGTTACCACAGGTGCTTCAGAGAATCAGAGAAGTGCAGCACTCGGTGCTCCTCATAGCCCCGCACTGGGAGGGTCAGACTTGGTTTCCGGAGCTCACGCAGCTGTCACAGACAGCGCCGTGGCCCATTCCAGTCAGAGCAGATCTCCTCTCCCAAGCTCGCGGCTCGATCTGGCATCCCCACCCAGAGCGCTGGGCGCTTCACGCGTGGGTGATCAACAACTACCCGTTGCTTTGCCAGAGGGAATGTTAAACACGATCATACAGGCTAGAGCGGCTTCTACCAGAAGGCTCTATGCGTCAAAATGGTCTGTGTTCTCGAAGTGGTGCACAGATAGGGGTCTGGACCCGCGGTTATGCGAGGTTCCCTCCTTACTAAATTTTCTCCAAGAGATGCTGGACAAGGGCAGATCCCCGTCCACTCTTAAGGTATATGTGGCAGCCGTCGCGGCGTTTGCTGAACCCCGACGCGGCCAGTCACTGGGCAAAGACGGGCTGGTAGTCCGCTTCCTCAGGGGAGCTAGAAGGATGAATCCCCCGCGCCCCCCTTCGGTGCCGATTTGGGACCTTTCCATAGTTCTTGATGCTATGAAAGCTCCCCCATTCGAACCGCTAAGCACCGTGGACCTAAAGTACCTGTCGCTAAAGACCGTTTTTTTACTCGCGCTCGCGTCAGTAAAACGGGTGGGAGACCTGCACGCGCTGTCGACCAGCGCGTCCTGTCTTGAGTTTGGACCTAATGACTCATTAGTCGTTCTCAAACCTAGGCATGGCTATGTTCCCAAGGCGTTTGGCACCCCGTTCAGGGCACAAGTTATATCCCTATCGGCTCTGCCTGCTTCCGATAGCGAATCAGATTCTAATCTCCTATGCCCGGTCAGGGCTCTGAGATTATATGTCACTCGCACAGCTCCGATCAGACGATCCGAGCAGCTTTTTGTTTCGTTCGGCGGGCGCACCAGGGGGTTGGCCGCCTCGAAACAGTCCCTACCCAGATGGATTGTTGATGCCATTGCAGCAGCATACGCATCGAAAGACCTGCCATGCCCTTTGGGCATCAGGGCTCATTCCACTAGAGGCATGGCCTCATCGTGGGCATGGTCCAGTGGGATTTCCATTCACGACATTTGCGTGGCAGCGGGATGGGCTTCCCCCTCCACCTTTGTCAGATTTTACAATCTGGAAGTACCCGCTTTGCAGGCTAAACTACTAGCAGTCTAGTATGTTTCAGCTCTTCTGGTTGAGCTGCACTATAGGGGGTTAATTCACACAGACCGAGTTCGCTCTGTCCCTCTCTTTTATGTGCTTATGTACTACACAATAACCGGCCCGCTCCGATGGCCGTTTGTCACAGATACATATATTCATTCCCACTTTCGGTGTTCCCCGGGATGCCCCGCGGGACTAATAGTGGATGCTTAGCACGCACGGCGTTGACAATGGGTTCCCGTAGCGTAAGCTAGCTTACGCAATACGAGAGAACCTCTCGTAAGAGAACGAATCGGTTACCTAACGTAACCTCGGTTCTCTCTAGATGAGGGAACGAGTATTGCGTTCCTGGCCGTGCTTGTGCTACTGGCGATGTTCGCTTCAGAATTGAAAAAACCAGATTTTATTCAGCCTATTCGGGGTATTTATAGCCTCGTCCACGCCCGCTTCGGGGGCGGTGACGTAGGGAGAGCGAGTCAGACTCTCATTGGTCGCGGGTTCATCCGCGCTCCCTCATAGGCTTAAGCAGTTCTCCGTGAGCGAACCAATGAGCGGCTAGCTAGCCTTCTCATGGTCTGCTGCAGCTGAACTGCGTTGACAATGGATACAAAATTATAGGATAATTTTTGGCTTCAATTTCTCAGAAAGATGGAATCTTTCCCGTAGCGTAAGCTAGCTTACGCAATACTCGTTCCCTCATCTAGAGAGAACCGAGGTTACGTTAGGTAACCGATTCGTTTACAGTCATAATGTCTTCAGAGGTTATAAAGTTATAAATCTGCAAGTCATTTTAAATATATGAAAGGAAAGGCATTTGAGTAAATTACACACTTGTATGTGAGGGGAAAACGGGGGTAGAAGAAAACTTCAGTTTTTGTTTCCATCTATCTCCATGTTGAACTGTTTTATGTGTTTACTGTATCCACTTATGATTGTATTATTATGGAAACACGTTCATGAACAATACAAGTTATTAATTTGTAAAAGCTTAAAATAATAATCATACCATACACAGTTGGTCAACAAAGTACACTCAAATGTCTCAAGGTAATAAACAATCAAATGGCACTATATCCGCTTTCATAACAAGTAGTTACGGGAACTTAGTTATAGGAGCTGTCCACTTCTAAACAGTTCTAAGAACTACTCTCCCCCAAACTCGGTTTTGCTGTTTGCGGTCGCACTGGCCAGTGGCCAGCCAGAACCGATGAGTAAGGGAGTGTACGCGAGCACGGCGGCGGCGGCGCCACATACAACAACAACAAACCAGCATGACGCTATCGCAATGTTCCCGTTCTGCCTACCGGGACGTTAATAACGGAGTACGAACGGCGGCGTTTAAAGACTATGGTGGAAAGTCTAAAGTAATATGATGGAAGAAGATAGAAGAGCAGAGTGCAGGCAAAGGACGTTAGCAAAGAACACAGAGGCTACCGGTAGGCTATACACAAAAACATAGTTAGCATCTTTTATGGGACATGTTTTATGTTTCATGCTGTACTATTCTTCCGAAGACAATTCCTAGTTTATGAACCTGTTCACTGACAATGGTAACGTTAGTCAAATCAATTCCGATTGTACATTTATCTAGCTTAGGCTAAAGCATTACATATTTTACGCATCGTCATTTGTTGTCATAGATTTGCCGTATCAGACATTAGAGACTGGGGTATATCTTACCGTTTTATCAAGAAAACAGCCAACTGAGGGTCCAGTTTGAGTCCTAGAGCAGACCGGAGATCTATCCATTTGTTGAAAGCCTTCCCGATGCTGACTTTCGTCTCGTCTTATTCCGACGCCTGACTCCAATTTGTCCCTTTTGGTCAATAACTAGACAAAAGTTTTCTTTTCTTTGTCTTACGTGGGTTGTCTTACGTGGGTTCTTTGTCTTACGTAAGTTTGCGTTGGGGTTTGGAATGAACTACAAGCCGGTCTCTTTGAATCCATCTTCTACTTTTGTCGAAAGTTGACTAAAGTTTTGTCGCTCGAGTTGTCTTCGCTGATACGGAGAATGGCGGCTCATAATAACAAACCTCCGAGACATCGCCTGGTGAGCGTGAACGCGCATGACGTCACGCCCAGTCTCAGATTCGAGCCCGAATCCCTCTTATTTATTTTACTGTACAGGATTATAGAGGCAATCTCAGTGAGCAGAGAAGGGTTCATTCAGCCCATCAGGCAATTGTTTACGCATGTATGGGTTAAAAAACTGGTATTTTTAACATGAAATGTTGCGCAATGCACCTTTAAGTTTCAACCAACAGTTTCTGGTTGTGTTTAAGAAGGACTGCAAACTCTCATAAGGAATGCCAAAGACTAAAAGGCATACATTTTCAACTAAAAACTGAACCTTTTTATGCATTTTGGCTGTTAATTTACACAACACAGGCATTGTTGGGGCCTGAAAACAGGTTTTAAAGTGCAAGTTTTTGAAAATGATAACGTTTTTGATTTTGTGTGTATTAACCTGAATTTGTAGAAAAAGGTGACGTCATATGAGCATGCGTACTACATTAGCCTATAGTGACATCGCTAACTACTATTGTTGGGTCCGAGTCCACCTTTGTCGAGTCCGAGTCGAGTCCAAGTCCTTAACAATCGAGTCCGAGTTCAAGTCCGAGTCCAAAGAGGGCAGAGTCGGACTTGAGTCCGAGTCCTTAACATCTGAGTCCGAGTCGAGTCCGGCCGAGTCCACAAAGATTTAAATGATTTGAAATTGAACTCACAAAGACCCGCCCCTCTAGTTACTGTTGCTACGTCCGACAAGCCATTCCGCTCTCACTCCAAATGTTCTCACACAGTGAAAAATATATTAGAAAGCAAAGAGGACACTGAATATGTGCCAAAAAACAAGACAGAGCAGCCTACCTTTCGTATTAAATAAAGTCTCATCTTTCAAATTTTTATAATTATTATGAAATTCAAACAATAAATACTGTTTTGTGGTGCTTTAATGTGTAGGCCTCAGTTCAAGCAGCACATGAACTGATAATCTCTTCTAGTTATAGGCTCCTTGCACATAGCAACCTGACGTCATATCCGCAACGGGTAAATACGGCTCGCTCTCTTCCTGTTTGAAGGCGTACATACACAACGTAGACATTTTCCGCCTAATACTAGAAAACAGTACAACATTATAACACGCATATTCTGTCAGCCCGGGGTTATTTATTAGCCTAATGTAAGCTAGCAAACTAACGTAAGCCATAAAGTTTGAGATATATAGACTTACCTTCATATCTGTGGATATATGAAGAGGCATAAATTTTAAAGCCCTTCTCTCTAATTTGCTGGTAGGTGATTTGGAGGAGGACTTACAAAGGCGATGTACGTCCGTTATTGTAAGTTTCGGCAACTCTTGTAAACATCTCATCTCATAGTGTAGAATAGCGCCGGAAAAGACGAGGCCGCATTTCCGGTAAGGAAGTAGTTACGTGCAAGGAGCCCATTGCACAAATTAAACATGAATGACATCAGAACTGCAAAAAGAAATCAATACACACCATTTTTCAAGTTCAAGTCCACTGACTTTAATCTACTAACTGGTTTGGTTTGTTTGTCAAACAAAAATGGCGGGTATCTGCATTACGATTGGTCAGATCGCCTGTCAATCAAATTCCGGCAAAAGGTCTTAACACTGAGCTCTTAAATTATTATTTTAAACCTTACAAAATGATTGCAATGTATATTCAAAGTCATACGTTTACCTATTGTACATCTTATAGAATCATAATGCTAAAGAATGCAATAAGATGCATTAAGAGCCAGGGGTAAACTTTTGAGCAAGATGATGGATATGTTTAAATTTTTCCTATTTTGTTTTACATGCTAATATATTTTTTTAGCCTCTGAAGGGCAGGACTAAATGAATTCATGAATATTTAAACATAAGAACAATTTACATCCAGTTCCATCCTCAACGGACTTCTTGAGCATCACTACATTTTTGCAGGGTTTGTAATAGTTGTGTATGAGTCTCTCAGTTGTCACCAGTGCGAAAAGATGGATCTCACACTCAGTCACTGCTAGTAAGGAGTCAAATATGCAGAAGATGCTGGAAAAGCAAAGAATGTGCAGGAGCTGGAGGATTTTTCCTCATGAACAACCATTACAAAAAAACAGTTGTGGATCATTCAGGTAATGACAAACAATATTAAAATTAAGTAATTTGTCTTGTATTTTATGTTTGTATTTTGTTTTGTGGACTAGGCTAGACTAAACATATTTTATGTGAAAAAGCTAAATACTGCAGTACTAAATAGAAACAATGTTTTTATGATCCTTCTTATTAATAAATAAATAAAAATAAACTTGGGAGATTCGGAAAGGTGTATGTAAACGTACGACTAAAGTGTACTGTACATGTAACAAAAATCATAAAATTATTAGACGCCAAAATGGTTATCACTTTCTCATGTTGCTATGGTTACTATGTCAATCATCGCAATTTCATGACTCAAAGGACTAAAATTTAGCGGATTCACTCCCACATTTAAATGCATTTATCACTCTTTATAATTTACAGTGTGAACGTAACCACTGGTCCTCTAGAAGCACGAAAAACAAAACTATTATTTAGATTGTCATTAATGCTCCCAGAGCTGCCACCTCTCACGCATTGGCCGTGAGACACCCGCATTTGATTGGTTTCACACGCTCAAACGCCACACGCCTGATTTCTCAGGCTAAAGTGTCAACCTGGTCGGTCAAATGCCTGAAAGATGAGTTTATCTACAGATCTACCTGTTGAGCCACTCGGGATCGACTAGTTATACCGCTGATTAGTTAAAAATCTCCCGTAATCTAGAGCAAGCGTGCATGCGAGACAGAGATTGTGCTCCAGACCACGTAGAGCGTGCGAGAGACCTTGCGTGACCAGAGAGCTATCTACACCGGACGCGGCAGTTATTGCTCACGTCGAAAACGGCTGTTTACCCTAGACGCGAAAAAGCGACCGTTACAAACTGGGGCATCAGTTTACTGTCGGAGATTTATCGCTCGCGCAACGCATTTTAATCAATGTTTCATCAACCAATTGCCTGGATTTAATAAATAAGAAGTAAATATAGCAGACAATATAATCAGGACTTCTCAGCTGCGCGCTTGCAATAGTCACAAGCTCACACAATACGTGACAGAGGCTGGTAGCAGAGAAATCAATTCTGTGAATTACACGCAAATCAAAAATAATAGGCTACCCACCGGATGAAAAAAGGTTGGCTTTCAACAGAACAAAATATTCATTTTATTTTATTTTTCATGTTCGCATTTATGAGGAAAAAACAATGTTATGGACGTGACAAGCTCTGAAAGTGGCACTAAAGTGCTTTAAAGATGAACTGAACTGAAATTTAAAAAAAGGTGATATAACAGATGTATTTTATTTATTATCATTGGTAGGGCTGTGTTTCGATTCAAATTCCAAGAATCGATTCGATTCCGATTCTCCAGATCTTGAATCGATTATCATTATTCGATTCGATTCGATCCGATCTGATCCAATCTTCGAGATTTAGATAAGTGTTTTTGAAAAAAGCATTTTTTTACAGCTGTTACCTGAATTACAGGACTGTAGTTATGCAACATATTGATACTATTATTATAGACATTGAGGTCAATATTGCAATTGTGATATAATAAACAAATGGTTTCATGAGTCAACTTGTTTGGTTCTAAAGCAAATGCACACACAGATTAGTGATATTTCTGAAATTAGCAATAACAACTAAATGATTGGATAACACCAAGCCATTGTCTAGATGCAAATAACTGTCTAACAGGACATACAGAAATTGAATAAAGTGATCAAACAAAACAAAATTATCAATGATATATAGACTAATCCTTATTAAAGCTACACAAGATCTTTAGTCAAGAGAAGTGAGTAATATTCTCTGTTCCCTTTGTTTTTTGATTAACTTTACTGACAGTACTTATTGGCAGCTGGCCATTTAAGACCAGCCGCTTTCTGACAGACACAGATCTCACCCGCGCCTCATTCTCTCATGAGTCACAACTCTTTATGTCCATCATAAGACAGCTCTTATGTTATGAAGATACTCGACAAACGACATGTTGGCATAATTGTGTGTTATTGTTCGTTCAAGCGCGAAAGATCTGTATTCTGGCGCACGGTCTGTGCATGCGCACGATACTGGCGCGCGTCTTTCTGTGAGTCACATTCAGGACATTCACAGGCAGCGCGAAAAATGTGTTCGTTTCAAATCGGTAAAAGTGAATCTGTAAAATAGACGTAATGAGTGGCACATATCGTGAAGTATGGCATTTTATTTTGTTTGAAATTTAACTTGTCCAGTCAGTAGGACAACCAATTTTTCTCTTCCACTTTGTCCTACAAAAAATCCACTTGTCCCGGACAAGCCTTAATGTTGAGCCCTGTTTGTAGTATTTCCACAATACTTCACCTCAATTTGGGCTTTGCAAATTGCTTTGTTCTCTGCATTGCTTGTTCTGAACCCGAAATGGTGCCAGATCGCAGCTTTAAGCGTTTCTGGAGTTTTCAAAGCAACCGCTTGCTGCTTAACGTTACTGACTTTCGTTGTTCAATGACGGGGCAAGTTAAAGTTCACGGGGGAAATGTAGGTCTATTATTAAATCGATCCTCTGAGTTACGAATCGATCTTTAGAAATTAATACGAAAATCGATTCAGAATTGGTGAATCGATTTTTTCAACACAGCCCTAATCATTGGTACAATTAATAAAATGGCAGAATTTGTTAAAAGGATAAAACTGTACATTGAAAATGTTTTTTTTTTTACACGGTCGCCGCCATGTTGGATTTCAACATTCGGCTACGTCACTGGCATGGTAGGCTACTCCGTTGCCAACCAAATCTACGCGCACGGGAGAGAGCGAGAGACCTTGCGTGTGTGTGTGCAAATGTAGGTGTGTGCCTATTATGGCATTTAAAATGTTCCTAATATTGTTCTGGGAGTCCCCAACAACAGTTTTACATGCATACAATGACAAAAAAAACACTTTTGTTGTCTTATAATATGCATTTATTTTTACCTGATTTGCTCACCGATTCCCTAATGATTCGTTTTTCAACTCATTTTTCAAACCCCTCCTTTGCGTGACGCTAGTCTGCGGTGATTGGTCAGATCATATGATATGACCCAGTCAGTTATTGTTTGTGTTAGCCCAACGCATAAACATATTGATAAAGCAATGCAGTACTACAAGGTATAGCTCTATTCTTTATGATAACTCCAATAACAGCGACAAACATTTCACATATTTAAAAAAAATTGACAATGGAGACCTAGAAGCTGTGCTGAGAGTAACTTACACACACACACACACACACACACACACACACACACACACACACACACTTACTGCGCCTTCCCTCATCGCGCCCCCGACGCTACAAACCCCATAGCAACAGTTAATATTATTAATACTTACAGGTTGTGATTCGGAAAAGGAAGCTGATCCAAATAAACTCGGTACTGAACCTTCATTCAGTATCAGCCGGCTCGCAAATCCATACTTTATAGCATTTAGGTTTGTGAAGCAATCATCTTCAAAATGATGCAAACACAGAACAAGGTCAAAGTCCTTTTAGGCAGGTTCGGCTTCTGTGGTATAGTTGTATATATGAACTGTAGCCACTTAGTCTTCAAATGCTCACTGGGCAGATGAAAAAAGTTTGCTTTTGTGTCGCACTTCAAAACACAGCGTCTCGTCGACATGATGTTAGTTTTCCCTGCCGTCTCCGAACGCAATAAGTGGGCGTATCTTATTCAAATAACTTGTACAAGTGACGTCATAAAGTTAGAGAAAAAGCATCGTTCGTCGAACGATTCATATCAGTGACTTTTGAGAGACAATAACTTTGTATACGGTGAACTTTCATGTTTAAAACTTTGCAGGATGTTTTTGTTCACTTAGATCTATGTTACACACTACATGAAGGGCAATTTTCAAAAATCCATAATAGGTACCCTTTAAGACACCCCCCAACAAAAAGAGATACCTCCCTGAAATGACTTCTTGCAGGTTAGTGTTGTCACGATACTAAAATTTTTGTTTCGATACCGATACCAAGTCAAGAATTGCGATTTTGATACTTTTTCGATACTTTTCCTGAAAAGGGAGAAACACTCTCAAATATCATTGCTGTGCTTTATTTCAAAACTGGGACAACATTCTAATCATAACACACTAATAAATGAACATATGAACAGCAGATATGTTAAACATTTGAACAAAATACTTGGGGGCTCATGCTTACACTTGAGTAAGCAAACTGTATTTGTATGTAATTTATGTAGGCTAATACATGAAACCTTATTGTAAAGTGTTAACGATTAGTTAGACCGATTCAGACGTCTCGTGAGTTCAGTGTTGGACAGATCAGTTGTTTAAACCATTCATTAAAACGAATCGGTTCAAATGAGTCATTAGATCGCGATTTGGACGTGTCATTATCGGACGTGTGCGCGTTGTGTGATTATCCCCGCAGTTTAGGAAATCGTTAGGTTACTGACGTAACCCCGGTTCTCTGATAACATGAAGTGAGGTATCTCACTATGGGAACGCCTCTGGGCGTGTCCGATCGCGGAAGCACCAATTACACCACGTCTGCCAACTATGGCAGACCAATCGCTGCAGCGATCAGGGAGTCCCGCCTCCCTGTATATAAACGCAGCTTACCTGCCGTTTCGTCATTCTCCGCATATCTCTTCTCCGTGCGAAAAGGCAAGGAGGGCAATGTTGTGAGATACCTCACTTCATGTTATCAGAGAACCGGGGTTACGTCAGTAACCTAACGTTCTCTTTCTAACATTCGTTCGGTATCTCACTATGGGATATAGACAACTCCCGTCTTGCCGATATGCTGACGAAGCAGACTGAAGAAGAGGGGATGTGAATATACTGAATCATAGACCCAGTCGGTGAGACACGGGATAAAATGGGGACAGGTGCCCCCTTTATTAAAAATCATATCATACCCCTTGACTACTTACTCCCAGAACTGAGTGTGCCAGAGAGGGTTCTGTAACATCCAGTCTATAAAAACGAATAAAAGTGTGCGGAGAGGACCAGCTGGCCGCCGCGCAGATTTCCTGAATAGAAATCCCCTTAAATAGAGCCCAGGATGTAGACATCCCCCTAGTAGAATGCGCTCTTAGTCCTACTGGGGGCTCTATATTCATGCTTTTGTAACATAACACGATCGCCTCCACCACCCAGTGGGAAAGGCGTTGCCGGGAGATAGGTTTTCCCTTGTAAGAGTCAGCCCATGAGACAAATAGCTGGTTGCTCTTACGCAATATGTGGGTTCTCTGTACATAACTGTACAGCGTGCGAACCGGACATAAACAGTGTAACCTCTCCTCTTCTGGAGAAGAAAAAGGAGGGGGATGAAAAGCTGGCAAGTCTACAGCTCTTACGGTATCCGCGTGCTCATATACTTTGGGCACGAACGCGCGGTTAGTTCTAAAATTAGCTCTTTGACCACCCGGAGCGAACTTCATACATGAAGGGTGAACTGATAACGCCTGTAGTTCACTCACCCTCTTTGCTGTTGTAAGAGCAAGTAACAGAGCCGTCTTTAAAGAGAGCAGCTTTAAGGCAATGCTATCAATGGGCTCGAACGGGGCTTTTGAGAGCGCGCTCAAGACCACAGACAAATCCCATGGTGGGACCAGCGTTCTTGATACTGGGTGCAGCCTACGTGCGCCTCTCATAAAACGACAGACTAGAGGGTGTTGGCCAATGGTACCCGAGTCAATACCCACATGACATGCCGATATAGCGGACAGATAAACCTTCACCGTGGAAAAAGCTCTGCCTTTATCCAGGAGGTCTTGGAGAAAACACAGCACATCCGAAACAGAGCACAAGAACGGAACAATGTTCTTATCTGCGCACCATTCCTCAAAAACTCTCCACTTTAGGTTATATAAAGAACGAGTCGAGGCCGCCCTCGCGTTCTGAATCGTCTCAATAACTTTTGGAGGTAGTCCGGCTGCACTCAGATTCAACCTCTCACGGGCCAGGCCCAGAGAGCTAACCTCTGAGGGGAGGGGTGGAATATTTCTCCCCGTGCCTGTGAGAGGAGATCCCTGCGCGCTGGTAGCTGCCAGGGCTGGTCGTAGAGCAGTTGCGCAATCTCCGCAACCCACAGTCTCCCCGGCCAGTACGGCGCGATCAGAATCATTACATGTCTGCGCTCCCGAACCCTCCGTAGTGTCGGCTCGATCAAGCTCAACGGAGGGAACGCGTACAGTAACACGTCTGGCCACTCGTGGGCTAGAGCATCCACACCCAATGGTGCATCGTCGCCGACCAGAGAGAAGAACAGGGGACATTGTGCGTCTTCGCGCGATGCGTAGAGATCTACGGCAGCCTGGCCGAATCTCTGCCACAACATGAGGATCACCTGGGGGTGGAGTCTCCACTCTCCGTACAGGGGATTCCCTCTGGACAATAGATCCGCTCCCCTGTTCATTATCCCCGGGACATGTGTCGCGCGTAATGACAGGAAGGTCCTGTTGCTCCACATAAGCAGTTTCTTCGCTACCAAGTGAAGCGTCTGAGAACGCACTCCTCCCTGCCGATTTATGTAGGCAATCACCGTTGTATTGTCTGTCCTGACCAATACGTGATGATTCTTTAGAAAATGCACGAAATGTCTCAGAGCTAGAAACACTGTCAGTAGCTCTAGAAAATTTATGTGCTTCTCTCTCAGTGCGGGAGACCAAACTCCTCTCACTGTCCTGCCCTCGAGCACTGCGCCCCAGCCTGTGAGAGATGCATCCGTCGTCACCACTTTTCTCAGTACGATCGGACCCAGAGGGCATCCTGTCCTGAGAAAAGAAGGGGCTCTCCAATGACAGAGAGCGCTCATGCATTCTGGCGAGACGCGCACTCTGCGGCTGAGGCGGCTCTCGGGGCGAATGCCCTGTGACGCTGTCCAGTTCTGAAATTCTCTCATTCGTAACAGTCCCAGGGGAACCACGGACACAGTTGAGGCCATTAGTCCTAGTAGTCGAAGACATATCCTGAAAGAGACTGATCTCCCTCGTTGGAAAAGAGAGAGGCAGCTGTGAAAAGTCTTGATGCGGTCCTCTGATAGGAACGCTCGAAACGTCACAGAATTCAACCTGAGACCCAGGTAGACTATTTCCCGAGACGGAGATAGACAACTCTTCGCTTGGTTTATCTTGAAACCTAATCTCTCCAGATGTGTCACTAGTGTGTGTGTATCGCTCTCTGCCTGCCGTCGGCCCGGTGCGCAGATAAGCAGATCGTCCAGATATGATGAAATTCTGATCCCTGCTCCCCTCAACGGAGTCAGGGCTCCTTCTACACACTTGCAGAATACTCGAGGAGCCAAAGCTAGGCCAAATGGTATTCTCGTATACTCGTATGCTGTGTCCTGATAGGCGAACCTCAGATATTTCCTGTGCGCAGGAAAAATATCTATGTGAAAATATGCGTCCTGGAGATCTACCGAGGTGAACCAGTCTCCTTGCCGAATATTTTGACACAACGTTCTGATAGACAGCATTTTGAATTTGTATTTTCTGAGGTGTCTGTTGAGGACCCGTAAATCCAGAATGGGACGGAGACCTCCCCCTCTCTTGGGAATCACAAAATAACGGGAGTAGAAACCCTTGTGGCTCTCTTCCGTTGGAATCACTCTTATCACTCCCTTTTTCATTAAAGAGGCTATTTCTTCCTCTAAAACCAGAGCTGCTTCCCCTTTGGCCACTGAAATTAACACTCCGTTGAACAGAGGAGGTTTTACAGCGAATTGAAGCCTGTATCCCCTCTCTACGGTGGTTTAAAACCCAGGGATGAACTGCGCATGCGCGCCAGTTCACTGTCTGAGCAGCGAGTGGGCCCTTCCTGTCTTCGCTCACTAGAGGTGCCGTAGCACACTCTAGCGGCAAAGGAGGGGAAGACCGCTCCAGTGATGGAGTTATGTTGGTCTTTATTTGTGATTGTTTTATTCTTTTGTGATCTTTTTCTCTTTTTTTCACATTCTGCGCCCTCGGTCTTTGACCTGGATGCGTCAGAGGAAAATTTATTTTTGCAAAACTGCTTGTGCACGTTAGACCTTCTTCCCTCGTAACAGACCTCGAAGGTGGAGGGGGAGGCGATTTCTTGGGGGGCACTCGCAGAACGGTGGCCACATTCCCGCAAACATTGGACTCTGAACTGTCCACAACACAAACATATTTCACCTCTGAATTCCTTCTCCTTTTCCCCGCGGGAGGAAGAGAGGAATCGTTCTGAAGGGATGGGACAGAGAAACCCTGGGTGCTGTCTCCCAACCCTTCCTGATGCTGAACTGATGTATCAGGTCGACCGCCTCTTTTTGTTCCCCTGGGGGGCTGGCGATCGGTGTTTCGCTGCTGCGGCCGCGAAAGACTGTTTAGGTCTCACGAAACCGGGTTTTGGCTGTGGGGCCGCGTTGCCCGGCTGTTGTGGTGGAGCAGAGCGGGAAGGCTGGTAATCTGAATGCCCTCCTCTGCCTGACGGTCTGAAATTCGGCCGGTTCGGGTGATAAGGCCGAGCCGCCGGCTTTCTAGGGAGACAGACCTGGAAAGCTTCTCCCTCCTTCTTCCGCATGTCACACTGCTGCCGCATCGCCGTTACCGTCGCGCCGAACATGGCTTTAGGATCTATAGGGGCATCCAGAAACTCTGCTTTCTCCTTTTCAGAGAGCCCTGACAAACCCAGCCACAGCGATCTCTCACCCACAACTGCTAAGCCCATACTCCGTCCGCAACTTTGAACTGCTCCGCGGGACGTGCGCAGGTTCATATCTGCGATGACGCATATCTCCTCCCAGAGCACTGGGTTGGGAGATCCGGAGTCCAGTTGACGACCCATCTCCTCTAATAGCTCCGCTTGATAGGCTGTAAGGAGGGACGTTGCGTTTAAAGCACGGACGGACAGTGCAGTGGATTTGTAGATCTTTTGAAAAACAGAGGCGGCGAAGCGCTCTGTTTTCCCTGGCAGCGACGCTCCGGTTGAAGAGAGCGCCGCCCTTCGGCCCGGGTGCAAGTGATTTGCAACCGAAGTTTCCACCGGGGGAGGATCCGCCATCCCTAAATCCTCCATTCCCTGAACATCCAGCCTCGAGAAACCCTTGACGGGCACTCGATGTGAAAAAGGTTTGTCCCAAAACTTCTTCATCTCCGTCACACAGGCCGGGACGGCCGGAATGAACTGCCTGGCTGGCGGGAGACGTGACGGAAGTCTCTTTCCATCATACAGGTCTCTTTCAGCCCCTTGACCTGCCTGTTGGGATGGCCAGTCGATCGATAATCTAGCCGCGGCCCTGCGACAGACCTCGATTAGATCCGAATCCACCTGTACAGGGGAGGGTGAACTCCCATCCTGTGCACTCGGCGGCCTGGACTGGTTCGGGGGAAGAATGGCATCTTCATCGTCGTCGTCCTCGTCTTCGAGGATGTTCGACAACACCTCGTCATCGTCATCTTCCTCACCCGCTAATGGATCATCGAACAGCGGGGGAAGGACGGGTGACACCTTCTCCATCATCTCTGCCCATGAGGTAGTGGCCCGGGGACAATCCATGGGTTCCTCTCTGGGTTGAGCAGAGAGGCATGGGTCCGACTTTCCGCTGACTGCCACGCGGAGCCTTCTTTCTCGGGTCTTAGTCGAGAAAGCAGCGCAGTGCGGGCATCCCTCGGGGTTGGACAGCGCTGCCTGCGCGTGTTTAGCGCCCAGACAGGAGATGCAGAGGCCGTGTGCATCCTTAGCAGAAATCCACATTCCACAAGCACACGGATGTGGGGGGCGACCTTTTCCCCCGGGGCTCTCCGGTTCTATCGCGGTGGCCATGGGGCTAGCACTCTCTTCGTACGGTGAGTTCTCACGCAACGTGACAACTGGTACGGAGCCGTGCTGCGATTAGAGAGCTATCGTTTTCCTTATCCTTTTGGTGCGTGGTAAGCGCCCCGAAAAAAACTTGGAAAAGATTAGAGAACTTAAGAGCAAGAAAACTCGTCTTGACACGTTAGTTATCGTACTCTTAAGTGACAAAGTCACTCAACGACCTAAGGAAAATCTTGCGTTAGGGACGTTACCTCTCGGCTCCGTCTGAAAACTGTTAAGCAATAGTTCCCAAAGTCTGCTGAGGACAGCTTCCGAAATCTTCCACGGGGAAGAGAGCGAGAATGACGAAACGGCAGGTAAGCTGCGTTTATATACAGGGAGGCGGGACTCCCTGATCGCTGCAGCGATTGGTCTGCCATAGTTGGCAGACGTGGTGTAATTGGTGCTTCCGCGATCGGACACGCCCAGAGGCGTTCCCATAGTGAGATACCGAACGAATGTTAGAAAGAGAACCCACAAGATTTGTGTCATCACAGAAAACATTTCATCACTGGATAGTTTTTTTTGTTTATTTAAAGTGTGGTTTATGTCAGCTGAATATGCGGAACGCTTTACAGAGAAGATGAGGCAAGGTATTTTAGCACAATTCACACCCAGCGGTAATTCAGGAAAACAAATCTCCGAATGCTCCATATGAAACTTTAGTCTCCCGACCTTACCATCGTGTCGATTTATTTTGATTAATATGTGGGAGAGAGCAAGACAGCGCTTAGTTTTGAGACGGAAGCCTTGTTTACTTTCGCCTGGCTCCACAGAGAGCGAGTGTGCGCGCGACCGGGTCTTTCTCTCTCTTTCTCTCTCTCTCTCTCTCTCTCTCTCTCTCTCTCTCTCTCTCTCTCTCTCTCTCTCTCTCTCTCTCTCTCTCTCTCTCTCCCTCTCCCTCTCTCTCCCTCTCTCTCTGTTAAACATGCACCCTGTCACACGCGCAGTTCATCTAAGTTACATTACTTACCGATCAAATAAGACTTTGGCGGGACAAAAATTCGCTGTAGTGTTTGTCACATGACAACTGCAGCTTCTTTGCTGAAAAAAGTATCGATACTAATACATTTAGGTATCGTGACGTTTTTAAGTTCCGAGTATCGCGATACTTTTGAAGTATCGGTGCACCGTGCAACACTATTGCAGGTTAGGATGTCTGCAGGCTGGATGTAACGTCACATACACAACACATGTACATTCACTTACACGTAGGCTACATAGCGTTCAACAAAACGGAGACTGGCACACTCGGCATTAATTGAAATTGAGCCACAAAACCAAGCTAGATACGAAACATCCAACCTAGGGAAAGGGCTAGCAGCTAAACATGTTGGAAGAACTTTTGTCAAACTCCACAATCAGTTTGACCATATTAAACTGTGTAAATAAATGACTCAGACGATATCACAGATCGATAATAATGCATTTACTAGCTGCTAACTAAACCACAGCAGGTCTGTAAATCTCTACTCACCCTGAAGCTAGCTGATGTTCATCGTTTTAGGTCACATTGATGCGAGGGAGTTCGACTCGCAGAAATATCTGCCAGTTCCATAGTAAGAGTTTCTGTGCAGTATCCGTCCGTGCAGTATTTTGTTTTAACATTTTGCGTGCAACTAACTTAAGCGATCCCAGTGGATGAATTCGTCCAATCACATTTTCAATTTATCTGCCTCGATTTTCTAAAATGCACAGGAGCTCATCCATGTTTTTGTATTTTCTCTAAATACACACGACATATATAAGCAGTCTCTATTTCCTAAAATGCATAAACTGATCCTCCATGAGGTGGTGGTAGTCAGAAACTACTGGACTGTCCCTCACAGGTTCAAATGCGTAACCCATGCCGTTAAAAGTGCTCATTTTCGTCTGTGTATATAGGACCTGCAGCTGTTGCCTATGCAGCTTCGCGTGTCTTACCATGCCAGTGACGTCATCGAATCTGCCAGTGTAACAAGCGCAATTTTTCTTTTGCTTAAAAAAAGCTATATTGATATTTTTAATAACAAATTTTAGTGTAATTTACTTTTAATTGTCATAAACAACACATTATCAACGTCGATTTTTTTCAGTTCAGTTCATCTTTAAAACTTTCACAGAGACATCAAACAGAAAGCACAAAGCCTTTCATTAAAGTGAATTTCGTTTTGTATTAATTGTATCTTAATTTTCATCAGTGTTTCATCAACCAATTGCCTGGATTTAATAAATAAGAAGTAGCCTAAATATAGCGGACAATAGATAGTCACGATACGGAGGCGCTGGCGCGTGAACTGGAGCTCGTCTCATAAGTGAACCGAAACTCAGCGTATAGACCTGAGAAATATCTTTATTGAAATGTCTACTTTTAAACAGAAAAATTCAAAACTAAAGACAGACTGCTCTCTGCTGTAATCCGTATGAAATGTGCACTTCTCTCGGGAGTGTTCACTGAAAATCGCGAGTCAGCGTCGTCAACTTTGCAGCAACACTGACTGAAAACACTTGTTTATTAATTAAACAATTAAAATGTCTCCTTGCTATATTTGATGTATTCACAATCATTACTTTTGCCAGTTCTTTGTGACAGCTTTTGGGTGCTTTATTGGCAGTGCCACCATTACATGAATCACCGCACCGGCATTTTTTAAAATATTCATTTATCTATACCGATAGTTATGAAAATGCCTAATATCGGCCGATAATATCAGTCGGGCTCTACTTCATTCCTCAAAAGTTTTCAGCATTTGGCTCTGCCCTACTTTCCCAAAATGTCCGAAATCGAGCTCTTGCTCTTCCCATCTAATGAAGAATACTTCGTTCTTGAGGAATCTTTGGCGCAATCCTCTTATGTTATCTTGGAGGCGTCAGCCCATATAAAAAAAAAAACTCTGTATGGTTCATATACAGTAATATATCCTCATCCTTACTTAAATCAGCCAGAATTACCTTCGGATACAAAACCAGACCGATTATGGCCACTTTCATACTAAACAGCACACATACAACTTGTAGTGGATTTTTGCGTCATATATGAATACTGTAAAAAGTCTTATATGAGTTTTACATGACAAAAGTATGCAATGCGTATTAGGGGTGTCACGATTCTCCAAATCCTTGATTCGATTACATTTTCGATTCCAAGGTCACGGTTCGATTCGATTCTTGATTTTTACCTTTTTTTTTAAGCGCGGGTTGCTGTTGCTCCTAAAAAGCTGACATCAGTTAATCGCGATCTCACACATCTCTGTTATTATCAATGAAGCTGACTGTACAATGAATCTTTCATAATATATACACTTTGTTTGTTATAATTAGAGGATTTGCCAGCATACAGAATTCAGCACTGAACAAAAAGTCAGTTTTGAGCGGTGAGGGGAGTCTATCTTAAATGCTTCTGATTGGCCATTGCGTTCAAGAAATCAACACATATGTCTGTGATTGGCTAAATCATTCAACGCTGCAAGCATGTTATAAATAGAAACTCTGGCCTGTAAATCGTTTCTATCTTGTTTTAGTTGTTCTTGTTGCTTTTCTGCAACAGATAAGTAAAAATGTATTAGTTTTTATTCATAGATATTTCTAGTTCTCTTACGAGAGTATCTCTCGTACTGCGTAATATCTTACGCTACGGGGGAAAACTCTTTTCCTCGAGATATTGAAGCCAAAAATTATCCTTAATTTTTAATCAATGCAAAACGCTTTGCAGCAGCAAGCAGACAAGGGCGAGACAGCTCGCGCGCCCATTGGCTGCCTTGCTGGAAAAGCTGCAGCCTATCGAGTGAGGCACTGCGTGACGCAATGATGAATGGGGGCGCTTCGCGCCCATTTCGTCATGTCCGCCAGTAAAGGCGTGGTCTCGCCCTATAAATACCCTCGATAGCTGTATTTCCTCTGATTTTTCTACTCTTCAGCGAAGCTCACGCATCGCTGGATCCGGAGTGAGAACCCGCGCCGTTGACCTGTAGCCTTCTCAGCGGGACGTGCCATCATCTGGAGTCGCTGGCCCAGCCGCCTTCAGCCGCCGTACCTGCTGCGCTTTCCGGCGTACTATATCCTTTACTCTGCTCAAGTGTGTGTTTGCTTACGTGACGCAACACTCATTTCTCTGTTCTAAAAGAGCTGCGTCTTTTTAAAGATGCCTTCATGTAGCTCGTGCCGCGCCCAACTCAGTGATGAGGACCGTCACGTCATCTGTGTGTCCTGCCTGGGTCATGAGCACGCGGCTATCGCGCTCGCGGATGGTGGATGCCCTCACTGCGAACTTCTGCCATGGTGACTCTGAGGACTCGCCTGGCGTCATTCTCTGAGCCCGCGTCCCAGTCTACTGTGCCGCGCCGCAAGAAGCGTCGCGCCCAGCGCGCTCCCGAGCCTTCTCCAGCCCGCCAAAGCTCGCCGGTTCGCCCGCCTGCTTCGCCGGCTTCACTTGAGTCGCTCCCGGACGGACAGCGCCCGCCGTCTGCCGCCGCATCCGCTCCCGAGTTCGACGAACCTGCTGAGGTATGCTCTCTTGTGGCTTCTGACAGCGAGGATTGGGCGAGCTCCGTGGACCTCCCCCCCGCTGACGTGTCTAGCCAACCCTCTGGGAAGAGACCCGGCATTGAGGCTGAGCTGATGCGTCTGCTCACCCAGGCCGTGGAGTGCATCGGCCTCGAGTGGGAGGCGCCTGCGTTGCCGCCGCGCAACAGACTTGACGGGCGCTTTCTCAGAAAGGACGAAGCCCCGTCTAGGTCTAGGGCCGCCCCCTTCCTCCCTGAGCTTCACGACGAAGTCGCCAAGTCATGGACCGCCCCTTTCTCCGCCAGGCTGCGCACTTCCACCTCTGCGGCTTTTTCCTCTGTCGTCGGCGCAGGAGATAAAGGATATCTCTCCATTCCTCCTGTGGAGGCGGCGGTTGCGTCGCATCTCTGCCCGCCCTCTGCGGGACGGCGCGTGCAGACGACGCTTCCTTCCAAAGCCTGCCGGGTGACGTCATCGCTGCACGGGCGCGCTTACACAGCCGCTGGACAGGCGGTCTCAGCGCTGCATACTATGGCGGTCTTGCAGATTTACCAGGCTGACCTTCTCCTTAAATTGGATGAGGAAGGGCCCGGGGCTGTCAGTGTGGCGGATTTACGAGGCACTACGGACCTTGCTCTACGCGCCGCTAAAGCCGCTGCTCAGGCCATGGGGCGGAATATGGCCTCTCTCACCGTTGCTGAGAGACATCTGTGTTTGACGCTGTCTGAGATGACGGAAGCTGAGCGCTCTGTATTCCTCGATGCGCCCATCTCCCCTGCGGGCCTCTTCGGATCTGCCGTCAAAGATTTCGCGGACAGATATTCTGAGGTGCAGAAGACTTCGCAGGCCATGAAGCACTTCCTCCCGAAGCGCTCGAGCTCCGCTGCAGGTCGCTCTAAACAGCCGTCTGCTCGCAGCTCTCAGCCTCAGCCTGCATCGCCCGCAGCCGCCGCTACACAGCGCCACCAGGCCCGGGATCAGAGACCGCGCTCTCGCTCTGCTGGACGCCGCCCCGCTCAGCGCGGGCCCCGGCCGAAGATTGAGCTCAAGCCCGAGGCCTCGAAGCTTTCCTAGCCACTCTAGGAAAGCGACGGTGTTCGGATCCCGCTGCGGCCGGTTTCCCACCGAAACGATTCGCTCGTTCAGTTCCTTGCGATGTGACTGTACCAGTGTATTTAGCAGTGAAGCAGCCGGTGTCTCAGCCCGCTTGCCTGCACACAAAAGCCGTTTTTATGGCTACCCAGATAAATCCAATAAAGAGTGTATTTTCTGGTGTACCGGCCACGGCCGATGGTGTTATGAGTGTCGTAAGAATGCCCACGCCCCAGTGCCCATTCCCACACCCAGACACAGCCCGCCACGGTGCGAGGCTAGCACACATAAATCTGACTCAGGTCGATTGTGCAGACAATGTAGTGGATGCGCCCATACAATGCCCGCTCACACTTCACGCCGCGTGTCCCTTGGTTTCTGTAAAAACGAAACCAATACACAGTCTATCGGCTCCGACCGAAAGCGTGTACAGTGCAGTAGATGTGCCCGTAGTTTTGCGCCCACATCCCCCCGCAAACACGCTGAATCCTACGGGATTCGCCCCGCTCACTCTCGCTGTGCGTCCCGCCGTAGAGAATTTGAGTGCGGCCAGGCTGCCCGCTGTGATCAGCGCGCCCCCCGCCTCGAACGCTGTAAACACGGTGTTGTGTTCCCAGGGTACCGGAGCTCTCGAGCCGCTGCCTGGTCACGGCCAGAGCCCGGTCTGCATTCTACCTCTAGCTATTCACGCAGACGCGTGGTCAAAGCTACCCGGGGTATCAGACTGGGTGCTGAACACTATAAAGAGAGGCTATTTGCTACAATTCGCGCGACGTCCCCGCCGTTATACGGCGCGCGTCGAGACTACGGTGAGAAACGAAGTATCTCATCTACTTCGAGCCGAGATAGCGAAACTGCTGAGCAAAGGGGCCATAGAGCCCCTATCTCAGGCTCAGAGCGAAGGGGGCTTATACAGCAGATATTTTCTGGTACCGAAAAAAGATGGGGGCTTCAGACCCATTCTAGATCTGAGACAGCTGAACAAAGCGCTTGTGAAGCGCCAGTTCAAGATGCTTACGACCAGGAAAATCCTCGCGCAAGTGCACCACGGGGACTGGTTTATGTCAATAGATCTGAAAGACGCCTATTTCCAAATACGAATAGCGTCCCATCACAGGCGATTCTTGAGATTCGCGTTCGAGGGCCAGGCATATCAATACACAGTCCTGCCGTTCGGCCTGTCCTTGGCACCCCGTACATTTACGAAGTGCATGGACGTGGCTCTCGCACCCCTGAGACTTCGGGGCATGCGAGTTATGAACTACTTGGACGATTGGCTGATTCTAACTCGATCGCGGTCAGAGCTCATAGAACACAGGGCCACACTGCTCGAGCACCTCGAGAAACTGGGCCTGACAGTCAACTGGGAGAAGAGCTCGCTGTGTCCCAGCCAGAGAATTTCTTTCCTGGGAACAGTGTTAGACTCGCTATCCATGACGGCACGCCTGTCACCGGAGCACGTACTAAGTATTCAGCACGTCGCGGAATCCTTCCGCCACGGCTCTATAGTTCCGCTCAGAGGGTTTCAGAAGATGCTGGGCCTGATGGCCTCGGCAGCCTCTGTACTCCAGTTGGGCCTGCTTCGCATGCGCCCACTGCAGATGTGGCTGAAAGCACGGGTCCCGCCCCGGGCATGGACCGCGGGCCGGTGTCGCCTCAGGGCCGACCAACGGTGCGTTTCGGCTCTGGAACCCTGGAAAGTAACCAGCTGGTATCAGTATGGTGTGAGTCTGGGGACCGCCTCAAGGGTGAAAGTGGTGTCTACGGACGCCTCCACCACAGGGTGGGGAGCGCTGCTCGAGGGCAGACCGCTGGCTGGCCTGTGGTCAGAGCGGGAGAAGCTCCTTCACATAAACTGCTTGGAAATGATAGCAGTCGACAAAGCGCTACGGCGTTTCCGTCCCCAGATAAAAGGCCACCACGTCTTGGTCCGGTCGGACAACATGTCAGTGGTGGCGTACATAAATCGCCAGGGCGGCGTCAGGTCCAGAAGCCTTTGCAGGCTGACGGAACGCCTCTTGGTCTGGGCTCAGCGCAACCTCCTTTCACTGAAAGCGGCGCACGTGCCTGGTCACCTGAATGTGGGTCCAGACAAGCTGTCCAGAGGCAACGTCCCGGCAGGAGAATGGTCGCTGCATCCGCAGACGGTCCAGCTGCTGTGGGAAACGTTTGGCAGAGCGCAGGTGGACCTATTCGCGTCCCGCGAAAACGCTCACTGCCCAGTATTCTTCTCAAAAACCAGAGACGCGCTGGCCCATGTCTGGCCCAGCGGTCCCCTGTATGCTTTTCCCCCCGTCTCGCTCCTGCCTCAGGTGTTGGAGCGGATCAGGGAAAACGGATGCCCAGTGCTGCTTGTAGCTCCGCTCTGGACGAACCAGGCTTGGTTTCCGGTCCTGATGCAGCTGACCAGCGCTGCCCCGTGGCCTGTACCATGGAGGAGAGATCTCCTCTCTCAGGCGGAAGGCTCGATTTGGCATCCTCGCCCGGATCTGTGGTCCCTGCACGCATGGGCCATCAACGGGTACCCGCTAGCCTCCCGGAAGGAGTGCTAAACACGATCGCGCAGGCTAGAGCTCCGTCTACCAGACGGCTCTACTCCTCGAAATGGTCGGTGTTCTCTACTTGGTGTCGAGCCCGGGGCTTTTCACCTGTGGACTGCGGGGTTACGGAAGTGCTTTCCTTCCTTCAGGAGCTGATGGATAAGGGCAGGACCCCATCCACGCTCAAAGTTTATGTGGCGGCCATAGCAACGTTTGCTAAACCAGTGTCTGGCCAGTCGCTAGGAAGAAACGACTTAGTCGTGCGTTTCCTACGAGGAGCTCGGAGGTTAAACCCTCCCAGGCCCCCTTCAGTCCCGACTTGGGACCTTTCCACGGTCTTGGAGGCCATGAAAGGCGCCCCGTTCGAGCCGATCCAGCTGTCGGACATGAAGCACCTGTCCCTTAAGACGGTGTTTCTCTTGGCTCTCGCTTCAGTGAAGCGTGTAGGGGACTTACAGGCGCTTTCTGTAAGCGCGTCGTGTATGGAGTTTGGGCCTAACGACTCAAAGATCGTACTCAAACCGAAGCACGGCTACGTGCCGAAATCCCTCAATACACCGTTTAGGGCCCAGGTAATTTCCCTGTCTGCCCTTCCGGTTCTCAATGAGGAGAAGGACGCGAGTCTCCTTTGCCCTGTCAGGGCCCTAAGGGCTTATGTGTCCCGCTCGGCTGGGTTCAGACAGACCGAGCAGCTTTTCGTGTTGTTTGGCGGGCGTTCTAAGGGACTTGCCGCTTCAAAACAGAGCCTATCCAGATGGATAGTGTGGAGTGTTACTGCGTAAGATATTACGCAGTACTCGTTCCCTCTCTAGAGAGAACCGAGGTTACGTTAGTAACCGAGTACGTTTGCGGGAGTCCTGCAAATCGTTTTATTCTCCCGCACACACAGAGTGAGTGCATTACCGCCCGTGCACGGCCATCAAATCTAGTCCCGCTCCGCACTCTATTGCGAGTGCACGTCTCTAGTCTAGTTCAAGGGCCCGGCCCGAGGATAGTTACGGGAAATATCGGCCTGTGTTGGGTCAAGTTCGGTCTCGGGCAGAGAATCTAAGCTCTAAGCTAAGTTAGAGGACTCACAGCCTTTCAACACGTGTTTTTTTTTCCCCGCGCCGTGATGAGTCGTTCATTAACGATCCGTTCATTGCCTCTGTCACGCGACAAAATTTTGACTGAATTATGTAGGTGGATGTGTTCGGGGAAAAAGTATAACATGTAAAGCCCTGAAAAGAATGAAATGACTAGAAAAAAAGATTAGGCCTAGTTTATTTTGATGAACAAGATCGAACAAGAGAGTCAGTAAAATGATCCAAACTTCCCATCACGGGCGTGACATGGGGGCGTGGCAGCATCAACGATTCCATTTTTTAAGTAGAAGTTCGAGATTGTGACTTAATTTCGGTCACCCCTAATGCGTATGGGTATTAGTAGAAAATTACTGATATTAATATACAAATCATTTAAAGCTATTATATTGAATCATATACTAGTCAAATTAAAGTAATATAGGATTTATACACATTTTGTGTAATTTGTTTATATGGGTTGTATACAGATTTCATGTTTTGATGACCAACAACGCTTATGCAGGTGGCAAATTTGGAAAATGTACAGTGCAGAAGCTGGTTTAAGGATGTAGTGTCAAAATTTCTCACATTAAAATTAGTCATTCTCTCTCTTTTTTTTCTCTTTTTTCACAACATTAAACAAATCAAATACAAATACTAGCTAACATAATGGCAGCCTCTTAAAGCAACACTATGTAACATTTTTTACCTTAAAATAATGTTTCCAAAATCTTGTCAGTGGTTCATCAAGTCGTAACAGGGTGAAAGGCACTTCTGCCATAGCCTGACGGGGTCTATATCGCTTTTACTGGCACTATGGAACTTCGGGGTTCGGGTAGTAACCCGACCACAAAAAGAACTACACAATTTGACTGCTTTACGTCAAGCGCTACAATAGTCATTATTTCGTTTTTCTTCGTTTCTGATGTCGCAATACGTCATACTTTCATGAAATCATGTAACATACTCTACCTTGTCTGTGGACATCGTTCCTTCTAAAGCCTGTGCTGGATAAACAGCGAGCGTGCGTGCGACGGTAGGCTAAATTATTTATGACAGTGGTAATGGACAATTTCGTTTCCAGCCAGTAGGGCGACCGAAGAGGAAAAGTTCCATGTTGTTGCTTTAATCTGGAAAACAAATACACAAATAATTATAACATTTGTCAGCACAGAAAACCAAATAAGGCTGCTTATGTTACATGAAAAATACATGGAAATGAAATTAAAAGTTACATTTTTTAGTATGAGCATACCTTTCAAAAATGATTACACAATTTAACACTCAGTCTTACATCAATTATTCAAACTTATTGTTCATCACAACTCTATAGCATGTACACGTTTTCACAGCGAATGATGAACTCTATTTTCCTCTGCAGACAGTAAAATATATACACATCTTGTCCTTAATATTTGGAACACATGACAAAGGAACAAAAGTAACATTCTACTTGTTCAATGAAACATCACTTCACATGACTAATAAACACTTTTTGGGAATCAAAGTGAACAACACTCACTCTGATGCTTCACGCTCACCCCGGAAACACTGAGGGCCACCGCCTAATGACCATTTTTCTCCCTTCTACAAAAACAAAATGACCACAAATCAATAACACTGGTTCACATCAAATTATACACAATAATAATATTATTATATTACACTCATTTATAATATTACAGTGATATTGATGATAGTTCATCACTTACCCTCCCTCGAGAGAACTGAGTTGATTTGATTTCCCCAAAATCGCCATCAATCCACACAATACACAGCCATCCGAATAAGCAAACACTGAGAAGGACTTTACAACTCACTATAAGTGCATGTTTCTCACTATTTTCTTATATAATGGACTTTAGTGGCCTTGATTCTACACAGCGGCTGCACTATCCAAAACCACGTTGGAAAATCGCCCTGCTCACAGACAACTTTCGTGAAACTTCCAGACAGTGACATTTCTTAAAGGGCCAGTGTAACATCAATGGACGAGAAAAGCACTAGAACACGTAGGTGGTGCAGTTCATTAACCCAGAGCTTTGATATCCAGTCCAGTGATTAACTTGGCAAACTAAGGCCCATGTTAAAAGATGTTTAAAAAATAATGTTAAAAAATAAATACAACCTCACATTATGTCAATCACGGTTGCACACTGCCTCAGAAACTTTCATCCGTCATAAAGAAAATCAGATCGGGTTTGATTTTCTGCGTTTTTCGCATCCGTAGCAAGCAGTTTGAATGGTTTTTTGACAATTCAGAGCCAACGAATCAAGAATATGAAAAAACGCATACAAAAATTTCGGACTCAGTGTGCAAGGACCTTTATACTGATTGGTAAACTGCACTGTGTTTTAGGCCACGTTTACACATAGCTGGGTATTTAGGGGCTGTTTACACCTGGCCACTTCATGCGTTTTCTCAGATCGGATAGCTATCCGATCGTGAAAAGGCCAGGTGTAAATGCCCTCCGAAACGCATTCGAGACGGATTTGAATCCGATCGCTCAAACCACATCAGGAGGTGGTCTGGGCCGCATTCCAGACGAAACTGGACAAGTGTAAATGTATCTGGTTGTGGAAACCACATATGTAAATTTTACTCCTCCCAAAAATGATAAAAAATAAACGTGTGAGAGCGTGTTATAGGCTATATGTGATGTTATAGTCAGATATGACGACGCTACTGCAACACTACCGCAGATGAGCAGCTGAGCGTCTATTCATCAAGTCACGGCCATACGTGCAAACTAACGCAAATCAAAGTGAAAGTAAGTAGCAGACGCTTAACACACAATCATCTTCATTAAAAGTAAAGAAACGAAATGATCTTACCAGGGCTGTTGCCGCTCTCTCTTATTGCTGTCTTTGATTTTGAAATTAGCCGATGAACAATAAAATGCAGCTCATAACTGTTGCTTTCGGTGACGTGCACTCCATTAAATCTGCATATAGCGCAGGAATTGAAGATCGGTTTTATATCCGTTTCGCAAAACACACATTTATGTGACCAGGTGTAAATGGAATCGTTTTGATAAATCGGATATCTATCCGATCTGAGAAAACGCATGAAGTGGCCAGGTGTAAACAGCCCCATAGAGAAACAAATATTTACCCCTCAGTTTTCAATAATAACATTGTGCACACACCCGCATAAATACGCCGCGAGCGCCATCATAACTATGACAAACCTATGGGGGGCAGTGTAGGGAGAAGGATAAAGCCATGCAAAGCCAATCAGAATCCTCAGAATCGACAAGAGAGAACCTAAAACCCTGTTTCTCCCAGTTGACACGACAACACTTTACCGGCGTTTTCAGAAATCTCCACTTTGGCCGGAGTTTTTAGAAATAATCGTTTTCTGTGGAAAAAAGGGGGTTTTCGTGTAAATGAGAGGCCAAACCGCAGGGAAATATCTGAGTTTCGTGATCGCTGGGCGACTTCTACTCGTCTTTCAAATTTTGTTTTTGTTGTTTGGTATCTTTATTTTTTTCTAATTTTTTTAGTATATTCAATTGTCATTGGCTGCTTAAGTTCCTGTCGATGAAGACAGTGCTCCTGGTTGCACTGGCCTCCATCAAGAGGGTAGAGGACCTGCATGCATTCTCCATTGACGAAGCGTGCCTGGAATTCGGGCCGGCCTACTCTCACGTGATCCTGAGACCCCGGCTTGGATATGTGCCCAAGGTTCTCACCACTCCCTTCTGGGACCAGGTGGTGAACCTGCAAGCGCTGCCTCTGGAGGAGGCAGACCCAGCCTTGGCACTGCTCTGTCCAGTACGCGCTCTCCACGCCTATGTAGACAGAATGCAGTGTTTCAGGACCTCAGACCAGCTCTTTGTCTGTTATGGTGGGAAGCTGAAGGGAAAGGCTCTCTCCAAGCAAAGGTTGTCTCACTGGATAGTGGACGCCATTGCTTTGGCATACCAGCAGCAAGGTCGACCGTGCCCCCTTGGTGTGACTCTTGGGCTCTACCCCATGGCGCCTCGCTATCAGACATCTGCAGAGCTGCAGGCTGGGCGACACCTAACACATTCGCCAGATTCTACAATCTCCGAGTGGAGCCAGTGTCCTCTCATGTACTCGCTTCAACCAGATGGTACTGGACCCGCTCACGTGTCTTCGCTTGCTTGCCATTCCACTCCACGGACTGGATACGTGTGATATTCTCCTCAGGTGAGCTTCCCCGAAAGCCCTGATTTCCTCCAGCACTCGTGACGTCGGCGCCAGTGTCTCTTGCCTGTGTGTCGGCTTGGTGCCTCCCGTGTGCATGGTCCCTCGCAGGAGCAACCCCCACATGTGTATTCCCACTGTAAGCCTCTCTGAGCATGTGTCTTTCCCTTGGCAAGCCACCTTGCCACCCCCGGGGTTGAAATATTCCACCTGCGGCTGGACACTCCAGTGTTCTCCATATGCTTCCTTCGGGTCATATGTGTATTCTCTAAGTTCCCCCTCTGGGTTGGCATTAATTGCATTATTTCCTCTAAACTATGGGATATGCTTCCCAGTGTACCTTGGTATTCCTGTGTTAAATAGGAGTCCTTCGTCTGTGCTAGTCTCACGACAGGGATCTCAGATTTACGCAGGGCACTGGAAGACAGCTGTGAAGGTTATAAATTGGACTCCAATTTCTTTGCCATTGGCTCGTTTTGTAATACTCGAAGTTGATAGGTTTTCTAAGCGAAACCCCATTCGTCGTCATCCGACGTAATGTCTCCGTTCCCTACTCAGGGAACGAGGGTTACATCCGTAACGAGACGTTTTTTGT
The DNA here is from genome assembly GCA_036326025.1 of Chrosomus eos. Lineage (NCBI taxonomy): Eukaryota > Metazoa > Chordata > Actinopteri > Cypriniformes > Leuciscidae > Chrosomus > Chrosomus eos. The sequence goes on along the minus strand of CM070824.1, from coordinate 25,726,196 downwards.
ATACTTAGTCAAAAGTCCAAGCGGCAACTATAGTTGCCGGTGGGCAAATGCCTTGTAAGTACATATATCATGGGGAAATGGGGTATACTGTGTTAATAGGTTAATAATTCAAGGTTATTGGACTTGTTTAGTGTATAAACATAACTTTACCCTTTAAATGACATCTCTACTGTTTATAAGTACTGTCACTGTATAGTATGCACTGTTATTTTAGTTTTTTGCCATTTTGTCATTTGTTTTTTTATTTTGTTATATGTGACCGAACACGGAAACCAGGGACACAAGTCGGCAGCACAACTTGCGAGGAAAATGAGAAAGAGGTCATTTTTTTTTCTCCAAAATTGGTGATTTCCGCTTTTTTGCAGAATCTGTTAGTTGAGATCATGAAGAAGCTTCTATCATGCAATAGGGGCGTGTCATTGTCTGTGTGTTTTTCCATACTGAATAGCCGCCGGCGCTTTTGCCCCCGCCCCCCAACAACGTGGCTACTTATTATGCAGCGCTCTCTGCTCCTGCTCAAAATTCAATGAAGATTGACGCCGCAAAGATTGTCGCAGACGAGCTGAACTGTGGCAGTTACACCGAAAATGTTTTCGCCGCACTTTGTGGGCTCGGAACACTTCGATGCTTGAATACGGCGGCTCAGCTCGCTGGTGTCAGGGGGTGTCGGTGGCTGGCTGTTTCATATGTGACGTCCCGATTGCTTTGAATGGGGAACGTTTTGTGAACAGGGAACAGACTTAATGGACTGGCAACAATCTCCATAGAACATGAACTGGCACAGAGAATCGAAATAGAGGATGCAGTTAAGACCTTTGCTGCGATGAAGGCCTGCCGTGCGCGTTTCTGAAACGTAAGTTAAGCTTCATTTGCTCTTTAGTCATTATTTAAGATGCTGAACCTGCTGATGATATAATGTGCTTGCGGAAATTTAATTTGTGTGTGTATACGCACATAAGAAAGTGGTGTAAAGAGATTTGCAACAGTAATTTGAGGAGGTGAAATATGATTATTTGGAAAATTCCTGTCATGACTGCTTAAAGAAAAATGCCAGCAGGCATTTGCCTCCTGCATAAACTTTAATATTGTTGACATTTTGGGCACACGCGCATTGCGCTCTATTTGCGTTATATGTAGGCCTATAGCTTATTGGTCTTTGTGTGTTGTTGCTGGTTTTGCGTTATATGGCTTATTGGTCTTTGTGTGTTGTTGCTGGTTTTGCGTTATATGTAGGCTATGGCTTATTGGTCTTTGTGTGTTGTTGTTGGTTTTGCGTTATATGGCATATAGGTCTTTGTGTGTTGTTGCTGGTTTTGCGTTATATGTATATGGCATATTGGTCTTTGTGTGTTGTTGCTGGTTTTGCGTTATATGTATATGGCATATTGGTCTTTGTGTGTTGTTGCTGGTTTTGCGTTATATGGCATATTGGTCTTTGTGTGTTGTTGCTGGTATACGTTGCAAATAGAGGGGCAGCACAATTGTTTTCCGCCTAGAGCGGCAAAAGTGCATTCGCCGGTCCTGGGGGTGAGTTTCCATAAACATTAAAGTTTGTCGTTTGTTTTCATTCTAAGATCACGTACACGTTATCTCATGTTTAGTCTGTTTAGACCTTCCCATACCTACCTATTGTTATTAGCTAGCTCAGGAAAAAAAAAAAGTTGTTAAGCACAGGGGGGGAGCTTTACAGGGGGTATGGCTTATCTAAATGAGATGTAAATGAGCCCTATTGTCACTCCCAGCAGCAGAGAGAGGTGAGAACTGCACATCTTTAGAAGCAGTTTTCTACCGTTTGAGCTTTTTTAAATGCCTACCTTCAAATGGCCACATTTTCTCCAAATATGATCAGATTTCTATATATATATATATATATATATATATATATATATATATATATATATATATATATATATATATATATATATATATATATATATATATATATAAAAATAAATAAATAGAATGAAGACAAAATTATATATATATATATATATGTATTTATTTATTTTCATTTAACTTTTTGATACACAATGCCCTGTTATGGCTGCACTTTGTTCTGCACTCTACCACTTTAACCCTTATGCGCTGTTTATTTGAGGTTTACAGTCGGGCTGTTTGTGGTCTCAGAGACCCCAGACAACAAAATGTACGTTTGTAACAAATTACATTTTTGTTATATGCATATCTACATATTATGAAATCATAATTATAACATATAAAAGTTACTTTTTGTCAAAGTTTAGCAGTTTTTGTACTGAAAAAATATTTTCAATAATATTACATTATGATTAGAATCAAACCTGATCAGGATGTTACAAAGAGAAAAGAGTCTTTAGAATTTATCATTTATTTCAAACATCTGTTTTTCATATAATGCTAAAAATTGTCTGAAGTGTGCCACTTCATTTCTGTCTATGTGTCTTCTTTCTGATTTTGAGGATGAATTTTGTCCATTGACAAAAATCATTTGATACTAATCATAATATAACAGAATTGAAAAACAGATTTTTTTTCCAGTACAAAAAAATGCCTAAACTTCAACAAAAAGTAACTTTTATTGTTATATTGTTATATTTTATTGTGATTTCATAATATGTAGATATGAATACAACTGGAAAAACAACTGGAAAATATGTCTTTCATTTAGTCAAATAGCAAATAGTGGAGCTCTGCAGCCATCTACTGGTTAAAGTGATAATTTGTTACTTTTAAAACGCATTTTCCAAAAGATGGGAAAAAGTCTTACACTAAACCATGTCAAATTATCCATGTTATCCCCATAAATGAAAGTTAGAAAAGTGGGTCAAAAAGACCCCAAACAGCACAAGGTTTAAGACAAATGGATTTGTTGTTTGTTGTGTTTTCATATTCAAGACATTATAAGCTAAATTCCGCTTTTTTGGGTTCGCATCAAACGTTCTTCGGCTTTTATACACAATAAATTTGTTTATGAATAAAGATTGATCTGTTGATAGCAGTTATTTTGAGATAGATGCCAAATGTTCTCCTCCTATTCATATTTAACATTGAGGGGGTGCATACAACATATTTGCCCACTGGCAACTATAGTTCCCGCACATTCAAATACGATTTTCAAGAAGAAGAAAAAAAACCTGGGGAAAATAAATGCAGAACATTTTAACATAGGACATTATTAACACGACTATATGCATGAAACCTTTCAGAAAAATTTGGACACAAATGGGTTAACTTGCTTCTGATTGCTTTGTCAGTGTTTTGCAGTATTGCATTTGTTTGAGGTCTGATTCACTTCAAATGTGCTGGTAGAAGGTTAGTGAGGTTAATAGAAACCCAGTGGTGACACCAAACCTTGACTTACATTTTTGTGTAATATGTTTTTTTTTTTTTTTTTTTTTTTTGGTTTACTAGTCTAAATGTTTATTATGCATGTATGTTTGGAGTAAGTGTCTTTGTTGTGTATTGAGACCTGTAATAATTTTTACTCTCGTTACAGGAGCCGAGGCTTCAGGGCAGGCCACTAGTAGGCCCTTTCGTGCGGTGGCGGGCTCGTCACAGAGTGCTGTGCTGGACTTGATTGCAGTGTGTGTGCTGATACTTGTACATGGGGTGTTGAGAGTGAGCCTTAGCAGCCTTGTGCTCACTGAAATTCATGTATCTGCCATTAAGCCTCGGCCTCCTTTATCTCTTGGTCTCTTTGGTGGTGAATGCTGATGACCCATGTTCTTTTTTAATGTATTTTTAAAGCAACACTATGTAAAAAAAAATTACCTTAAAATAATGTTTCCAAAAAACGTCAAAATTCGACTGCTTTACGTCAAGCGCTACAATAGTCATTATTTTGTCTCAATACATCATCCTTTCATGAAATCATGTAACATAGTCTACCTTGTCTGTGGACATCGTTCATTCTAAAGCCGGTGCTGGATAAACAGCGAGCGTGCGTGCTAAATAATTTACGACAGCGGTAATGGACAATTTAGTTTCCAACCAGTAGAGCGACCGAAGAGGAACATTTCCATGGTGTTGCTTTAAATTGTTGCGAGTATTGAAATGAAAATTTTGTAAATTTGGTATCCACGTCTCTGGCCCTCCTTTGACCATCACGTTCCTGTGTGTCTTTTGTGTAAAATGTTAAATCCAGGTAAACAGGGTGGCGTAGTCATGCCTAAGCTAGCGGTAGCGTTTTTATAGTTGCTCCTCTCGTGGAAGAGTGAGGCCCGCTACATGGACATTCATATTAAATTAGCATTATTTTCCTATGTTTTTACATCATGAAAATCTATATGGCTTCAGGTTTATGTAGGACATATATGATTAAAAATACATATATATTATGCAATTTATATATGTGGTTTTTGCAGCATATATCTCCATTACAATATTCTGTTGGAACACATAAGAATCATAGCTGTTTTTAGCCAACATGCTGCTTCCTTGTAGCTTAAACACACATGCACAAACAGTAGCTCGCACATTACATACATATCGCAAGAACAGTCGCACACAGAACCATTGAGAACTTATTGTCAGCGCTGTCCTGCGATTTATCAACAAAATCGCTTAGAAACTGAAAGTTATAGCATATGTATTTCTGTTTTGAAGTAATTTAAACCCACAGCTTCACTATTGGTAAAGAGACGCCGCACAGACTGGTAAGACAAATTCATATGCAACCGTCAGTGCTGTAGTCGGACTCAAGACGTTTTCTATTGTCTCGGACTTGTCTTGGACTCGTTGGAATTTGCACTCATGGTGCGTTCACACCGGTTGTGAATAGAGCGTCTGGCGCGAGTGATTTCAATGTTAAGTCAATGCAAAGACACGTAACACGCGTCAAGACTAAAGAAAATCAAGGACACTAGGGCAGAATCATGACAGAACCCCCTCCTTAAGGAACGGCTTCCAGACGCTCCTCAAGGAGAGATCAAGCGTGGGACATGACGGACTGAGACACAGACACGAACCAACAAAACATGACAAATAACATTAAAGGCATACACGAAAACACAACAACAGGGTTGGGATGCAATAATAAAAACAAACACGGGAGGGGGGCTGGAGGAACAAGAGAGTTCATGGGGGATAGTCCAGGGTGGATGGGTGGACTGGGGGTCTTGGGTTTTCGGGACGCGGGCTGAGGACGAGGGATCTGGGCTGGCTTGGATGGGGACACATGAGGAAAAGTCTTGGGGGAAACAGTCCGGGGCTGAGAAGTGGCAGGGGTGACCGGGGGAACAGCAGGTAACGGAACAGGATACATGACAGGGGGTGTAGTAGGCGGAGTGGTGAGAGGCAATGCTGGGATCTCAGAAGCAGCTTCAGAACCAGTGCTCTCCATAGCAGACTCGGTAACATTGTTCGCTGCAGTAGACTTGGAAAAAGCGTTCTCTGCGCCTGAGTCGGGAACAGCACTCTCTGACACTGACTCGGAACAGCACTCTCTGATGCTGAGTCGGGAACAGCACTCTCTGACGCTGACTTGGGAACAGCGCTCTCTGACGCTGACTCGGGAACAGCACTCTCTGACGCTGACTCGGGAACAGCACTCTCTGACGCTGACTTGGGAACAGCGCTCTCTGATGCTGACTCGGGAACAGCACTCTCTGCAGCTGGCTTGGGAACAGCGCTCTCTGCAGCTCTAGGCACGGGGTCTGGGGATAAGACAGGAGTGACAGGGACTTCTAGGATCTTGACAAGACGTGACAAGTACTCTGACAGGGTTCTTGCAGCAATGACGACCGGCATCTCTTGATTAGCTGAAACTGAGCGTGAAACACCCTCAGCAGCTAAATCGGCCGTTTCCCTCTCTGCAGCACTCACGACTGCAAGCTCGGGAACAGCCCTTACTGCTGCAGACTTTGGAGCCGTGCCCGCAGCAGCCGATTCAGGAACAGTATCTTCGGCTGCAGCGGGCTCAGGGACAGCTCCATCCGTAGTAGGCTCTGGGAAAGCGCTTGCAGTAGCGGGCTCTGGGACAGCGCTTGCAGTAGCGGGCTCTGGGACAGCGCACTGCGTGGACGCATCAATCATTTTCATTTAGCTAACTGTAGGCCGAACGTAAAAGTTAGCCTTTGCATTTGAGTCTTTTTATGATGTTAGAAAGGGGTAAAAAATGAATCGATTATTGCGATTAATCATGATTAATCACAGGAAACAAAATTTCATCGATTGACAGGACTAATTCAAATATTCTATTCTAAACCAGTAGTGAATTTAAAAACAACCAGGCAGCTAATATGCACACTTTAATATCCACACATGCTTTTTGATCATTACAAATAATAATGCAAAATGATTATCTTAGGATAGTAAAATACGTGGTCTTGAAGGGTATTATTTTTTCTGTCTCTGTCTTGACTGTCTCACTTGGACTCGGTCTTGACTTGGACTCAAACCTCCTTGGATTTGGACTTGGCTTGGACTCGACTAGTCCTGGTCTTGGACATGTCTTGGACTCGACATAGGAGGACTTGACTAGAGCTCTAGCAACCGTTGGCTCTGTTCTGTGATGCGCGTTCGTGACTCTCCTGTTCGAACTCGTTCATCAAAATGAACGAATCTTTTTTCGAGTCATTTCGTTCATTTAGTTTGTTGGATGAACGAAATGACTCGAAAAAAGACTCGTTCAAAATGAACAAATCTTTTTTTGTGTCATTTCGTTCTTGAAAAAAAAAGACACATAAGAGCAGTGCCAAAATAAATGAACAACTGTCTCTGGCTTCTTTTTGCAAAAACTACAACTTTCATCGATATCTTTTTAAAATCTGGATAAGTAGTGTTTAGCAGGGTATATCCAAGGAGTTTAAAAGATACTTCTTTAACCTTGTTTGTTAAGAGAAAGCGATTGGGTAAGCCAGACTTTTTTCCAGTCAACATCACTCACAAACTGACTCCAGTACGCAATAACATTTGGTCTTGAAACAACATCTTTCTGGAAAAGGGCTCTTATTGACCTGTTATAATTATAATGACAGGCGAAACATATTTTACCTAAGAGATTGATTTGGTGAGAGGGGTGGAGATTGCTGGTAATCTGGTAATCTTTTTTGTTGTTTAAATAACATACAAATTTTAGGAGAAATTGCCCAAAAAACAATTGCAAATTCCCTTGGTGGTATAGGAATATTATATTTCAATGTGAATTCCTTATAAGTAAAAAGAAGGTCATCTGAATTAAATAATTGGTCTACCAAAACAATATTATTTCGAAACCAATTTTCAAAGAAGATAGTTTTTTGTTTGAAAAGAATGTCCTTATTATTCCAGATAAAGTATTTGTGTGGTGAAAAGTTGTGTTTGTAAATTCAACTCCATGTCAGAAAAGCTTGACGATGAAATGCAGAAAGTTTTACAGGTATTTTGTTAATATCAAAATTGGAAACAAGGAAGAAATTGATGCCCACCAGCATCAAATATGTATAAATAAATTATGTAGGGGAATAATATTCCAAATAGAGCTTGGATACAAGTTTTCTAATCCACTTGATTTTGAAAGTATTGTTTAATATAGCAAAGTTCAGGAAATTGAGACCACCATTTTCATACGAATTCATTAATACTGATTTTCTTATATAATGAATCCTATTTTTCCAAACAAACCAAAAAGCATTTTATCAATCTCCCTTGATATTTTATCTGAAGAGCCATAGCTGTATAAGTTAACCGGGACAGACCTTCTGCTTTAGAAATCAAAACTCTCCCTCTTAATGACAAGTCTCGAAGCCATTGATTAAACGTCCTCTGAGTTTATTGGATAACAGGATTAAAGTTTAATGAACTTCTATTCTTTTGATTCTTATTTATTGTAATTCCTAGGTATTTGACTTCTGTTTTTACTGGAATGTTACAATAAGATGCCACTGAACATTCTTTGACCGCCATTCACATTTCTTTACATTCAGATAAACACCAGAAGCTTTAGAAAACTCTTCTATTATTTTAATTGCAATGGGAATTTGGTTATCGTTTTGGAGAAAGAGGGTGGTGTCATCTGCTAATTGTGTTATAACAATTTTTTTGTCAATAATAGTCATACCTTTAATTGTACTGGTTTTAATATGATTAGCAAGAAGTTGACTTATTAACAGAAATAAATAAGGAGAGACAGGGCAACCATGACTAATCCCTCTAGACAAATTGAATCTAGAAGTGCCACCCAACAATTTAATTGAACTGATGTTGTTCTTATAAAGAGTTTTAATTGCGCTAGTGAAGAAATTTCCAAAACCAAATTTTCGAAGTGATTCAAAAATAAATTGATGCTCTACGGAGTCAAAAGCCTTACAAAAATCAAGGAAAAGAATATGCAGATATATATATATATATATATATATATATTAGACTACACTGTAAAATATTTCCAGGATTTCACAAGATATAACTGTAATATTTCACAGTTAATTACATTATTACCACTTCACAGGCTTTAACTGTGATATTTCACAATATAATACCGTATTTAGACTTTTACTGTGAAAATAATGCAGGCGCGGGCCTTTTACAATAAACTACTGTGAATTCCGTGCTACGCGCTGCAACTGCGTCATCTGAGCTCCCTGATCTCCTCCTCCGTGGTCGGTGGTCTCATTCGGCGGATTCGTGGTAAGTGTTTAAATTTCAAATTTTGTCAATTTGATGACTGTTTTTAATATTATATTGCATGTTTTTTAAAAGTATGAACCAAATTAGTGTTAGTTGTAGGTTCTGTTGTCATGTTTTTGTAACTTAGCTGGAGCAGACTCGTGTGTCTAGGTTTGAGCGCGCAAATTTGAATGAACAGACGTTGGTTGTAGTGTTAATAATTGTAGTAGGAGCTAGCCTAGTAAGTTAACGTTACCGTATTAAGTTAGTAACTGTGAGACGTCACGTTAGCTAACTTACACCGTCGAAAATGTAACTTTAGCTTTGCTGAATGCTTTTCTTAGTTAACAGCGTTTTCTCTTTTCCCACAGCATTTTTCTACGGTGACCACCGGGAAATAAAGTTATAAGGTAAGCTGTGGCCTTAATGTGGGTATTATGACAGTTATGATCAACTAGATAAATTATAGTGTCGTGGATTTGGGCAAAGGTGGAATAAATTAATCTCCAAATTAGTAACGTTAGCTGGGCCTCGTCCATAATTTTCTGCCGTGTTTGTGTGTGAAACGGAGCAGCCAATTGTCTGTCTCGTCAACAGAAAGAATAAAGTGCATTGCAAAACAACTGGTTTTTATTATGAAAAAGATATAGGAATAAATGTGTTTATCACTGAATTAGTGGAGATTCAGTCATGGGGAGATGGACAGGCAACAGGCTCTTACTCCATCCTATGCAAACAGTATGTGTAAATGATGTAAATTGTTGTGTGCAAATGCTTTGCCTCGGTAAATCACACACATCTACTTTGTTGCAGGACTATTCTGTGTGTTTGCGATGTAAATGTTTTTTCAGTTGCTGACTTGCTGTTATTTAAATTGTTGCTGTTTAACTTAATCCAAGTAATGTCACCTTGTTAAAACTGAGCTAACTTTAGTTTTGCTCAATACTGCAACAGCAGTGACCCACTGAAGGTGGTGACACCTTTTTCATCCCACTTGAATTAAACTACCGGTAACATCTTTCTTCTGTTTTCTTTTTGTTTATAGGTGCTTCTTGGGCATCAACCCAGAGACAGGTACAAAATCAAAGAGGCAGAGAGGACACATAAACCAGCAAGTCTGTACACTGATCAGGAAGCTCATTGGCTTTGAATGGATGTCAGTCTAATGTAAGCTGTGTTCCAACTTCAGAACAGACTAACGAAAAACTGTCTCTGTTAAGCTAGATATGCAGTAAGATGTTATTGAAACTATTAAAGGGTTAGTTCACCCAAAAATGTAAAGTCTGTCATTAATTACACTCCCTCATGATGTTCCAAACACATACAAATTTTGTTCAACACAAATTAAGATAATTTTAAGAAGTCTGAGAGCTTTCTGATTCCGCTTATAGACTGCAATGTTATTACCGCTTTCAAGCCCCAGAAAGGTAGTAAAGATTGTTAAAATAATCCACCACGTGACTACAGTGGTTCAACCTTGTTGCTATGATGCGACGAGAATACTTTTTGTGTGATTTTTTTTTTTTCTCCCCCGCACTATTAGGTATTTTTACGTCGCTTCATAACATTAGGTTGAACCACTGTAGTCACATGGACTATTTTAACAATCTTTACTACCTTTCCAGGGCTTGAAAGTGGTAATAAAATTGCTGTCCTTGGAGGAGTCAGAAAAGATCTTAATTTGTGTACTGCAAAGATGAACGAAGGGCTGACGTGTTTGGAATGAGGGTGGGTTTTTAGGTAAACTATCCCTTTAATTTGTTCTACGATTTTAGACAGACTGCAAAATGTGTAAAATTAATTGTTCTTACATTGTTTGAATTAAACATGCCTTTTCAATGTTATAGGTTATTGATGGGTTAGAATAAAAACGTCAAATTTACAATACTTTACAATAGTTATAAGTGTAAATTTACATCACATTACTGGCTACTGAGTTGAGTAATGGCTACATTACTATGTACGCATGTCATGTAATTTTTGATTAACCTCAATCATGTTACTTTCAGTCCTGTTACTCATGAAAAATAACAGTATTGAGCAAAAGTAACAGGAGTGAGTAGAGTCCTCTGGTTTGTTGATTTAATATTAATTGATATAGTACTATTCACACGATTTATCATGAGTTGTACAATTACTGGCATTGTAGACATTTTAGGATTATTTTACAATGCGAGTACCATACTTACAGGTTGCCAGTCCACCACAGAGTAACTTAAACTTTTTGTCTGTCTTATCCTTTGTAGATAGTGGACAGAACCCATACTATGCAGGTGCCAGCTGCAAGGGAAGGAGCGAGACACCTGCAACCCTCTCTTTTCCCACCTTTTTGTCTTTTCTTCCCTCTCTCACTCTCTTCTTTCTCTTTTCAGCTCATACGTTGTGAAGTACCATTATCATATAGTAAACGCATGCACACACATATTGACACACATTCCTGTTACCCAGTGTTCATTCCTGTTACCCAGTGTTTATTCCTGTTATTAAATTGTATTTTTCAAGTACCATTATCACATAGTAAACAGATGCACACACATATTGACAGACATTCATGTTACCCAGTGTTCATTCATGTTACCCAGTGTTTATTCCTGTTATTAAAATGTATTTTTTTTTTCTAAAAAATAAAAGTTAAACCATTGTTTTGTTTGGTCCATCATTTATGCTAAATCACAGTAAGGAATAGACATTCAGTTAAATACAGTAATTCTACAGCAGCTTACTGCTAAATTACAGTAATACGATAGACACTAACTGTAATTTCACAGTTAAATACAGTAATTCTACAGCAGCTTACTGCTAAATTACAGTAATATGATAGACACTAACTGTAATTTCACAGTAAAATACAGTAATTCTACAGCATAATTATTGTGAAGTCACAGTAAACAGCTGTCATTTCACAATTATTTACTGTAAAAATAATACGGTAACTTACTGTGAAAGTCATGCAACTGGTAACCTGCAATTTATTGTAAATTTACAGTCAAATAATTAACAGTGTAGACTTGATGTTCCCTCATGCTCCCACAGCAGCATAGTGTATCTGGGAAAGTTTTCCTCACTGCCGCAGCAGTGATGTTTCCTTACACTCTTCACTGCCCTCTCTTTTCTTCACTGCCACAGCAGTGAGTGATGTTCCTTCATGCTCCCTCAAGCTCAGTTTTCTCTGGCAAAAATTCTACACTGCCACAGCAGTGATATTCCCTCAGGCTGCCGCAGGAGATCAGTTTCTCAGGGACATTCTCTCCACAGCCATAGCAGTGATGTCACCTCTGCTCCCGCTGGTGCTCAGTTTCTTTGAAAAACTTTTTCCACTGCCAAAGCAGTGATGTTCCCTCACGCTCCCGCAGGAGCTCGGTTTTCTCTGGCAAAATTATACACTGCCGCAGCAGTGATGTTCCTTCATGCTCCCGCAGGAGCTCAGTTTCATTGAAAAAAAATATATATCCACTGCCGCAGCAGTGATGTTCCTTCATGTTCCCACAGGAGCTCAGTTTTTCTGGGAAAATTTTCTCCACTGCCGCAGCAGTGATGTCACCTCTGGTCCCACAGGAGCTCAGTTTCTCTGAAAAAATTTTCTTCACTGCTCCAGCAGTGATGTTCCTTCATGCTCCCACAGGAGCTCAGTTTTCTCTGGCACAAATTTTACACTGCCACAGCATTGATGTTTCCTCTGGCTGTCACAGGAGCTCAGTTCCACTGGCAAAATTGTCTCCACTGCCACAGCAGTGATGTCACCTCTGCTCCCGCAGGAGCTCAGTTTCTTAGAAAAACTTTTCCACTGACACAGCAGTGATCTTCCCTCATGCTCCCACAGGAGCTCAGTTTTCTGGCAAAAAAATGGATCCACTGCCGCAGCAGTGATGCTCCTTGTGGGGAAATTGAACAAAACTGAATACAAAAGCAGCTATTTTGCTGGAAATGGCTGCTTTGCATACTAGTTGTGGCTTTCAGTATCATGCTAAAATTGATCCATGTCAAGTGGCCCACAAAAGGCCCATCTCACCCGTTACTCATAACATCAATTCAGTGCTGATCTCTAAACAGTTTTAACATGTAAAAAAGTATTTATTTTAAAAGATTATCTTTCTCAAAAACTCCCTTTGCTTCCAACAGAAGGAAGAAAGTGATACAGGTTTGAAACAACTTGCTGAGAGTAAATAATAAACAAAATTCTCTTTTTGGAGTGAACTGTGAGAATTTTCAGCCTCCATATTTCATAAGCAGATATAACAGATTGCATTACATCTAATGTAATTAGCTAATCCAGACTGCTGATATCAGCTAAATGAAGCCATCTCATTGCCTCTGTTCACAGCCCACAGCAGATAAGACAGAATGAGGCCGTTTAACAGGAGAATGACAATGAGATAATGCGCGGATTCATGCCACACTCTTAAAGGAAAAATTGGCAACTCTAGCCATTTCTTAGCTGATTTTCACTTTTGTTGTCGCATGTTTTCTCAACGAGCTCCCTATACAGATGTTGGGCGTATATTTCACAACACCGTAGTAAAAAAACTCACTTGCGGCACCCTCCTCCCCGTTTCTACAGCTGCTCATGTGCATTTGTTATTATCGGAGCTGGCCAACTTTATCATTCTTATAGACCAATTTCGAGCCGACGTCACAGTTACGTCACGACGCTAGCTGGAGGCAAAACGAAGGGAAAACTGCAGGCGGCCAATACAAACCAGCACAAATTTGGCTACATAATTAGGAGCTTAAATTGTTATTATTATTATTAAATGTCATCTTGTTGTGTTGTTGGGTGCAAGAATCAATGAAAAATAAATATACTGTATCTGGAATTTTTATTTCTAGAAAATATTCACATCATTAAAATTGCACCGTAATGTCACTCTTTACATTGTGGTCGTCTTGGCGCTGGCTAGGCAGAACTGCGGATCGTACCACACAAGTCTTGTACATGACCATTCATCACATAGTTTAGGCATCTAAAGATTTATATGCCGTCAGTTTCTCTTTATGCTCGGTTTCTCTATAAGGTAGGTGTAGAAGTCAGGCCACTCAACCGAAGGTAGCCTAGCGTTAGCATTAATCCTGTCAGATCATCCATCATTGAGTGACATTTAATGGCTACGGGTCAGCCAATCTGGTTCCGTCTGTTAAAATTTACTTTTGCAAATAACAATCGCGTCCTGGACAGTGAGTGACCTTGCAGATTAAGATAAATCTTTTTTTTTTTCAGTCATTGTTAAAGGGTTCATGAACTGGCTTTTTAAATCTTATTATATTGTTGTCTGAGGTAAACTTATGACGTTCGCTTGGTTTTTGCATTCAAAAACATAAAAATGAATAAATAATAGGCTATTTTGTACCCTAGTTTTGAGCCTAGCTGAAAAACGCTCAGTTTTTATGGGCGTCTCGCACTGAAGACTTGGAAGTAAACGCCCACTGCTGTGAGTGGATAAGAGTTTTGCATATTATAAAAAGTTTCAACTTACCCGTCGATGCACGTGGGGGAAATTGTTTTGAAAACGTCCAATGTTGTAAAATGGCAACCGGAATGATTCATACATGTTCGACCCAGAGTCCGTGTGTTTCACCATTCCTGTCAGATCCAATATAGACGGCACAGCACCGTTCTTTACTCTTAATCGGTCTGCAAATCCAGTCTTGTTTACAAAACAATCCTCAGTGAAATGAAGCGAACAGACGGACAATGTTTTACCTCATCAGCTGGAGTGGAACGTCATTAAAAATAAAGTTTGTCCATGCAATCCTATTGGAATCCAGAGGAAGCTTATGCAGCGACTGTCTTGTTCCACAACCAGGCACTCGGTAGCTCGATCCGGTTTGTCATCACGAGGTAGGCATCTATGTTATTTAGCTATGTATGCGTGTAAAATGCGTGAATCGGTGGGCGGGGCTAAACCGGCCGTGTTGGAGTAGGCGTTGATCATCTTCTGCGGGGGGTGGTGTTTTATCCTCTTTGACGTCAGAGATCCCCACTTTGAAAAACGAGGCGTTTGCTGAGCCTGGTGTCAATAAAAGCATTTATTGGACTATCAAGGACGTTTTCAGTTCTGAAACTTACAGGATATTCTTATAATAAGATGACCTCTCAGATGTCAAAAGCTCAAGGAAAATTTGATTTCTCAGTTCATCACCCCTTTAAAAAACAAGCTAACAAAACTTGCATACTAAAGTTAGGGAAGCGGCCAGAGGGATCGTTCTGCCACCACCTAAGCTCCGCCCACAAAAAAATGTCACTATGTTTACCAACTGAAAATTGGTCTATAGCTAACCTACGTGGTTAACCGGTATTGAGGGAGGCGTGCGTGTTTATGTCGAATTGCCATCAAGCAGTTTGTGTTTCTCGTTAGTTCCCCTTTAAAAATGAAAGCTGGTTTTTACACTCTGATGTCATAGGAGAACCATTTTGAAATAGTCTGACGTTGTCATACTCAGATTCTATTCAGAATGTGAGTCTGATACTGCTCCATTAGGGATGTAATTATGGGGCGTGTTTCAACCGAACCAGGATAGAAAATGCCTCTGCACTCAATAGGCTATATGCACGCATAAGTTCCGCATTTGACGCAAGGATGCTCATCCGTTTCCGGTTGGGGAGATTAAAGCGGAGGAAAACCGAGGAAAACGGGATTATGGCAGAGTCTTCAAAATGTACTGTCCTCCCGTCTTTGAAATGAAACTTTCATATGTTTAGATGCAATTTTATGTATAGTTATGTTTATTTAATATAATTTTAAAAAGAAGCATAAACACAACGAGGGGTGGCTGTTTTGTCTGTTTTTGTGACTAACGTTTCTTTAGTATAACCATGGAGTATAAAAATCAATATAAATTATTGGTATTGCATTGGACTCTACGATCGGCGGAAGTTATCGAGCATCCTTAACCCTTCACCGGAAATACCGCCGTGCATAGAGCCCATTGGATAGACCTACCAATCAGAGCGACCATCGGGGCCAGCTGATAAATTCAACTTTTGCAGAATCCCGTAGGAAGGACGACAAAAACATCTTTCCCATCGACAAATGCCTTGATTGGGGTTCTCTGTTCCTCTTTTAAAATGAATGTGTTGTCTACATCTTCTATAACAGAAGTGATGGCTGAATATACACATCTAAATTCTCCAGCGGCAGCCATTCTTTGTTGTAAACGAGTTCAACCCAAGCGCTCTTTGGTGACGTGGATGATCACGTTACTGTTGATCATCTGTCCATCATCGTATAAAGCCCGCCCTGACAATTTGATTGGTCCGACATACTTGCTTCTCAACGGATCGTCCAGACCGAACTCTCCCCCCCCCCATCCCCCAACCCCCCCCCCCCCCCCCCCCCCCCCGCTAAATTCGGCTGGCATCCAGGTAGGGGTGTGACGGTTATTATATAACCGTGAGACCGACGGTTATAGTTGAACACCGTCATTTGAACTCTATAACCGCCAAAACCGTGTTATTAAAATATTTTTTACAAACATTTATTATCATAGAGAATGATTAAATACTAATATCAGCTTACGAGGGAAACGGAGGCGGAGTTGGTGCTTCGGAGGCTGCACTGCTGGAGATGATTCGGGAGATCGATCAAAGCGCGCGCCTTGTTAAAGCCTTGTTGTTTATACTGGACGCGTCCGCACGAGCGCGAAGGTGCGCGCAGCAAAAATGACGCGTTGGGTGCGCAAGACCGGCAAGACCACATTCGCTTGGCTGAGTACACAGCGCGCGCGGCGCCGCATCTGAGGATGAACTACTTCAAGCCGACTCTGCCCGAGCATGTGCGTCTCACCCATAGGTCTCACACCCATTGTCTCACCGCACCGGCACCCAGTTTGCGTGTCTAAATTGCAAAGGTTTTTTTTTAAAGGTTTTTTTTTCTGTGTGTGATTTATTTAAAACAAAGCACGTTCATTGCAAAGTTGTTTTTTTGTTAAGGATTTGTTTACTGTGTGTGATTCATTTAATGGAAAGCACATTCACTTCTAGTTGTCTTGCTGTTAATTTTAAATAAACTTATAGCAAGTAGCTAATCAGTGTCTGTGGTAAGATGTCCTATAACAGACGAACGTCGCGACGAACGTCAACGCACCCCCCCCTCCCCCCGACGGTTATGTTACGAACCGTCACATTTGACTCCCGTCATAACCGTCATCACCAATTCTGAAACCGGCACACCCCTACATCCAGGCTAATGTTAAAGTCCACTAAGAACAGAAGTTAAATTAAAAAAACTTAAAATTATGAGTAAATGATAGCTACATTTTTGTCCTAGGGGGAATGTTTTTTTGTTTATTTTTGTAGAACCACTGGTATTATGGAACAACAACACGGCAAAGATTATTCTTACATGTTCTTACTCTGTATTTGCGTCTTGTTCTAAAATATCATAAATCAAGATACATTTACTGAGAGGTATAAACTCACTTAAAGGGATAGTTCGGACAAAAATGATATTTAAACCATGCATTACTCACCCTCAAGCCGTTCAAGATGCATATGTCAATCTTGTTTCAGACGAACACATTTTCAGTTATTTTAGAAAATGTCTTAGACCCTTCAGTGGATATAATGTGAAGCTATGGGGTCCACCTCCTTCAAGTCCCAAAATGTGCATACATCCTTCACTAAAGTAATCCATCCGGCTCCAGGGGGATAAACGAAGGCCTTCTGAGGGTAATCCGTGTGGTTTTGTCGTAAAAATATACATATTTAAAACTTTATAGATGAAAATATCTGACTTCCGGCAACGATCGACGGGCGTTCACGGGTGATGGAAGTCGGCGTACGAGGTAGGACGACGTAGCGTAGGAAACGTCGTGACGTAGAACGAACGCGCCAGCGCAGCCAGAGAGCAGAGCAAAAGTCACGTCGTTTCCTACGCTACGTCCTACGCTACGCTACGTCCTACCTCGTACGCCGACTTCCATCACCCGTGAACGTGCGCCGATCGTTGACGGAAGTCAGATATTTTCATCTTTAAAGTTTTAAATATGTATATTTTTACGACAAACCCGCACGGATTACCCTCAGAAGGCCTTCGTTTATCCCCCTGAACCCGGATGGATTACTTTTGTGAAGGATGTATGCACATTTTGGGACTTGAAGGAGGTGGACCCCGTAGCTTCACATTATATCCACTGAAGGGTCTAAGACATTTTCTAAAATAACTGAAAATGTGTTCGTCTGAAACAAGATTGACATATGCATCTCGAACGGCTTGAGGGTGAGTAATGCATGGTTTAAATATCATTTTTGGCCGAACTATCCCTTTAATTTTAATATGTTTAATATTATTGTTTACTAATTTGGCGAACAATATTTTAATAATATTTTTTTCTTCCTTAGTGAAGGGCATCTATGGAAGCTTGTTTCCTCCATGGAATAGAACAATTGAAAAGATAATTGCAAGTTTACATCTCGCTATTCAGACTTTTTTCCTCGCAATTGCAAGTTTATATTACACAATTCTGACTTCATAAAGGCCCCGATATACTCACGGCAAAGTTATTTTTCGTTCTTCGTTTTGAGGTAAAACGAAGTTTGAAATACGTAAGCAGCGATATACTGTTATCGAACATCTGACTGCCCACACTGCTGGGAGCGACGGTTAGATGAATATGTAAATATCTGATGCTCGCTCTCTTCTTTGTAACAAAATAAACACAAAAAAATTGAGAAAACAGACAGCATTTTTAAATAAAGCGTAAGAAAAGCATCTGATCATAGCAATGTGGATATGTTTGCATGAGCTCTGCAATTCAGCGCACTAGTAAAATCACATTACGTTTATATATTTATAGCACATTATACAATAGATTGCTCAAAATCAAGCAGCTTTAGTAAACATGAAAAACAGTCTCGTTTTATCAGAAGTACAACTTCATTTTCTACTATAAAGCAGCTCCTCCAGTGTTTTCATGTATTCACTCACGGACATCTGATCGCAACGGACTTGTAAGGACAAATTAACTGGAAAAGATTTCCACGTGAAAGAAGGCAGAGCCTCTGCACACACCTATCTATTACGTAATCACCGTACATACAATGGTAGTACGAAGGTGTTTAGCAGCAGTATCAAACTTTTCCGGAAAGTTGACTTTGGCAAGCTGTTTCAAACTCCAAACGAAGTTCGGTTTGGCCTGATTTTGTTCTGAATGACTTCACATCAGTTTCGTTGTATATAGGGACCTTAAAGCTCCAGTCTGTAACTTTTTTGGGTTAAACATTATCCAAAATAATAATAATTAAAAAAAAAAACATAACCAGCCAGTGTTCGAAAATATCTGCTTGCCTTTGCTCGATTCAAAAACGGTTAGCTTGTAATAATGATTTTAATTCCAGTGGTACTGGTGGATTTCCACGGGAAATTCGAGCATGTCTCTGCGTCATTACGTCACATCTGTACACATAAAGAAGGCGTCCCGGCTAGTAGACTATATTGCGTGTGAGGATGCTGTAGGTGGAAATGTTTAGCCTTTTCTCACAGCACTTTAAATAATTAAACTTATGGCGGATCCAGAAAGGTTCAAACGACAAGCACCAGTGACAACTGGAGATTCACCAGTCCAGTTGTAAAATAATTCGGACTTCGGAGTGGGTAGAGAAAAAAAGAGACTGCAACCGGCCCACGCGAAAACATCGGCAGGGATTTTCCGTGATTTGAAGGGGTTCAAAACGGACACAGAGATGGATTTTTTTTCTGTTGGACAGGTAAGACATTTCAATAGTTCAATCGTGTAACAGTAACACAATTGTTCGCTTTCACAAAGTTACGGAGTTTCCTTTGTTGTGGCTTTTTTCGTTTTGCTATTATGGTAAATATGAATTATTTTGTGCTAGCTATGATATCAATTCACCTCTACTCCAAGAAAACTAAACCCGGCTCCCCCGAAATTAGATATATTCCAGTTTTAAATATGCATCGCATTACAAATACGTGTGTTTTTTTTTTATTATTATTTCAAAGAAAACCAGTTAAGAAACATTAAATTATTAGTATGGCAATCAGAAAGACTGCACAGAAATGGAAACTGAACTAGCTACAGGTAGCCATAATACACATTAAATGTAGTCACCGTTACGCAATGCTGATGTCGTTAACATTAACAATTTGAGAACAAAGTATAATTTGAAAGGTTTGACACGATCGTTATATTTAATCAGCACGGTTTACTGCAAGGCTTTTTTTCCCCGAAAAAAAGTGGATCTTAGGCCTGCTTACTTGTTCAGATGACATTTTCCAATGAAAATTCTTATGTTGTCATGGTCATACTGTACTTCCAAAAAGTAGAATGTGTGATTCTGAGTGCCAGTATCCACACTGGCGCGGTGACTGACAGATGCGCAGTCTCCTTAAAACATTGTGTTCATCCACGCTGTTTCATGCCGATGCACAACTCACGCAAAGTTAATCATTCCGCGAATAACTGCAATTACAGATTTCGAACAGAGTATCTGTTACTCAGAGTATCTGTACTCAGAGTAACAGAGACAAAGAGGAAAAACTGCGGACGGCAACTTTAAGTAGCAATGGGCTCCTTGCATGCAACTACTTCCTTACCGGAAATGCGGCCTCGTCTTTTCCGGCGCTATTCTACACTATGAGATGAGATGTTTACAAGAGTTGCCGAAACTTACAATAACGGACGTACATCGCCTTTGTAAGTCCTCCTCCAAATCACCTACCAGCAAATTAGAGAGAAGGGCTTTAAAATGTATGCCTCTTCATATATCCACAGATATGAAGGTAAGTCTATATATCTCAAACTTTATGGCTTACGGTAGTTTGCTAGCTTACATTAGGCTAATAAACAACCCCGGGCTGACAGAATATGCGTGTTATAATGTTGTACTGTTTTCTAGTATTAGGCGGGAAATGTCTACGTTGTGTATGTACGCCTTCAAACAGGAAGAGAGCGAGCCGTATTTACCCATTGCGGATATGACGTCAGGTTGCTATCTGCAAGGAGCCCATTGCAAGTTTGGGTAACACTTTACTTGAAGGGGTAAAGTGCATAAAAGGGGTAAAGTGCATAAGACTAACATGATACCTTCATAATCATGGCATGACACATGTTATGAATATGAAGGAAGTTTTATGCATGTTTGTGACAACTGTCATTAAGTGTCATTCACTCAATTATGACATTTTTAATGCAAATATGACATTGTTAAAGATGTCTTTGTTATGACAACTTGACATAAACCAATACATCATAACCTGTCAGTGTCTTTTGTCATGACAACTTGACATTACTAAGACAACACAACCTGTCATAAACATGACATAGCAGATTAATTATCAAACTTAAGAAACCATTTAGCTTTATTGGTTAACATTACATCAAACTGTCAGGTGGTTGGTTTTGACATTGGCTGTCATGCAGCCATTATAACTTTTTAATGACAAATTCAATTTGTACCACTGTAGTTGAGGTCACGAAAAATATCCATGACACAGTTATAATGGTCTCATGACAGCCAATGTCAAAACCAACCACATGACAGTTTAACTTAATTTAATGTCAAGTTGTCATGACAAAGACACTGACAGGTTATGATGTTATGGTTTATGTCAAGATGTCATAAAGACATCTTAGACAATGTCATATTTGCATTCAAAATGTCATTATTGAGCGAAAGACACTTAAAAACAGTTTTCATAAACATGCATAAACCCTACTTCATATTCATGACATATGTCATGTCATGGTTATGAAGGTGTCATGTCAGTCTTATGCACACCCCTTCAAGTAAAGTGTTACCCAAGTTGGTATCTCACAATTGCGATTCTCAATTCTGAGAAAATGAGTCAGAATTGTGAGAGAAAAAGTCACAATTACCTTTATAATTTTTATTCTGTGGCAGAAACAACAACCTTCCATGGCATCTGCTAAGTGAATAAACATAAAATTAAATGTATTCTTTTATTGTTCCAGGTCACCATGAAACACCCTGCTTTTTCTAGCAGCATCTCACCATCTACACAAAATATGACCTGAGTCACAAACAACAGCTATTTTCAAAGTTAAGGTGGCAGTAATAGCCACAGGCTGTCCGTCTTTAGCCCTGGTTCATGCTCTCCTCTCTTCCTGTTCCTCACCCTATACACAAGACAACAGATCAGATGTGTCAGGAGCACAGCCCTGCTGCCCACACACCAATGAGAGAACACTGAATCAATGCCCAGGGGAAACAAATCCAACCCACTTTACCACTATTACATCAAGACAACAAAATACATCTGTAATGCAAAGATGAAGGCGATGAGTCACTTCTGTATGTCTAGGCTGCATTCATAGTGTAGCACAAATACCCAATTACGATTTTCTGTTCAACTGTGTTATTTTTGGGAGTTTGTTCACATAAACTTTTTAAATGTAGCCTATATCAGACACTGGAATATTGAGTCAGTGCTCTAACTAGAAAGTGTTGTGCACCAGAGGATGAAATCAAACATTGAACAAAATTGCTCACAAAAACATTTGTGAGTCCTTTTATTTTTGAATCAATAAAAGTGCCAACTCAAACTATGCTATAGTTTTATTGACACGAAAAAAAAGACAAATAAAAACTGGATTAGCATTTTCTGAAAGAAAGCATGCTTGCAAGGAAGTGTTAACGTATTAGATAGATAACTTTACGATTTTAACTACTTGCTATCATGACACTCCACATGCATCTTTTATGTGGCTGCATATATGAATCCATACAGTCACTGTTGTAACGAATCACACAATAATAATATACATAAAAATGTATTTAAGGGGGGCCGGAAGGCCAATTTAGCTCAAAGGGAATGATTCATCGATTTGCAATGAATCTTGACCGAATCACAATGGAACCGAGCAAATGACTCGTTTAGAGTTCATTTGAACAGGCCGTAATTATAACCTTGGCACAGATATAATTATCCAATCTATAGTGAAACACTATATATTAGCAAGGTAACTTTAGATCGACAGTACAAGGCATTAAATGTGTAAGCACAACACAAGGCAAATATCTTTTCAAATATATGGACGACTTTATTAACTATTCTAAACGCATAAAACTAAGGTCTAAACACAATCACACACACACACACATTCATACAAGGCGCAGAGGAAGAGAGAGAAAGAATGAGTTTTCAGAGTGAGATGCACTTTGTAAGACATGACCTGAACGAACCATCAATCAGTAATTTAACCCTTCTATCGTTTCTTAGGCGGGTTATGCAATTCTATATCAAAATACACCAGTTCAGCTAAGAGTCTGGAGGCTACTTGCTTGTCCTTTGCGTTGCTTTTGGGGGTTCCCCTTTCTCGGGTCTGAGGGGTTTCCCGGCCGGGTCCGTGTGGTTGTCTTGGAAGTGCCTGGATGGAAGTTTCTGAACCGCCGGTCACGTGATGTGTTGGCGGATGGATGAAAGCCTTTGATGTTGGAAGCGGGTTTTGCAGTCGAAACGTTAAACGAAACTTTACAGCAAAACTTAACTTAGAACCG
The DNA here is from genome assembly GCA_036326025.1 of Chrosomus eos. NCBI lineage: Eukaryota > Metazoa > Chordata > Actinopteri > Cypriniformes > Leuciscidae > Chrosomus > Chrosomus eos. Next base: position 25,703,158 of record CM070824.1, on the reverse strand, counting down.
AGACTTTTACGAAAAAGAAAATAAAGGAAGAAATGAAAGTAAGACGAGTTAGATGGCTTGAATGAGCTGTTTTAAACCCTGATCTTGATTTGGGTCATTTGTCTCTATGCGTCTACATGGTTACTATAACCATCGTCTGCTCCACCCGACTTGTTCTGCCGAGACTTTTTCCGAGAGAGAGTTAGAGAGAGAGTTAGAGAGAGTTTAAGATTTTAAACTCAAAGTTTGTCCAACCTCCAGGATGAGTTCTGGCCAATCAGACACTGGTTTAATTTAGGAGGTGGCTCTATTTTCTTCTTATCGTAAATCTGGGATCTACTTGGGTTCCAGCACCAGCAGAGAACAAAAGATCACAGTTTAAACATTATAGATTATTATAATCATTCAAAGCATTTTACACAGATTTCATTCAAGCCATCTTATGAATTAAGAATATATTAGCATAATGATAGGAAACATGACACACTTTCATTCAAGCATCTCATAGTTATGACAATCAAATGATCTAAGCAGAATAGACACATACAGGGGTTGTAAACACCATATATAATTATGTTATGTTATATAGTTTTGATTACAAGTCCACTGAGCATTGTTCTGTGTGAGTTTTACTGGATTTGATATTTAAAGTCTGTGTAAGTCTTTCTGGTCTCCGAATGAAAGCGTGGTCTGTTTTGCATCTCTGTCCTGTTCAGCAGTCGTGATGCTGAGGGAGGTCAAAGGTGGTCAGGCCACTTGGTGGTCAGGCCTGTTTAACCATTTGTGAGGAGATTTGTCTTGCTTAAGAATGAAACAGTGACAACGTTCTTCCTGTTTTGGCTTATCTCTGGGAGCTTGCGAGGCCATAAAAGTCTTCTCTGGGGGGTTTTCTAGACAATTTGGAGCCAGTCTTGTGACTTTGGAATGTGGTGTTAAGATGCAGAATGCTGAATCACATTTGAATGAATCCCATGAGAGATTAATTTGATTAATTTGTGTTTGGTTCACCCTCAAACTCTACACTGTGTAGAAAATAAAAGTGGATACAAATGGTACAATTATGCAAGGAAGACAAGACCAATCACAATTCTGTTGGTGGCTACATTTTTAATGCACACTATGTACAGTTTTTTAAATAATTATTTTATTATCACCATGGCTGCATCAATTTATTCAAAAATACAGTAAAAACACTAATATTATAAAATAGTTGTTTTCTATTTCAATATAGGCTATTTTAAAATGTAATTTATTCCTGTGATCAAAGTTGAATTTTCAGCATCATTATTCCAGTCTTTAGTGTCACAGGGTCCTTCAGAAATCATTTTAATATGCTGATTTGCTGCACAAGAAATATTTATTTTATCAATGTTTAAAACGGTTTTGCTGATTCATAGTTTAGTAGAAACAGTAATGCATTTTTTCAGGATTCTTTGCTGAACAGAAAGTTCCAAAGAAAAGCATTTATTTGAAATAGAAATCTTTTGTAACATTATACAATTATTTACTGTCCCCTTTGATCAATTAAATGCATCCTTCCTTGATGAATCTTAAATTGGTTAAAAAGTATAAAGTTTACAAATTTTTAAAAAAAATAAAATAAAATAAAAATATGGACAGCTCACCTAAGGCCTCGTTCACACTGCAGGGGCTTAATGCTCAATTCCGATTTTTTGAAAAAATTTGATTTTTTTGCAAGGCCGTTCACATTTCCAATTAAATGCGACCTTTTGTGATCTCCTGTGCGAATGTGAAATGACCCAGAAGTGACCCGCATGCGCAGAGTACTCAACGGTCAACGACGTCACTTGCTGTTTGCGGAAGTAGCTAAACATGAATGTCAACAGTGGAGCTCGTTTAGGAATATTAAAGTTATTTTCCCAACAGAGCCAGCACAATTACAATCTTCTCATTTTTAGAAGAAAATTAAGAAGGAGGAGAGCGTTTGAGCGCCTTCGATTAACTCTGTCACGGGAAGAGACACGTCTGCGGCGGACCATAACAGTGCAACGCGTTGGAGTGTATTGGCTAGCTACAGGTGCGTGCTATCGTATGATAGCTAACTTGTTTATCTTCTCATTCCTGCCTACTTCAACGCAGAATTATGATGTTTGTCGCATATCAATGGCGTGCGGGTCGGATACATGTGACCTGGCTGTTCAGATTGAGGTCGCATTTCAAAAGATCGGATACATATCGGATTGGGACCACATACCCAAGTGGCCTGGGTCGCATTTGAAAAGATCGGATCTGTGTCGTTCAGACTGTCATGAAAAGATCAGATACAGGTCGCTGTCACGTTTTGATGTGTTCTGTTAATCTTTTGTGATCTTGTTTCCCCCTGTCTTTGTGGTTTTTGGTTTAGTCCTGTTAAGTTTTCCCGCTCCTCGTTTGTGTCCAATTTTTATGCACCTGTTTTCAGTTAATTATCTTGTTTGGTTCAGTGTATTTAAGCCCTGTGTTTTCCCTCAGTGTTGGTCGATCGTCGTCCATGTGAGGTTGTGTGTTTCTGATTTCCTGGAGTTTTGTTCCTGTTTAAGTTTTGGAAAGTTTTCATTTTGTTATTAAAACATTTATATTGAAGTTTTCGTGTCCTCGTCTTCAGCACCTGCACAAACCCTGACAGAACGATCGACCTTAAACAAAAAAAAAAAATGGAGAGCTGGAAGCAGGCCTTCGTAGGAACCCGGATGGCCATATTTCGTGGGACCCGTGGAGGTCGTAGTAGGGGATGTGACCGAGTTCAGGTGGTCCCGAGTCCAGTATGGCCTGAGCCCATTGCATGCACGCCAGAGCCTGACCCGTTTGATGACCTCCCAGAGCTTCTTCCGCCAGAGACCGTCCCGCCAGAGACCAGCCCGCCAGAGCCTGAGCCCGTCGCCTGCCCGCCAGAGCCTGAGCCTGTCGCCTGCCCGCCAGAACCTGAGCCCAGCCCCAAGCTCCCCGAAATGCTGGTTCCGTCCAGTTCCGAGTCCCCTGATGTGCTGGTCCCGTCCAGTTCCGAGTCCCCTGATGTGCTGGCCCCGTCCAGTTCCGAGTCCATGAAGCGGCAGAGCAGACCGTTGACCAAGCAGAGCCCGTGACCAGCGCCAGAGCCAGAGCCCGTTGACCCAGCGCCAGAGCCAGAGCCCGTTGACCCAGCGCCAGAGCCAGAGCCCGTTGACCCAGCGCCAGAGCCAGAGCCCGTTGACCCAGCGCCAGAGCCAGAGCCCGTTGACCCAGCGCCAGAGCCAGAGCCCGTTGACCCAGCGCCAAAAGAGCCCGTTGACCCAGCGCCAGAGGCCCGTTGACCCACGCAGGCCAGAGCCCGTTGACCAGCGCAGAGCCAGAGCCCGTTGACCGCGCAAGCCAGGCCGTGCCCAGGCCAGCCAGAGCCCGTTGACCCAGAGCCAGAGCCAGAGCCCCGTTGACCCAGACCCAGAACCCGTTGACCCAGAACCCGTTGACCCAGCGCCCGTTGATGTCAAGTCAGTTCCCGATCATGAGCCTGTCCTCCCCAAGAAAATTTTGGGGGGGCGCCATACGCCTTCGCCGTGGCCGGCCAAAGATCCACGGAGGCCCGAAAAGATAACACCGCCATGGCCACCTGAAGGGTCTGCACCGCCATGGCCACCTGAAGGGTCTGCACCGCCATGGCCACCTGAAGGGTCTGCACCACCTGAAGGGTCTGCACCGCCATGGCCACCTGAAGGGTCTGCACCGCCATGGCCACCTGAAGGGTCTGCACCGCCATGGTCACCTGAAGGGTCTGCACCGCCATGGCCACCTGAAGGGTCTTCACCACCACGGCCACCTGAAGGGTCTTCACCGCCGTGGCCACCTGAAGAGCCTGCACCGCCTTGGACGCCCGAGGGTCTCACAGTTCCGCCCTGGACGCCCGAGAGTCTCACAGCACCGTCATGGCCACGCCCACAGCCTGCTCCGCCGTGGCCACGCCCACAGCCTGCTCCACCGTGGCCACGCCCACAGCCTGCTCCACCGTGGCCACGCCCACAGCCTGCACCGTCGTGGCCACGCCCACAGCCTGCACCGTCGTGGCCACGCCCACAGCCTGCTCCGCCGTGGCCACGCCCACAGCCTGCTCCGCCCTGGAGGCTTCCTGGACCTGCACCATGCCCTCGTCAGCCTCCAGGGCGCCCACCCTCCCACCCCTTTGGATGTTATACGGCGCGAGGACGCGCCTTCGGGGAGGGGGGAGGTACTGTCACGTTTTGATGTGTTCTGTTAATCTTTTGTGATCTTGTTTCCCCCTGTCTTTGTGGTTTTTGGTTTAGTCCTGTTAAGTTTTCCCGCTCCTCGTTTGTGTCCAATTTTTATGCACCTGTTTTCAGTTAATTATCTTGTTTGGTTCAGTGTATTTAAGCCCTGTGTTTTCCCTCAGTGTTGGTCGATCGTCGTCCATGTGAGGTTGTGTGTTTCTGATTTCCTGGAGTTTTGTTCCTGTTTAAGTTTTGGAAAGTTTTCATTTTGTTATTAAAACATTTATATTGAAGTTTTCGTGTCCTCGTCTTCAGCACCTGCACAAACCCTGACAGTCGCATAGGGGCAAAAAAAATTGGAATTGGGTCGTTTCAGCCTGCAGTCTGAACGTAGCCTAAGACTGAAATTTTGTACCAAAAAAGGTTTAATGGAGTTTGTATGTTGTGTTAAATTAAATGCAAAAGTCTGATAATTAGGGTTTGGGGTTTACAATAAACCATAACCAAAAGGAACATCAAAACACTGTAACAAAATCAGATTAGGTTCGGGAAGAATACATTTATTTACATTTACATTTATTCATTTAGCAGATGCTTTTATCCAAAGCGACTTACAAATGAGAACCATAGAAGCAGTTAAACTAACAGCAGGAGAACAAAATGTAAATGCTATAACCTTTCACAGTTTTTTTTTTTTTTTGATATAATAGAAAGGAAGAGAAAGTGTTAGTATTACTGGAACAAGTGCTGCCGAAAGAGATGCGTCTTCAACCGTTTCTTGAAAATGGCTACGGACTCAGCAGCTCTGGTTGAGTTGGGTAGGTCATTCCACCAGCAGGGAACAGTCATGGTAAAGGTATGAGAAAGAGATCTTGTGCCTCTTTGACGTGGCACCACAAGACGACGTTCACTTGCAGAGCGCAAATTTCTGGATGGGACATAAGTCTGAAGTAATGAGTTTAGGTAAAAGGAAGCAGAGCCCGTGTTTGTTCTGTAAGCAAGCGTCAGTGACTTGAATTTGATGTGAGCTGCAACTGGCAGCCAGTGCAATTTTGTGAGGAGAGGAGTGACGTGTGCTCTCTTCAGCTCGTTAAAGACCACTCTAGCTGCAGCATTTTGGATTAGCTGCAGAGGTTTGATCGTGCAAGCTGGAAGACCAGCCAGGAGAGCATTGCAATAGTATTGCTTGAAATGTTAAGTTACATTGATATTAGTCTCAGACTCAGACGTCACGCTGCACAGACTGCACAGGCTGAACATCTGATGCAAATCTAATGGAAAAAAGTTTTGAGTTTTGAAGTTGTCATTTGATTGTTTAAATTCTACAGTATTTTAGGGAGATGTGTGTGTCGCATTATTTAACGGTCTGTCTGGAAGCAAAGCCCGTTGTGACGTCAAATTCCTCATGGAAGAAAAAAAACTTTGTGTGATTGGTTGTTTAACATGTCGGTCAGACGTTGTCTTGGGCGGTCGTTGGTCAATGAAAGCTGCGATGTAGTCCAAACCTTCTGCTGTCAGTCTGAAAGTCTAGCTACGCTAAACTATATATAAAATATGCACTTTTTTCTGTTCATGCCGTTTACCAACAAAACATCCAGAAAATCAGGTTTGGGCAAATTTACGCTGCTGTCTGAATGCAACATATGAGAGCTCTTGTAAACAAACAAAAAATGCATTGGTAAAGCTTGTCAACAAATGAAGCATGCATTTCTGAAATATCAAAATATCAGTGCACATCTCCATTTTTCTGAATTAAGGAAAGAGATCGGCAGAGCTGAACAAGAGGTGTAATTGAAGCCAGCAGATGTCTAAATAACAAGATTTAACAAACAAAGACCTGAGAGGTACAGCAGCTGCGGTAACAAGATTAGAATAACTGCCTGCCTCATCAGAAATACACCCGCTCTAATCCTTTAATTACTTGTAGAGGAACATATGAAACACACCTACACAAACCCAGGTAGTTTCATGAAAAATCGTCACAAAAGCGTGGGCATTTCCTTGACTGTATAGTTGCCATTTTAAATATTGATTAAAACTCAAAAAGGATATGATGACTTAAATTACAATTTGTTTCATCGTCATCAATGCAAGGACTCTCCTAGTGAAATTGCACAAAGAGAAATTAGCTTTTGCAGGACTAATATGCCTTATTTGTATTTGGCCTTTTATATTCAGCTAATCAAGCAAACATGTTCTTGTTTGAAATATTTCTTGTTTGCATTCTCATTGACCTTTTCCACATTTTTATGAGATTCACTACGAGTTCTCTCCTTGGGAAAATGTCCCTTTTTCTCTTCTCTCTTGTTGGTATTCAGAAGAAGAATAGCGGCTGCTTCTAATCACCACAGCTGAGATTAACACCTCTCAATCCATCCAAACAATGGCTGGGAGATTTCCGAAGGGCCCGATTCCACTGCGCCGACCAAGTGGGACTGAGAAAACAAAGGCGAAAAGGATTTTTTTTGTCTGCGTTTTGGGAAGCGTGTAAAGCTCCATCTATTTGCTGGCAGACACATATTTCAAGCCTTTAAATTTAATTGCAGAAAACACAAAGTGTTTGTATGTTCACATCTAGGGAATGTGACTGAGAAAACTGGCTCGTCGGTTTGTGGAGATGACTATCTGTGTGGACGACAATGACAGCAGTTTGGCTCTGGACCCAGATTCAGCCCGACAACCTTTCCATCACCCTGATTTATCAATCAACACAAACACATCATGTCGCAAAGAGCTGCAAGTGGCACCTGTATGTAAAATAAAACATAAACATACTAGATGATACAAAGGTCATCTAGTGCGTTTGAAGAAAATGAATCCTGCTGGCAAAGACATATTGGCACATTGGGTTGACCACTTTGATTTCTCTTATGACTTTCTCCACAAATTGTGCACTGCATGTTGTTATCATGTCTCTGAATACATCACAGGAAACCTTCTTGCCATGTTGAGGTGTTCATTTTTACACCATGTCATAGTTTTTGTCTTTTAATCATGTCGGAAAATCCGTTTTAAGATAGTAGCTGTGTCTTGGAACATAAGAGGTGGTTTCTAACTGGTAAACTATTGGCAAAAAAAACGTTACTAGCTGCTCATACCAGCTTGGTATGATCAATCTGGAGCAGTTTAGGTAGGTAGTAGGGGTGTGACGAGATCTCGTGCCACGAGATCTCGCGAGACTTAAACATGACGATATTTCCCTTTGAGTGAAAAGCTGTCTCGCGATATCGCCATGACTGAGCGTGAGGGTGAGATTACCATAGAATATTCCACTGCTACACTCACATTCGCCTAAACTACCATTTTGCTGTTTTTATAAAAATAAATAAAAACCTTTATAAACTAATGTAAAAGTCTGCTCTGCTCATCCAGCACGAGTTGCAGTTGCAATCAGTGCAGCACGAATCACAGTTTACTGATCGCGTGAGGATGGCGGAGGATTCGTTGCGCAACATAGACTAAACGTCTGATAAATGTCTTATATTGTAGAATGCACACTCAGCACCGCTGCTATACACAGAGTACGCGCAATCACGAAAGTGAAAGTAAAACACAAGCTTGCTGATGTGCATTGCGCACAAATTAGGCCGCGAACATACAATTGTCTGTCTCCAAATACCCATCTCTGGACTGTTTATTTGCGGCTATCGTCTCAGTTTGCACTTCGAATATTGAGAGAGTATTGTAATGTCTTAAAGACAACAGACAAGGGAGGCTCAGTTTCTGAACTTATAATCGGAACGCAAGAACAACTGTGGAGACAAACCGGCCTTTCCCGAGCTCACCGCATTAACCCTATAACTGCCGGTGCAAAATTAAACAGCAATTTCAAAACAATTATAAAGAGTCTGTGTGCTAACTTTGATTATGGTTGCACTTGCACTTATTGTTTGCACTTAATAAGACTTCTATAGTTCAGTTAGGAGGTCACACACAGCCTCAATCAGAAGTTCTGAAAGCTTAAAGGTCAAGTAGGGTCTGAAGAGACTAATGTAAAATCATACAGGAGAAAAGTCAGTCAATAAAAACCTTTTACAGTGCTTGTATATTGCTTTCTTTCAATGCATTTGATAATTCATACTCCTAATGTATGTCATTTCAGGTCTACTTTATAAGATTATTAGTTAAACATTGCAAAATGCACCTGCATACTATTTTTCCAGTCATGAATTTTGTCATTGAGGATTTCTGAAAAATTGTGCAAAAATCTAGTCTCGTCTAGTTCTCGTGAACCCAATCGTCTCGTCTCGTCTCGTGTCGTGACATAAGCGTCAAAACACCAGTCCATAACACCTAACTCTAATCTAACAATCTAGTAATACTCTAATGTGAGATAGCAACAATAAATACACAAGTGCCCATTTTACAGACAAGGCATAAGCTTGCTTTATTCTCGTGAATTTTATTCTTAAGCTTACTAAGTAAAATCATTGTCTACTTGCATTAACCCTCTGGAGTCGATTTTTTTCCTTATCAGTGCAAAAGAGAATAAAATTACTCTGTTGATTTTGATCTTACATATAATTCAATTCAATTCAATTCAAATTTATTTGTATAGCGCTTTTCACAATACACATTGTCTCAAAGCAGCTTTACAGAAAGTGCATTTCAGAAATGTACATAGAAAAATACAGTTAGTTAATCATGTATTAATTTAGGGCATAACATATCGCCGGCGTTGAGTCGTCTCTTCACAGGCGTTGAGTCGACTCTCCACAGGCGTTTAGTCGTCTCATCACAGGTGTTGGGGCATCTGAAGTCTCCGTGAGAGGCTGGATACAAACTGGAGCTGACGAACGCTATTTACCTCGGGACTAGCGTCCCGAGATAACAGCAGAAAGACAGATGGGAAATAATTAGCATAGCTGATGTTCATAATGTTAATGCATTCGAACTGATTCAGCAGTAGTATAAAAGGTAAGCATTAAGTGAATGCTTGGTTAAAAAGATGCGTCTTTAATCTAGTTTTAAACTGGGACAGCGAGTCTGAGTCACGAACAATATCAGGAAGGCTATTCCAGAGTTTAGGAGCTAAATGTGAGAACGCCCTCCCTCCTTTAGTAGACTTAGATATCCTAGGAATGACCAGAAGCCTCGAATTTAGTGATCTTAAAGAGCGCCATGGATTGTATGGCGATAGAAGGTCTGTTAAATACACAGGAGCTAAACCATTTAGGGCTTTATAGGTCAGTAGTAATACTTTGTAATTGATACGGAACTTTATAGGTAACCAGTGTAGAGATGATAAAATTGGTGTTATATGATCATATTTTCTTGACCTAGTAAGAACTCTAGCGGCTGCATTTTGCACTAACTGAAGCTTGTTTATTGAGGATGCAGGACAACCAGCTAATAAAGCATTACAGTAATCTAGTCTCGAGGTCATGAATGCATGAACTAACTTTTCTGCATCAGAAACAGATAGCATGTTACGTAGCTTAGCAATGTTTCTAAGGTGGAAAAAGGCTGTTCTTGTAACATATGAAATATGATTTTCGAAAGTCAAGTTGCGGTCTAGCATAACACCCAGGTCTTTTACTGTAGTGGATAAAGTAACATGACATCCTTCTAAATTAAAGTTGTATTGTAAGAGATTTTGTGGGTAGTTTTTTGGACCAATAAGTAATACCTCCATTTTATCTGAATTTAATAGCAGGAAATTACACGTCATCCAGCATTTTATATCTTTTAGACACTCTGTCAAGTTAGATAAGTTAGTGTTTTCATCTGGTCGTGATGAGATATATAATTGAGTGTCATCAGCATAACAGTGAAAATTAATTCCATGTTTTCTTATAATATTACCAAGTGGCAGCATATATATTGAGAATAGCAGAGGGCCTAGGACAGATCCTTGCGGCACTCCATAGTCTACTGATGTAATAAATATAAGTGTTGTACATCATTAGATCCTGTTAAGTGTCTTTTTTTTGTGGGTACTCACAATAAAAACAAAGTGTTGCGCTTTTCGTCAAATAAAGAAAAATAAACATGATGCGCGTTTTGCCTTTTCTCTGTCAGTGAAGTTCATTCTGAAACGCGTTCGAAAAAATAACTGTAATTCAGTCAATACTTGTCACAGAGATACAAGATATTTCTCTTTATGAAGCTGAAATTCTCTTCTTTTAAATGAAGTAATGTATTTAAAAAAAAAATATTTCCAGTTTATGTAATCCGTTTGAAACCAAGGAGAGGTACAGTTTATTCATTCTCCCTTCATTATCTTTAATTAGCTGAGGCCGCCACACCCCCAGAGCTTTTCACATGGTAAATAGGCGATCTATGCATCGCACACACGGCACGACATAACAACACAAAGTTTCTTCAGATTCACTGATAGTTCATCGCGTTTTGAGGATGGCAGCACGCTACTCTTTCATTGATTATGGACAGCGGGAAGAATTCACCTTTTCCTCAGAGGAATTTGAAACTCGGACGACGAACGGCTGCATTTTGAAGAACGAATTGACCCCGCCGAGGATACAAGCTCGGAGTAAGTTGTTTAGTGTTTGTAATTCCTTTTCTGATCATAGAGCTCAAATGAATTTTCAGACTATATTTTGCCTAGTTTTGACATAGAAAATATTACCTCACAATATCTATAACATTCGTGTAGGCCGTGTAAACTTTTTAAGGGTGTACTCACACTAGGCACGGTTGCCATGAACCGGGCCCAAGTACGATTGTCCCCCCTCCCCACTCCCCCTCTGGCCTGTACTCACACAGAGGGTTTCAGCATTCGTGCCGGAGCACGCTTACGTCATTATGGTGCGACGGTTTCGGGATAAACAAGAAGAGCGGCGCTCTCAAAACACAATGGAGTCCATCACTGTTCCGTGCTCCAGCACGGTTAGCGCTCACACTGCATGCGAACCGCGCCCGAGTCCAACTGAACCGTGCTCTGGCCCACCTCTTCCAAGCGGGCCAGGGCCGTCTAATCGAGCCGCGCCCGGGCACGGTTCGCAGCACTCACACTAGTCAAACGAACCGCGCTTTGATGGTCAAACGCACTCGGGCACGGTTCAAACTGCTAGTGTGAGTACACCCTTAATAACTGCTTAGATTATAATGATTTCGATTTTCGATATAATCGATCCGCAAGGTTTGTGTGAGTACTTCAGTGGTCTAGTGGCAGATCGTTTGCCAAGCATGTCAGAGGTTACGGGTTCTAATCCGCCCTCGGTATAGTTTTTTTTCTCTCATCAAAACAGAATATGTTCATCAGTGGTTACAGTCTATATCAAGCACACACGTATATAGGAAACACGTTTGTGTGCATTTTATTTTGTGATTTCACCGGAATGAATAGTGTCCGCAACGGTGATAGATTGAAGAGCGCGTCCGAGTGAAGACTGCGCATGCGCCGCCACAAGAGAACACTGTATCCATGACACTGATAGCAGCGGACACGAGCGCTCAGCTTGAGTTCAAACAAAACATTTTAGCGCTTGATCTCTTATTTAAGAGCGGACTAAATGAATGCTCTGCTAGTTAACTGGAGATCTATTATTTGTATTAGGTACAGCCGTTCATTGAGTGTATCAGTAAATGCGTGCGGTCTATATGGGCCATAAACAGATACTCGCGGTGACGCGGTCTACCCATCAATAGATGTTTCTCCGTCCATCAACAGATACCAACATGTAGATTATCAACATGATCCATATTTTTTTTTAAACTAGATTTACATGTATGCATTTGGCAAACAATTTTAATTATATATATATATATATATATATATATATATATATATATATATATATATATATATATATATATATATATATTATATATATATATATATTAGGGGTGGGAGAAAAAATCGATCCATCGATGCATCGCGATTCTCTCTCCAACGATTCTGGATCGATTCTGAGAATTCCAGAATCGATTCTTAGCTTACCGGTAGTTATTTACCAGATGTGCGATGACGTTGAGTTTGCTTTAGAAACACGCGTATTCTGCTTGCTTCCAATTCCTCACATAGCCTACATAGACCACTTGAACCTTCCGTAAAATAATAGTTCATAAAGTTCGGAAAGGTTGAAGCGAATTACAAGGACATTCGCAGGCTTCATTGCACAGGAAACGCTGTGAGAGACGCGCGCTTTCTTTGATGTTACACTTGAAGTGTGCTGTCTCGCCCGTCGGTATTTTCCTTACAAATGCTCTACGAAGTCATCATTTATGTGGAATGCAGTGGACTTATATATTTAAAATATGAACCTCACTAACAGAAGGCTGCTTTCAATTTCAAATGCTGACGCGCGCTTTGTTTGTGAGACTGCTCGCGCATGCGGCTGTGCGACTCCATGTAGTGGTTTAATGTACGCTACTTGTGCAAAATTAACGTAAACACAGCCAGTTATGTCTTAAGGGATTAAACGGACAGAACACACCGCATTACTTATTTTATTTCAAAAGAGATGCGTGCGTGAATGCAGCTTAATAGATCTCCCGCAGTCTATGATGTCATAGTAAAAAACAACGGTAAAGATGAAGAAAAATCACTCACAGTTCTTGAATGGAAAACGTTCAGATAATCTATAGGCTACTGAAAGCACTTTTTGTTTGTTGTTTGTTATATTTTTCTATGCTCCTCTTTATTATTTGTTATATTAGTTTAAAATTCTTAACATACAACTGTTTTAATAAAAAAAAATTTAATTATTTTTTAAAAAGTACTTAATTACTTATGTAAACTAATGGTAGATAAAGAATCGTTCTGGAATCGGATCGTGACTCCCAGAATCGGAATCGGATCGGATCGTGAGGTGACCAAAGATTCCCACCCCTAATATATATATATATATATATTATATATATATAATATATATATATATATATATATATATATATATATATATATATATTAGGGGTGTCACGATTCTCCAAATCCTCGATTCGATTATATTTATGATTCGAAGGTCACGGTTCGATTCGATTCTCGATTTTTACCTTTTTTTTTTAAGCACAGGTTGCTGTTGCTCCTAAAAAGCTGACATCAGTTAATTGCGATCTCACACATCTCTGTTATTATCAATGAAGCTGACTGTATGAATCTTTCATAATATATACACTTTGTTTGTTATAATTAGCGGTTTTGCCAGCAAACAGAATTCAGCACTGAACAAAAAGTCAGTTTTGAGCAGTGTGGGAGGAGTCTATCTTAAATGCTTCTGATTGGCCATTGCGTTCAAGAAATCAACACATATGTCTGGGATTGGCTTAATCATTCAACGCTGCAAGCATGTTATAAATAGAAACTCTGACCTGTAAATCGTTTCTATTTTGTTTTAGTTGTTCTTGTTGCTTTTCTGCAACAGATAAATAAAAATGTATTAGTTTTTATGTTTTATTCATAGATATTTCTAGTTTGCGGAAGTCCTGCAAATCGTTTTATTCTCCCACACACACAGAGTGAGTGCATTACCGCCCGTGCTCGGCCATCAAATCTACTCCCGCGCCGCACTCTATTGCAAGTGCACATCTCTAGTCTAGTTTAAGGGCCCGGCCCGAGGATAGTAATGGGAAATATCGGCTCGGTCGGGTCAAGTTCGGTCTCGGGCAGAGAATCTAAGCTCTAAGCTAAGTTAGAGGACTCACAGCCTTTCAACGAGTGTTTTTTTTTTTTTCGCGCCATGATGAGTCGTTCATTAACGATCCGTTCATTGCCTCTGTCACGCGACAAATGAACAAAAGACTCGGAAGGTAAAGTAATTATTTATGTTCCCTGTAAATTATAATTTTGACTGCATTATGTAGGTGGATGTGTTCGGGGAATTTGTCTGTTAAAAGTATAACATGTAAAGCCCCTGAAAAGAATGAAATGACTAGAAAAAAAGATTAGGCCTAGTTCATTTTGATGAACGAGATCGAACAAGAGAGTCAGTAAAATGATCCAAACTTCCCATCATGGGCGTGACATGGGGGCAGCATCGATGATTCCATTTTTTAATTAGAAGTTCGAGATTGTGACTTAATTTCGGTACACCCCTAATATATATATAAGTGACTTGCATGGTATTCCCTGGTAATCAAACCCATGACAACTGGTACTGTTACTGTAGCACCATTCTTTACTGTTTGAGCTACAGAAAGGCTTTGCTTTTGTCTTCTTTGACATTGATTATGAAAAATAACCAACTTTTAAACCCATTTTAGGTAGTAATTTAGTTTACAAGATCAACACTGATGCTAAAATACAAGGTATTTTTTGACAAAACGCTGCTTACAAAATAACATCAGAATTGACAATGAAATAATCAATAGCAAATATCAGACAAAAGACTGGTGAGCACCTTTCTGAGTCAAAAATGACAAATATTGGAATGCACAGTTTTTCTGATATTGATTTTATTAACCCTCTGGGGACCAAGGTGTTTTTGGGGCCCTTGGGATGTTTTGACATGCACTGACATTTGTGCTGTTTTCAGTTATTTATAAACATGTTAATGGCAAAGGTGTAAATTTACTCTATATAGCACAAACGGGGCTACCATAATATGTGAGCAACATGTTATGTACATGTTTGTATTTTTGAGAGAATATTGTCTATGCATGGTTATTGAAAAAACTAAAAATTAAAGTTTCTGAAATAAGGCCACAAAACACATACTAAATATGTGTCCACAAGACTTTTGACTAATGGAAGTTGTCGCCTAGAGTTTTTGCTTCTAAATGATCTGAAAATCATCCTGCCTAATCATTCACATAACAGAATAGATTGATTAAAATTGTGAAAAACATTTTTTTGTTTGCCAAGGCAATATGCGAATGGGCGTCAACTGCCCAACCCCTTGTGAATAATTAGCTGGTTCACACCTGAGAAGACAAAGACCCTGCATAATAATGAGCCTTTCATTCGGGTGTGAGAAAGAATGCAAGGACCCCAAAGAATGCAAGAACAATATATATATATATATATATATATATATATATATATATATATATATATATTATATATATATATATATATATATATATATATATATATATATATATATATATATATATATATATATTTGACATTTAACAGTTTATTTTCGCATATTTCTTAACTCTATATGACCAGAAATGATGATAGTACTTTAAGTTTAATGTAAAAAAAATCTGCCAAAACGCGCCGGTGCGTTTTTGGTCCAGAGGGTTAAGTCAGACTTATCTCAAAGAGCCTGACAAAGACAAGCAAGTTACGTTATCTTCAAGCTGAGGATTTCCAAACCTATAGAGGCTCAATTATAACCTTAAATGTCAAGTTAATGTATATATCAGTCCTGTGTTGAGCATGTATGTACTGGCATGTATGTACATGTATGCTTCAGGTTTGTCTGTTGATGGTGGTTCTGGTTGCATGGATGGATGAGGTAATTACACATCCTCCCCTATAACAAGATTGACAGTGACCTTAAACAGGCTGCCTGAGAGTGGAAGTGGGAATCAGGGAGGGAGGGAAAGAGGGAGGCAAGGAAAAATGAAGGCTTAAAGGACGATGGACAGTTACAAAAGATGGATGGCATGAGAGAGGAAAGATGGATGGTTTGGTAGATGCTTAAATGTTAGCAGTAAGGGAGAGGGTGTATACATCCCAGTGCTGGTACCACCAAAATATTAAAAAAAAAAAAAACACTATTAACTCACGCATAAATGCAACATTTTAATCAGATCGTGAACGTGTTTTTTTCATGTGATAAAACCATGCATTAAATATACAGTACTAGTAAATTGAAGCATGATTTTTGAAGATTGAGATTTATGGGTGGGAACACAATGAAAAAAAAGCAAACAAAAAGATTGGGGATGTTTGGGACAAAAATCTCATTGTGTGTGACATGACGGCTAAATATCTGCAAACACTTTATTTTAATGTTTTAATGGTCCTCAACAGACATTCTCCTGACTTTAAGTAACTTATAGATTTACATGTCAACTTATTCTACTAACGCAACATCTAACTCTAACCTAACAGTCCACCACAGTCTAATAATACTATAATGATAGTTAGCTGACATGTAGTTACAAGGTTAATAGTTATAGGAATGTCTAAAGTGGACTATCAAAATAAAGAGAATAAAGACAACAAAAATCATGTTGGATTACCATGTTTTATGGAAAATTGAATTAGACACATAATGATATTTATCCTGTACAAACTATATATTCTATCTCCTAACTATACCTTAAAGCCTACCCATCACAAAAAAAAAAAAAAAAAAACTTTCTGCATTTTTACATTTTCAAAAAATACCTTAGAATGACTTAGATGTTTTCCTCATAGTGACCAAAAATGGCCCCATCAAGGAATTTGGATATTGCCATCTTTGTCTAGACATTTTGTCCCCATAACTTAGGGTTTACCAGGCCACACACACACACACACACACACACACACACACACACACACACACACACACACACACACACACACACACTAAGGGACCAAACAACTGACAAAATGTCTCATTTTAGGTCACTAGTGAAAGTTGTCGAACACACAAAACATGTTTTTACCTATGTGATTAACTATCACTTTGTCACCTGGCTAGGAAACTGTGTAAAGCTACATATTTTCGATCATACTCCAGCACTCTTACTCAACAGAAGTCCTCAGATCCGTCCTTTTGATCAGAGGATGAGTCAGTAGCCAGTAGGGTGCTTGCAGGCTGGAGAGGCCATATGTGTGTATTGATATAAAGTACCACTTTGCTCAAACCCAGACCACTGCAGGAGCTCTGACTGGAGCAGGGCACTTGAAATGGCTACAGGTGATGCTCCATCCGTGATGCAACATCTGTATCTATTTCTCAACACTCTTGCCATACTCCAGAGAATGTCTACATCTTTCCATTCTATCTATTTCTTGTTGATTGTCACCAAAATAGCCCTTCATTCATTCTCATAAAAAATGTCATTTTATGGATGTACAAACACAGAATGTTAATGCTATATATAATATCTGCACTGATCATTACATAACTGTCTCATTACAAACTATTTTGCTCCCTCACAATGATTTGAATTAAATTACGATTCCCATTATAGCAGACCAAACTCCCTTCAGATGGCACAGGCTTCTTTACGCTTGGCATCCTCTATTGCCCTGTTGTTTTATGGGTCATTTGTTTAATTGCAGCAGCAGGGAACTGTAGAAGAATGGGTGGTTCTTGGGAGAAATAACTATCCGTTATGTTGGATAATTTTGGATGCCACCCCAGTCAGGAGCAAAAGCACATAGTGTTTTCTCATGAATGGACATAATGCTTTCATGATTATGAATATACACTCACCTAAAGGATTATAAGGAACACCATACTAATACTGTGTTTGACCCCCTTTCGCCTTCAGAATTGCCTTAATTCTACATTGATTCAACAAGATTCTTTAGAAATGTTGGCCCATATTGATAGGATAGCATCTTGCAGTTGATGGAGATTTGTGGGATGCACATCCAGGGCACGAAGCTCCCGTTCCACCACATCCAAAAGATGCTCTATTGGGTTGAGATCTGGTGACTGTGGGGGCCATTTTAGTACAGTGAACTCATTGTCATGTTCAAGAAACCAATTTTAAATGATTCGAGCTTTGTGACATGGTGCATTATCCCGCTGGAAGTAGCCATCAGAGGATGGGTACATGGTGGCCATAAAGGGATGGACATGGTCAGAAACAATGCTCAGGTAGGCCGTGGCATTTAAACGATGCCCAATTGGCACTAAGGGGCCTAAAGAGTGCCAAGAAAACATCCCCCACACCATTACACCGAAACCACCAGCCTGCACAGTGGTAACAAGGCATGATGGATCCATGTTCTCATTCTGTTTACGCCAAATTCTGACTCTACCATCTGAATGTCTCAACAGAAATCGAGACACATCAGACCAGGCAACATATTTCCAGTCTTCAACTGTCCAATTTTGGTGAGCTCTTGCAAATAGTAGCCTCTTTTTCCTATTTTTTAGTGGAGATGAGTGGTACCCGGTGGGGTCTTCTGCTGTTGTAGTCCATCCGCCTCAAGGTTGTGCGTGTTGTGCCTTTACAAATGCTTTGCTGCATACCTAGGTTGTAACAAGTGGTTATTTCAGTCAAAGTTGCTCTTCTATCAGCTTGAATCAGTCGGCCCATTCTCCTCTGACCTCTAGCATCAACAAGGCATTTTCGCCCACAGGACTGCCGCAAACTGGATGTTTTTCCCTTTTCACACCATTCTCAGGTGATTCCCATTTCACATAAGATTGTGAAATAGTCAGACCGGCCCGTCTGGCACCAACAACCATGCCACGCTCAAAATTGCTTAACCCTTAAGGCGCCACGGTCGAGTTTACTCAACAAGATGCGGCACTGAATAAAACGGACGATTTTGTCAAATAGGGTGTCAAATTTTATTCATCCTCCCCTCCACTAGATGGCAGACATGTCCTACTTAATCCCCGACTCAAAAAAACGTCATGCTTCTATGCAAAATCTTCGAGCTAGAGCGCATTGAATCAGTGCGAACAAAAGCGGAGCTAGTGTGCGAGTGAGCCATTTTATCAGAGCAATATTGTCAACGTCAGCGAGTATTTGCATTAGAATATTATTATTATTATTATTATTATTATTAATATTATTATTAATATTATCTAATAGCATCAATAAAGCTTTCCCGCAATGAAGTGTTGGGTCTTCTATTCGCGGACCCTGATTCTGAAGGGGAATATCTGCCTTCAGAAGATGACGGTGATTCTGAAAGTGAAAGTGCCCTACACCAAGCACAAACGGTGAATCCTTTGCCTAATTTAGATGGTCCTTTGTCCAATGTCAGTGATGGGAACAATGTTTCCCGGGGTCGGAGTGTTCATCGCGAAGTTAGCAGGTGTGTTAGTGTTGTGGGGAACGAGGCGGGAGATTTTTACCGCGCTAGCCATGTTGCTTTGTCTTCTGACCGTGTGCCTCTCTGCAATCGCGGCGAAAGTATTGTGTTGGAGACTTTGTCTAATGCCACTGGGTATGTTAGACGAGGTCGAAGTATTCATAGGACAGTTAGGGGGCAACGTGGAGGCAGGGTGGGGAGTCATAATCGCAATGATACTAGTCCGAGCTGTGTACACTCGGCATGTGCGCGAGGCAGATCTGGCCACGCTGCTCGTAGTCCGAGCTGTGTACACTCGGCATGCGCGCGAGGCAGATCTGGCCACGCTGCTCGTAATCCGAGCTGTGCACACTCGTTGCGCACGCGAGGCAGATCTGGCCGCGCTGCTCGTAGCAGGAGCATATGAATAATATATATGTGCCCCATACATGAAATCAGAGTGCCTACTGTATGTAGTAAATGGAAAATCTCAACAGCAAAAGGCCAACCGCTACATGCATTCGGTTTGTTTCTACCATTTATTAGTACCATTTATTTATTAGTTTGTGTACTACTTAATATTTACCTAAGCATTCAGTATTGTGCAATATAGCATGCCGAAGGTGAGGGACATTTTGGGGGGGAAAGAAGTGCTGCATTTTATCATTTAAACATGTGACGTTTCATGAAAATTCTATAATACAAGATGGCCGCTAGTGATGTGACATCTGAAGCGAGGCTCCGGAGCTTGTGTCGAGCAAAAAGGGGCGTTCCAGATGAAGCCCCGATTCGAGGCTTGTGTCGTTTCCGTGAAAATCACGTGACGATAACAAACGAGGCCTCGGATTGTGTTGAATACGTCATTGCTTCATTCTGAGTATCGCTTCCGGATAAAAGTGGTTCGAAACCTCGCGCCTCTCGTGGGTTTTGCAGTAGGCGTTTGCATTGGTGTTGAAGTGTTGGTTGTACGAAGTAGTGAGTAGCGAGTTGTAGCGAGTTTGTAGTAGCATAGTTATCATTATATATCATAGCCTGTATTATATATTATATTACATTATACTTAGTTTAGTAGATTATTAGAGTAAAGTATACATAGTTCAGTAGATTATTAGAGTAAAGTATACATAGTTCAGTAGATTATTAGAGTAAATTAGCCTATATCTAGTTCTAGTTGCTATATATATAATACATATATTGGTAGTAGTGTTATTATTGTATATATATATAGCCTATAATATATAATATATATATATATATATATATATATATATATATATATATATATATATATATATATATATATTATTGCTATTATTATTATTCTAAGACTAGACTGTAGGGAAAGCCTTAGAGTGCAAACGTTAAAGGCAAACCTAGAGCCCTTACAATGGAGCCAGCAAGAAAGAGGAGAACAGTTTGCTGTTCCACTCCCAGTTCCATAAGCACTACATAATTGTACTCCCAGTTCCATAATCACTACACTATTGCACTCAGTCAGCACTGCACTCAGTGATTTCTTTACACTCATTTGGGGCATTCACTGTCATCACTAACCCAAAGAACTACTGAATACAAAGTTATGTGTGTGTGAGTTGTGTGTGCATAGGTAAACACAAGCAGAGTAAAAAACTTTATTTAATACACAGGCAATAGAAAAAGGGTGTGCCCACACCATGACAATTTGGTTGCTCAGGATGAATATATTTGTGTGCGATACATTGCTTTGCACAGCAGGTGTCACTAGGGAGCACACTGTTTCATGAGGCTTCAGGTAAACGAACCTTTTGGTGAACCAATGGGCTGGAAAGCCTCAGTGGTTCAGGAAGCCTCATTTGGCCATCACTAATGGCCGCCACCATATGACGTCATAATGTGCAAATTAGATTGGAAAATTAAATCCCTACATAAACTTTGGGTCATCCTTAATACTTCTACAGGAAGTTTACAGGAAGTATCTATCTTTTATCACTTTTAAGATATAGCCTTTTGAAATTAAGATGTCAAAATTGAATGTTTTAGGACTGAAGGGTTAAATCACCTTTCTTTCCCATTCTGACATTCAGTTTGGAGTTCAGGAGATTGTCTTTACTAGGACCACACCCCTAAATGCATTGAATCAACTGTCATTTGATTGGTTGATTAGATAATTGCATTAATGAGAAATTGAACAGGTGTTCCTAATAATCCTTTAGGTGAGTGTATATATTAATAATCTTGAAAGCATCATCTCTTTACCGTTATTCTGATGTTATATATAGTACTGTGCAAAAGTCTTAGGCACGTGAGTATGTTCGCCCCAAAAAATGGTTTTAAGCCAGTAATTTGTATCTTTTGCTGTAGTGTGTTTGTTGGAAATATCAGTTTACATTTCCAAACATTCATTTTTTTGCACAGTACTGTACATATTCAGAGATTTACTGCAGTCAATGTAATATTAATACTGTAATTAAATAAAAATTAATACTGTAATTAAATAAAAACTATAAAAGTATATCAACTTTTGTCTTAAAGCCTTGTTTGAACAGAAAACCTTAGAATGATAGGTAGATATCATAGATATCAAAAGTATCCATTTACTTCTCCATTTAATCCTGCTGCTTGTAAGATAAACGGTCGCCGACGACATCTTCCAAGCTGACAAAACCCGTTGGGGACTTGAACGTCAAGTGCAAGACTGGAATGAGCGGTTAGACGAGCACGGACTGCGCCTTAACATCAAAAAGACCGAGTATATGGAGTGCAGAGCCCAGACCGACGGGACAATCAGAGTTGGAGGGCAGCCATTAAACAAAGTCAGCGAATTTAAATATATTGGTTCTCTAATCCGGAGTGACGGTGACTCTCTTCCCCACACCCGAGCCCGAGTCAACACAGCATGGCTTAAATGGAGACAAGTCACAGGAATTCTCTGTGATCACCGAATGCCCATATCACTCAAGGGCAAGAATTATAAAACCGTTGTACGCCCGGTCGCATTGTACGGTTCCGATTGTTGGCCACCCACCATCAAACATGAGCAGTCCCTCCATGTTATGGAGATGAAGATGCTCCGCTGGTCCCTCGGCCTCACGTGATTCGACCGCGTCATGAATGAAGATGTCCGAAGGTGCATGGGCGTGGTGCCCATAGTCCAAAAGATGCGTGAAGCCCGACTCCGCTGGTATGGGCATGTCATCAGAAGTGGTGATGAGACAATGGTGAAAAAGGCCTATAATCTATCACAACCCGGACGACGACCGCATGGCCGGCCGAAGAAGCGGTGGCTCGATCGTCTGGCGGAGGATATGCGCGCAGTAAATATCACCACTGAAGATACCCTGGATCGAGCCAAGTTGCGAAAAGCATGCAAGCAAGCGGACCCTATATAAATATGGGAAACATGCTAGGACAGAGAGCTTGTAAGATAAACAACTGAGATATTTTGGCAATTTCTTAAAGTACATGTATATTCAGTTTGGAAGTGAAAACAAGTTAAAAGAGATCAATTGGGTCTTTTGAAATGTGCTAATTATCATTAGACAATATTGTAGCATATGTAATCTCATTAAATGTTATTGAGCTTAGTGTTTGCGATACATCTACAACTGAGCCTTGGGAACACCATAAGTAATATGCATTCTCTTAGAGTGGCAGTCACCCAAAGGAGTGACAAAACTAATTAGCCAAAAAAAAAAAAAAGAAAAAAGATCATAAACAACCGATTACAATGTCAGAATTGAATCAGAATTAGATATTGTGCAACAACAGAAATGCACTAAACAGTTGAAATGTTACTCTGCTGTTTATCGGTGGTGGACGACTCAAATCAAGTACTTGAGTAAAAGTGCAGATTCCCTAATAAAATCTTGCTCTAGTAAAATTATTTAAGGTGCACTGGGCTTGTCCAAATACCCACACTTGTGGTCTTGGCCACTTGAGAGCGCATGCACACAGCAGGAAATAAGTGTGCAAAACTTAAAAACACCAAAGCTCAGTGCCCTTAAAGGTGCCATGTGTAATAATTGAGGTAAAAATATCCAAAAAAAGCTTTGGTCTGAGGCCCTTGCTAGAGTTAATTCTACTTCGATATGTGCTCGGCTTAGTCTCATTCAGCTAAAAGTCTTTCATCGAATTCATTTTACCAAAGCTAAACTTCATAAATTGTTTCCGGAAACAGGGGACTACTGTAATAGATGCTCCTTTTCTCCCGCCGATCACACCCATACATTCTTCAGCTGCCCAAAACTGGCCTCATACTGGGCTTCTTTTTTTTACTTCATGTCTAAGGCTCTGCACGTTTCTCTATCTCCATGCCCTCTAGTCGCCATTTTTGGTGTGTCTCACTCGTCATCCATCACGAGACAGAAAGCAGAGGTTATTGCTTTTGCTTCTCTTATTGCTAGACGGTGCATTTTGTTGCATTGGAAGTGTCCAACCCCCCCTCCAACTACCTCTTGGTTAAAGGATCTGATGTCATTCCTTGCACTTGAAAAATTGAAATATTCGACTCGGGGCTCAACTGACAAATTTTATAAAACATGGAACCCTATTTTAAATCTTTACGACTCTGTATCCTCACTAGATTGTGACTAAATATATCATGGGTGTGCATGGGTTTTTTATTTATTTATTTATTTTTTTTATTGTGTGTATGTGTACGTATATGTATGTGTATGTGTGTATGTATGTGCATATATATAGGTATAATCGCGTGTAGAGACTGCCGATATTTTCTAATCCTCTTTGGTGGGTGGGGGGGAGGGGTTTGGGGTGGTGGTTACTTCGTTGCTGTGGTTATTTTTCTTTTTTCTTTCCTCATTTAGTTATATGTTGGTAGGAGAGGTGTAAAAGATAAAAGTGCAGACAATGTTTTCTCTTTTATGCTTGCCTCTTCATTGATTTATTGTACACTTTTCTTTTGTCTGTACAATAAAAATTGTTATAAAAAAAAAAAAAATATCCAAAAAATGAGCTACACGCATCAAAAGAATGAGAAGAAATAAGGGCGATGATGTCATTAAAAAAATGAAAAGTTATAGTGTTGCAGAGATATCAACCTAAATTAGCATTAGCATTACTAGCCCCGGCCCGACAGGTGTTGTAATACCAGTTTCGGCCATGGGAGGCGGTATGCGGGCAACATACATAACCACCAGCCAAACTGCAACACGCGAATAATGTTTGTAACGCACTGTTTGTATCTCTTTAATCTCTAAAAATCTCCAAATGCTCCACCTAAAACTGCGGTCTTACTATCGTGTCAATTGATTTGATTAATATGCGCGAGGGAGAGAGAGCAGGACCGCTCTCGTGTTGTTTGAAGACGTGAGAGTGCTCTCTCTCTCTCTCTCTCTCTCTCTCTCTCTGCTCGTAACGCGTCCTGTCAAGCGCAGCGGCAGCAGTCATTCTAGTCTACATCCCTCACCGATCAAAATAGGCTTTGGCGGGACAAAGAGGACTATTTGACGGTTTTTAGAAGATTAACAACCTGAAACTAAAAAACAGACTAGAGTAGGCCAACTTTCTGGAGGTAAACTGCCCCCATCTGGTATGGAATATGTGGAGTATGAATTGATTTTTTGACATATGGCACCTTTAATTCAAACTAAACCCACATTATTTCAAAAACTGCTATGGTGTGGTATTCAAGGCTAAGCGTATCCCATCATGCATCATGGTCAGGAACTCAAGTGTCCTGAAATTGCGAGATGTCGAGGAAAACATTCCACTGTAAGTTAAATTAATTAGTTATTACATATAATTTGGTAGTTCCATATTTTATTGGTGCGAAGATCAGGGTGTGTATTTTGTTTCTTTGTAACATTTACAAGTGCCTTTATTTAATTAGAAGTACCACAATAACTAAATTGTGTCGTCTTTTACAAAGTTTATTTTAAAGTCCCCCTGTGGTGAAAATCAAGCTTTTAAGTCTCACTAGTTCATGAAAACTTAAATTAAACATTCAAATGTTAGGCCATGTTTAAGTATCGTATGGCTTGGAGATAGGTGCTATCTCTGAAGTGTGATGTTCTGCTGATGATACTTCCGTACCTCTTCCCTGATGGGTGAACAGGTGATGTTCTGGGTGGTAGGGGTCAGTGGAAATGTGTCGCTTTCCTGATAATTCTGGTGGCATAGTGTGATGCTATAGTAGGCACACTGCATCCAATAATTAATAATAACAAATTATGTATATTAGGCTCTGCGCACTACTTTCTCTAGCTGTTGCTTATCCTGACTGGTCGCGTTACCGTACCCGGACAGGATAGAGAAGGTCAGCATGCTTTCTATGACAGCTCGGTAGAAATAAGTCATGCCTTTCTGGCTAACCCGAAATTTCCTCAACTGACGGAGAAAAAAGAGACTCTGATGTAGAGGTCTTCACAGTGCACCCGAGACCCGTCGACCCGGGACCCGACCCGGGACCCGTACGGGTTCAGGTCTAAATTTTAAATGATCGGCCGGGTCCGGGTCGGGTCCGAATTTATTACTTCGGGTCCCGGGTCTGTTTAAAATTGTGTGTAATACCCGTGCGATCGGACTCGATCAGAGCCAGAATGAGTCAGATCAGCACTGCTTGTGTTTTTTTGCAACTTGTAAAAGTAGGTAAAGAAAAGAGAAATAATAAAAAAAGCGATCTCTCTCTCTCTTTCTCTCTCTCTCTCCCTCCCTCCCTCCCGTTAGAAGCAGAGCGCGCGGCGCGCCCAGACTCAAAGAGAGTTAATGCAACTGCACGCACGGTAATGATGGATACCTTTGTGTGCAGTGGGGAAACAGTAGCCTGGTAATACCAGACTCTGCTACTTCACTTTGCTTCGTAGACAGAGTCTGGCATAGCATAATAGAGAAGTGTTTTCTCTCCCGCTAGGGGGCGATTTCTGAAGTTTAAAATCATTGGTTACCCGTAAGCCAATCAGATAAGTTTGTTTATGACGTATGTTATGCGGCGACACAGCCGTATGGAACCACAGACATCATGCATCGAACTCAAATCTATGATCAAACTTCCACTGTAAACACTTGATGATGCGAGCGAAATACCGAAGTGAACATGGCTGTAAACGACCTTTTTGATCGGTGATTGATGTAATAGAATGACTGCTGCACTTGACAGGGCGCTAACAAGCAGAGAGAGAGAGAGAGAGCGAGCGAGCCCCGGCCGCGCGCGCACTATCACGTCTTCAAACAAACAACACGAGCGCTGTCTTGCTCTCTCCCTCGCAAATATTAATCAAAATCAATCGACTAGTAAAAGGTCGGAACACCGCAGTTTCACGTGGAGCATTTGGAGATTTTTAGAGATTAGAGACTCTAGGAACAACATCTCAAAGAACAACATCTCAACACTAAATTATAAAGGCCTGTCTCATATCGACGCCTGTCTCAAATACAAGCCGGTGCAGTTCGACGATTTGGGCAAATAAAAGCCCGGGCTATTATTTGAAGTTTTACGGTATTTAAGACCTGGAAAAGAAAGGAGACACTGACCTGTCAAAAGGCTCCCCAGTTTCTCGCTGACGATCGGCAATAAACTTTTCCCAAAGGGAGTAGGGCCACAACATCACCTCCATTCAAAATGTTTAATACACACTCTTCTTGTTCGGGCTTTAGTTTGCTAATGCTTGGAATATTCTCCACAACAGAGCGAATTGCATCCGTGTCTCCCTATCCGCGGTCGTTTTCGATTTCTCTGACCTAACTCTTAAACTCGGCGCTTGGCGACTACGTCACGGCTTTCAGCCCGCCTTCTGTTCAGTGATTGGCCCGGCTGTTTTCAGGCCGGTGGAAAACAGAAAGATAGGCTGCTATCTCAGACTGACTACAGGAGTGAAATGAAATTAGCGGAAGTAGGAAGTCTGACGTAGTCAGGCTAGGGAAACAGATCTTTACTATATTTAAGTTTATTTTATTTCTATATTTTATTTTATGTTTTTCTTGGTAGTAATTATTGATATGTAGGTAGGCTACTATGTATAAGTGTAATTTTGAGTTCGTGTTCCTATTATGTGACATAGTAAATGGTTCAAATCTCAAAAATGCTTGCAGACTTTGAGTTACACACTCATATTTAAATATATTTCAAATCAGCAACAAAATCTGAGGTGAATTGTCACATAAATGTTTTCTATGACTCTCAAATTCGTTAAAAAAAACCCCAACATTTTAGGCTGATCCAGCTAGCGCGGATGTGCAGTCTCAAGTTTGTCGCATCATGTCATGTTTCTTTGGCAACCGGAGCTTCCAGCAGAGAGCACATATGATAGCAAATAAATAATGTCAGCGACCATGGCACTGAACGAGCAATTGTTATTATAAGTTAGTTCAAAAGGACAAACGGTTAAGTTAGTTATTATGCGAGTTAACTCGAGTCAGAATGCACATGTGCAAAGTTGCATTTGCCATCCATCACCGTGACATCAAGTGGACTTTTAAAGCTGAAATACTGAGTGGATTAAGCTTGGAATAACGAGAGAAATAACATGGATAGAACTTTCTTGTCGGTGGATTGCAATGCATCACAGTCAGTCAGGTAACGTTACAAGAAAGTGAGACGACGACTACTAAAATTATGTAAGACAAAAAGTTTTATTTTTCGCAACTTGTGTGAAATAATATGTGACAATCGGGTCCAGTCGGGTTTGTGTCTTCCCGTCGGGTTCGGGTCCAGTTTTCAAATAATAAACGGGTCCAGGTCGGGTCCGGGCACGGCGTTTCTCGGATCTGCACGGGTCCGGGTCCAACTTTTGAAATAATAGACGGGTCCGGGTCGGTTCGGTTTAGCACATTACGGTTCTCTTCCGGGTCGGGCATGAATTTTTGGACCTGTGAAGACCTCTACTCTGATGAGCTTTGCTTACAATGAGACTGATGTGCAGGTCCCATGAGGAGGACTGGTGTATGGTTGTGCCCAAGAAGCAGAAGGAGGAGACCCTCTCAACAACCTGATCATTGATGGAGAGGGGAAGGTGCTGGACTGCCTTCTTTCTAAAGTCCACTATCATCTCTTAGATGTATTGAGGATTAGGTTATTGTCCTCGTACCACCTCACCAGCTGTTTCACTTCACCCTGGTAAACAGATTCATCCCCATCAGAGATGAGACCTACTACACTGTTATGAGACCTACTACTGATGTTGAATGGGACATACAGTTGTTGGTATAAAGAGAGTATAAAAGAGGAGGCAGAACACACCCTTGTGGGGTGCCAATGTTAAGAACCCTGGGTGATGACACATGGTTATGAATATTGACATATTGTTTCCAACAGGACAAAAAATTCAGGATCCATTGACACAGTACAGTATTAACACCTATGGCTAGAAGAGAGTTATACAGCCTGATTGGGATAACAGTGTTATAAGCTGAGCTAAAATCAAGGAACAGAACACGGGAAAATGTGTACTTAGACTCAAGATGTTGGAGAATGAAATTTGTGCCTAATGACACTGCATCATCCACTCCCCTATTTGCCCTGTAGGCAAACTGGTGAGGATCTAGTGTAATATGCACTAAGTTCCTGCAGACTAGGCACTCAAACACCTTCATGACAACAGACGTGAGTGCAACAGGTCTGTAATCATTAAGGCAGGTGATGTTGTCACAGGTCGGGAGGGTCGACTGGGTCTACCCCCTCCCTTTAGAATGTACCACTGAGGAGCAGACCAGAAACCAGGCGGACAAGGAAAGTAAAATGTAACAGGCTTTATTGATTAAAAGAATTTGTATATCCTAATTAAAATTCCTCCTTCCTCCCCAGCATCCAGTGGCCGCCGGGACGTCGGCTGGACGACAGGCGGGGACTGGGTCCACTCAACCCCCTCGGACTCTTCGGGTGCCGAGGTTCTCGGCAATGGAGGGAACGCGGACCTGACCAGCAGGTAAGTGCTCTAAGCACGGCTTATCCTTCTCGGACTCTGAGCGGACTGTACTCTTCTCGACCTCCCAAGTACAGAAGTTTACAGCGGTGAAGAGGAGCGTCGACTGGACAGCCGGTAGGTACTCCTGGTACGGTAGGGTCTTTCCTATGCAGGGGATGCAGAAAGCTTACGGCTGTGAAAGGGGCGTCGACTAGACAGCAGGTGGGTACTTCGAGCACGGTTGGTCCTTTCCTATACAGGGGGTGCAGGAAACTTAGGGCTGTGAAGGGGCGTCAACTAGACAGCAGGTAGGTACTTCGAGTCCGGTTGGTTCTTTCCTATACAGAGGATGCAGAAGCTCACGACTGCGAAAGGGCGTCGACTAGGCAGCAGGTAGGTACTTCGAGTCCGGTTGGTTCTTTCCTATACAGGGGATGCAGAAAGCTCACGGCTGTGAAAGGGCGTCGACTAGACAGCAGGTGGGTACTTCGAGTACGGTTGGTCCTTTCCTATACAGGGGATGCAGGAAACTTAGGGCTGTGAAAGGGGCGTCGACTAGACAGCAGGTAGGTACTTCGAGTCCGGTTGGTTCTTTCCTATACAGGGGATGCAGAAAGCTCACGGCTGTAAAAGGGGCGTCGACTAGACAGCAGGTAGGTGCTTCGAGTACGGTTGGTCCTTTCCTATACAGGGGATGCGGAAAGCTTACGGCTGTGAAAGGGCGTCGACTAGACAGCAGGTGGATACCTCGAGTACGGTTGGTCCTTTCCTATACAGGGGATGCAGGAAACTTAGGGCTGTGGAAGGAGCGTCGACTAGACAGCAGGTAGGTACTTCGAGTCCGGTTGGTCCTTTCCTATACAGGGGATGCAGAAAGCTCACGGCTGTAAAAGGGGCGTCGACTAGACAGCAGGTAGGTACTTCGAGTACGGTTGGTCCTTTCCTATACAGGGGATGCGGAAAGCTTACGGCTGTGAAAGGGCGTCGACTAGACAGCAGGTGGGTACCTCGAGTACGGTTGGTCCTTTCCTATACAGGGGATGCAGGAAACTTAGGGCTGTGGAAGGAGCGTCGACTAGACAGCAGGTGGGTACTTCGAGTACGGTTGGTCCTTTCCTATACAGGGGATGCAGAAAGCTCACGGCTGTGAAAGGGGCGTCGACTAGACAGCAGGTAGGTACTTCGAGTCCGGTTGGTTCTTCCCTATACAGGGGATGCAGAAAGCTTACGACAGTGTTGATAACACAGAATGCACATGGCGTTCGATGGAGGACACTCAGAACAGCAGGTCACTGGACTTCCTCCGTTCTCCAGACAACATCAATGATGAATCAGAACATCGCAAGCTTTAAATTCCACCGTCGCTTAATCTCTTCTTCAGCGGCTCCAAACTGCAACACAGGGCAAGGCCGATGGGCACGTGACAGAATTCGGTATAGTAAGCATGCAATTGCTTCACTTCAAACACACACGGTGGGCACAGCATCAACTCACGTCACTCTCAACCACTCTGTGAAATATAAGGCCACAGCCCACCTCCTTGTTCTGAACAGCAGGGACAGTAAGACGGAAGAATATATAGCGATCTCACTCGTGCATCATAACAGCTGTCTTCTTATTACGGTGTCTAGACTCCGGTTCCTAGATCGCTTCTCTTCATATACAGTGTCTTGGTGTATAAATCACGTATCATACGGCCAGTAAAAGGTTTGCACTTATCTCTACCCAGGAAGGGGACTTGATGTTTCCAAGGCAACTTCTCCTCTGCTTCTCTGTTCCACTCCACCCAATCTTTCGTAGCGGATTCCCTTCCGCGGATCGATCTCACCAGTCAATTTTGTCCCACCGAAACTCTCAGCCTTCCTCGACGGAACAAGGTCAGGACACAGCACCCGAAACCGAACACAGAACACTGCACTGAACTACCTGCCTTGGTCTCCCAAAGCTTGGTCTTTATCTGTTTCAAGCCGCTGTGTGTCCCAATCACCAAACAGCCCCTTGATGCGCCGCACCTGCTGTCACTCTGTCATCAGCGGCTGCTGTTGCCATGGTAGCGACGCATATCAGGCTGACTGGGTGTTGCGTCGAAAGCGCTCCGAGCGGAAACATTCCTCCGTGGAATATATAGTTCCGCTGCGGGTTCGTCACCTTGTGACAATGTTATTCTTCTTAGGCACTGGAATGATCATAGCTGATTTAAAATAAGCAAGTACTATTCTGCCCTACAAAGTCAAAAGACCTTAACTCGCTACAGTGTGGAACTGAGAAAA
The DNA here is from genome assembly GCA_036326025.1 of Chrosomus eos. Taxonomy (NCBI): domain Eukaryota; kingdom Metazoa; phylum Chordata; class Actinopteri; order Cypriniformes; family Leuciscidae; genus Chrosomus; species Chrosomus eos. The sequence continues at coordinate 25,672,047 of CM070824.1, read as the reverse complement.
AATTACTTTAAAGATTTTTAGTTGTCCCGCCAAATTAATTATAGGTAGGACACTGGAAATCTGGCAATTAGATGTTTAAGTAATGAAAATTATCTACATAAAAAATATTGAGCTCAAACTTGACTTGACCGCTTGACCACTATTTTAAAGTTACTGTACTCTGCCTTTGTATTGTCAGCAAAAAGTGACAAGTCATACCAAGGCAAAAGGCAGTAACTTTCACATTATCAATATTTGGTTGCTGATCAACATTAACAAAATTATAGTAACAGTATAAAATCTTGTGATCATGGCCTTTATTTTGAAAGATTTACAATTACTTATAGCCATCATATTGTGCTTTGGTTGCATTCTGGTGGCCCTATTAATACATTAGACATGGCAAAATACCTCCATAGCGGTAAAGAGTAGGCTATCTTCAAGTGGTACCGAGTGGTATTAGACTTGCTAAACGCGTTCAAAATGATCACGATAAAACAGATCCTCGCGCACATTCGAGCCCGGAGACTGGTTTATAGCGGTGGATCTGAAAGACGCATACTTTCACAGGCGCTTACCGAGATTCATGTTCGAAGGTGTCACGCTCCTCGTCCATTCACGAAAAGTAGCCTATGCAGTGCTTTCCCCCTTGAGACTCATTAGGGAGCGCGTTCTGGACTACCTAGACAACTAATGCATTTATAGCACAACCTTCTGTGTTCTGCATCTTTTCAGTATGCGGTGGTTTCAGCTGTCTGCCCTATTTTTGTGCTTGTGCACTTCGCTCGTCCCGCGGATTTATTCCGGACGCTGTGATTGTATAACCTGCTTGTAACAGCTGGTCTGATGTTGTATGCACCAGCACTTGCTTCATGATGTTGCATGCACCAATATACCCTTGTTATTATCACTCCCTGTGATATATTATTCCTGTATCGGCTCGACTGTATTCAGGGCGGTGCTGAAGGCGCCGGCGAAGTTTTGGCACTCTGCCAGCTAGATGCATGATTGTTTCAACCAGCACCCGAACTGGGTGAGGAGGGGCTTTAGTTATTTGTTGTATTCAACTGCTACGGCATGTGTAACATTTTTCTGTCAACTCTGCATATATCCTTCGCGATCGATATTGCACATTTGTCGATGGAGCGGGTTAAGAGCATACTATCTGACCGCATTAGTGCAGGACAAAGCTCTGAGGACATCAGAAGTTACAGGGACTGATGGCATCTGTAAGTACACAGGCTACATCATAATTTCAATCTTAATGGAGAGTAAAACAAAGGCAGAACACCGTATAATCTGATAGGTAGCATTATTTGATAGAACGCCAGCACAGTAACTTCATATTGACTCTCGGCTTAACAAAGGCAGAGTGCCGTAACTCAATATGAGCCCCGGGTGGGAGAAACTGGGAGAGCTTGTCTGAGCTTCACTGAACTCAACTTCACTGTTGTTACTATAACTGATGAATCACAGAAATGTATATTAGACATTACAATGTCAGTAAAAAATTTGATATCGTCATGCTCAAAAACACTGCAGTCAGTAATATCAAAACAGTCTTGTAGCATGTCTATGGCTGAGGGAGAGTTCGACCTGACCCTCTTTGTCGTTGTTTTAGATGTTTTTAGTTTCTGATGGTATTTAGGAACGAGGAATATAGTGTTGTGATCAGACTCACAGATCAGAGCTCTAATTAGAGCTTGATATGCCTCTGGAATGGAGGAGTAACACTGGTCCAGTGTTTCATCCAGTCTGATGGGAATGTGAATCTGAGGCTTGTATCTGGAAAGAGGATAAAATCTCCCCCAACACCAGGATTACAGAGTCCGGGTTGGAGTTTTCCACGGCGGAGATGGGATCAGCCAGTTGCTTTATCGCTGGCGTCGTCGTATCGCTCGGTGGAATGTAGACTACGCACAGTATGACGGAGGAGATTTCTCTTGGCAAGTAAAAGGGGACACACTTGATGAGATACAGTATGTGAGATACTCCAGGTCCGGCGAGTACTTTTGGTGTTCGTACACCAGTTCAGGTTGGTGTAGACACAAACACCGCCGCCACGCTGCTTAAGGGATTCACTGATGCGATCCGCCTGCTGAAAGGTGAAGCCCTCCTGTTGTAACGCAGAATCTGGAGTATTCTCATGCAGCCAAGTTTCTGTCAAGCAAATGGCAGAGCAGTCCCTAAAATCCTGTTGGGAAAGAATAAGGGCAGTAAGCTCATCCTTCTTGTTTGATAGCGAGCGAACGTTGGAGAGAGTGAGGCTCAGGAGGGCTAGCCGGTGCTCCTGGTGTCTTAACCAAACCAATGCTCCTCCTCGCTTACCTCTCTTTCTCGGCCAATGTTTTTGGCACTTCCAAGGGAAACTGTGATGTAGATCCAGCACAAATGTCTGTGAACCCAGCAAATTGTTTTGGCTCTGTCATACCGAATGAGTCTATTGCAGGATTCCAGAAACAAACAAAACAATAAGTAGACTATACAAACGGAGAGCAAAATGTGGTTTGAAATCACTAGTTTCTTATGTCACAAACTACCTTGTAACCAATCACGTCAAAGTTTGATCGTCAACGAGTGGATCTCTGAGCTGGTGTGCCTGAGTGGAGGCAGGGCTAATTTGCATATTCATAGAACTGTGTATACTAAATAAGGCATTGGTGTAGAGTTACATTCAAGCTATTTTAACACATGAACCAAGTTTTTTTTGTGGAAAAAAATGTTTAAATATGTAATTTTGGTGATCAAAGATGAGTTTTAAGGGACACAATTATTGTCTACAGTAGGAGTTTAAATGCAAAATATTGGAAACCAAAGAAAAGCTCTGTAAAAACTTGCATTTTCACAACACTGTAAGTGTATGAATGCACACTATGAATGCACACTGTAAGTGAAATGCACACTTGCGGTTTTCACACCCAGTTGAACACGTGTATGATACCACAAGTGCAAAGACCACAAGAGTGGGTATTTGGACAGGCCAGTTAAAACAAAACTGCATGCATTTTGCAGAAGAACATTGTTTTGGTTTTGCTTCAGCTCTGCGTGACTGAGTTTCTTTCTCATAACTTAAAAAGAAAAGGAAATTGATCACTAATGAAGACACTATCTATACCCATAAATAGACATGGTACTTCCTTGAAAATAAATTCCAGCACAGCGCTACAACAACCATAATGAAATGACCACTCACCAAAGATAATACTATGATGAACTGTTATAGAGCTACATATGCTAATGTATCTGTTCAATACAATACCTTACTCACCTAATGAGTAATAATAACACCATCTCTGCTAGGGGTGCTCCGATCAGGATTTTTGGGGCTGATCACCGATCTCCGATTACTGGAAGCTGTATCACCCGATACCGATCACCGATCACAGGGTCTATTTTAAGACTTCTATTTATCATATAGAATTAATTATTTAACTATATTTAACAACAATGTACATTAAGTATTACATGTAAGAGAAGACAATGTATCATGAATTGACACCTGTGTATTTATTTGCAAGCAACATGTCCAGCATATTAACTTAGCAGCCTGTGCTTGGTTATTGGGAGCAGCTTAGGGCTTGACAAATACAACTTTCCTGTAGAATATAAAATAAAATAAATAAAAGACAGAACATCTGAGTCTTTAAATTTAGCTTTAGACTACTTTAAACTAAAAACTACAACAAAAAAGTCTATAGCCAAAATAATGTTTTGAGTCAGTCAGCCATCAGTTTTTCTAGTACACTTAAGGCCACAGGTAGTAAAGTGCACAGCAACAAAAACTACAAATAACTAACAACTTTCATATCTATAACTTTGCTTTTTTATGGGATGATTAGTCAGATTTTGTGGGCATTTAGAGAGGAAGAGAGAGGTAGAGAATGAGAGAGTGGGGATAGAGATTATTATATTAATTTCTCTCAATTTCTTGGTAATTATTATTAAATTTTTTTGCAAGAACCCTTCAGATTTAAAAAGCCACCACTTCTGGTCACACACATCTATATGGTTAGATTGATTTGTTTAGATCCAGTGAAGTTGGTCTCACCATGTACCTAATATAAATAAATAAAATATCTCCAGTTAACTAGCAGATCATTCATTTAGTTCGCTCTTAAATAAGAAATCTAGCGCTAAAATGTGTTTTTGAACACAAGCTGCGCGCTCGTTGCCGTGGCGATCAGTGTTCTCTGTGCCTCGCGCAGTCTTCACTCGGACGCACGCTTCAATCTACCGCCGTTGCGGACTCTGATGAACATATTCAGTTTTGATGAGAGAAAAAATATGAACGTGTGCGGATTAGAACCAGTAACCTCTGACACGCTTGGCAAACGATCTCCCACGAGACCACTGAAGAATTCAAACGCAAGCTACGTTGCGGATCGATGGATTTATTTACATGTTGAGCAGAGAGGCTGCACAGTTTGACAAGCGGCCGCGGCATGGTAGGCTACACGCATTGCAGATTGCTAATGAATCGTCTTTTTCACACATCTTGTTTCACACATCATTGCCAGACCGGTGAAGCCATTTTTAACAGGGCGTAAAAAAATTGTCTCGTGAGTTTTGCGTCATCTGATCGCCTTTTCTGGATCGGCCTTTATAGAGACCGCCGATCACACATCCCAAAGCAATTATCGGCCGATCATGATCGGCGACCGATCAATCGGAGCACCCTTAATCTCTGCATCACATTTCAAATCCCTCAGTTCTCACCATCTCCGAAAAGCCATGCCAATGTTGATTCACGTTTTATTATGAACTCTGTCATTTTCTCGTTATGCTAGAAGACTCTTCTATGTTCTGCATTTTTGGTGATTTCCCAGAATTTAGTGTGCTCAATTTCTCGCTCGTTCTGACCAACTAACCACACCATATATGCGTCAAAGTAGCCAGAGCAACTTCTCTATTTACAGATATGAGAAGACACGCATGGGCCAGTTACATATGTAAGAAAACCACTCCAGCAGGTCTAAATCTAAACACATAATCAGTGTTGGGAAAAGTTACTTTTAAAAATAGTGCATTACAATATTGGGTTACTCCCTAAAAAAGTAACTTTTTGCATTACTTGTTACTTTTGGAAAGTAATGCATTATGTTACATTTGCATTACTCTTTTTCACCTGGGCTGGGCTTGCTTGTTTGTTTTTAAATAACAAAATAAACAAAAGCACTATTTTTGGAAAATGTAAAGGCCCTTTCACACCAAAAGTGAAATAAATAAGCGCAAATTCACGCCTGTTCAGTAAAGCAGGGGTTCTCAACTCCAGTCCTCGCGACCCACTGCTCTGCATATTGTGTATGTCTCCCTTATTTAACACACCTGATTCAGATCCTCAGCTCGTTAGGATAGACTCCCGTTAGGATAGAGTCTATCCTAACGAGCTGAGGATCTGAATCAGGTGTGTTAAATAAGGGAGACATACACAATATGCAGAGCAGTGGGTCGCGAGGACTGGAGTTGAGAACCCCTGCAGTAAAGGGCACAGCTCAAACAAACCTTTCAGCAGAAGAATAGGATGTAGGAGAAGAAAGTTCAACACTCTTACTTCAGCAATAAAAAAATGTAAAAAATAGAACACAAATGTGATGTTTATCTAAAGTTCTTTTTGCTTATTAGTATTGTTGGATTGGATCATCGAGGGTCAGAAGCAAAGTCATTGGTTAATAAAGTGAGATTAAATACATTTAAATTATAAATGTATATAATTTAAATTTATAATTTAAATGTATTTAATCTCACTTTATTAACCAATGACTTTGCTTCTGACCCTCGATGTTCCAATTCCATGGATCATCCAATTCCGGACACCGTGGGAAAGGAGGACATCTAGTGGACATCAGGGAACACAAACCCAACACTGTGACATAACCCCCCCCTCTACGGAGCGGCTACCAGACGCTCCACGACAACAACAAAAAACAACACAATACAGAGGTTCAGGAGGGAGGTGGAACGGTGGAGGATCAGGGGAGGGAAGGTGGGCCAGGTCCATGAAGGGAGACAGGAACAAGGGGTGAGGGTTTAACCGGGGACCAGGGCGAAACAAAAAGTCTATCGGGCATCCAGGGGGGGACGCAAAGTCCATCGGGCGGCCAGGGCGAGACGCAAAGTCCATCGGGAGGCCAGGGCGAGACGCAAGGTCCATCGGGAGGCCAGGGCGAGACGCAAAGTCCATCGGGGGGCCAGGGCGAGACGCAAAGTCCATCGGGGGGCCAGGGCGGTGAGGATCCCTCGGGCGGCCAGGGCGGTGAGGATCCCTCGGGCGGCCAGGGCGGTGAGGATCCCTCGGGCGGCCAGGGCGGCGAGGACCCCTCGGGCGGCCAGGGCGGCGAGGACCCCTCGGGCGGCCCCGGCTCTGGAACGGGCGACACTGGCTCTGGCTCTGGAACGGGCGACACTGGCTCCGGCTCTGGAACGGGCGACACTGGCTCCGGCTCTGGAACGGGCGACACTGGCTCCGGCTCTGGAACGGGCGACACTGGCTCCGGCTCTGGAACGGGCGACACTGGCTCCGGCTCTGGAATGGGCGACACTGGCTCCGGCTCTGGAACGGGCGAGACAGGCACGTCCAGGATTCGAGTTAAACGCTCCAAATAGTCACTTAGTATGCCCCCGATTGAGAGAATGGGTATGTCCAGATCCGTTTCTGACTGGTCAGACGGGACGTAAACAGTCTCTGGCTAGGCAGACGGAACATAAACGGTCTCTGGCTGGGCAGACGGGACTCGAACGGTCTCTGGCTGGGCAGACGGGACGTGAACGGTCTCTGGCTGGGCATACGTGAAGTGAAGCGCAGGCTCGGCGTGGCTGACGTGAAGCGCAGGCTCTGCGTTGTTGACGTGAAGCGCAGGCTCGGCGTGGCTGACGTGAAGCGCAGGCTCGGCGTGGCTTACGTGAAGGGCAGGCTCGGCGTGGCTGACGTGAAGCGCAGGCTCGGCGTGGCTGACGTGAAGCGCAGGCTCGGCGTGGCTGACGTGAACAGTCTCTGGTACGGTCTCCGGGCACTTGAGGAGGCTGGAGGTCTTACCCCTCCTCCGCTGTCTCTGACGGCGATGTGCTGATTCCGTGCTGGACGAGATCAACGGCGGATGGAGTTCTGGACTGGACATCACCAGCCCAGGGTCGAGGAGTGATCGAAGCGGAGAGTGGTTCCGGGATTCACCTCTGGCACCTCCTCTCCTGCGACCTCCGCGGGTCCCCGAAAACCTGGCCAGACGAGTTCCCTTGAATGATTCCCTCCTCTCAAAGGAAGGGGTCTCGGGTAACTTTCTCGCCGCGGTCTCCTCCGTGATACGAGCCCACAGAGCGAAACATTCGAAAATGTTCATACGCGGTGGCACTTCTCCAGATTGCGACCTCTCCCCTACGGTGGCTGGGGAAGAGGACCAGAACCCCCTACTGCTGGAACTATTCATGACACAAACCCAACACTGTGACAACAAACGGCAACAAAAACAAACTGTAGCAACCCGCTCTAAGAAACATAACAAACTGTTCCAGCCAATAACCGACAAGAAGGGTTTGAGGGGTTAGTGCGCGAATGAGGAGGAGGGAGGGTCTAGCTAGCCTCCGTTTTGTTTGACAATAGTTCGAACGCCAACAAGAAGTGATGTCACCCAGGATCGCTTAGAGAACCTTTAAAAAAATGATTAAATAACCCTAGAGTTTAGATATGGAATCCCTTTTTTTAAGTGTGTAAATAGTAAGGCCAATGTATTGACTAAAGGAAGAACCACTAAATTAGCTCTGTGGGGCTTGTGTTCTAATCAGATTTGTCATTAGAGTTCCCAAAATGGCAGCATTTGATCAGTAACACCCAACGGAACAAATCCAACCAAAGGGCTCGAGAAATATCAACACTTATCTTAAAATAAGCAATCTCACCATGCAATCCGATTTTATATTTATGATAAATGAATCAACACAGTTAAGAGCTAAATTTTTTGGTCCCCTGCATACTGTTCATTCTTTCCATATATTTTATTTATTAAAAGTTCTGATGCCTCACACCATATTTTTTATTGAAAGAGAGTTGAGAGAGGAGAGAAAAGAGTGGAACAGATTCCGAAAATATATCTAATTGATCAATGAGGGCATTCTGCCTTCAATATTTTCTACTTAAAATATATTGTATGCTAGTTTTTAACTTGTTTTTCACATAATACAATCATTTTATGTCAATTTGAAAAGTAGTCATATAATAGACTGGATAATATGCAGTCAGCAGGTCATTATTGTAAAATAAAGTCCATTTGGATGACACAAGTCCCCCTCGCCTGATCGCCCTGTCAGGGTTTATTTTGCGATAATGACCGGCTGACTGCATATGATCAAATTCCTAATATAATTTAGCTGGCTAATTTGGATATGTGTTCCAAAGAGAGCTGTCACAAGGAATCTGGCCATGTTAACTAATAAATAAACATCACAATTTATTCCTAACAATACTCGTGGTATTCAAGACGTCCAATTTGATTTGCTAATTTGCCACCATAACCAGTTCGGTACTCCACTGTGGACAGTCGGACCGGTAGTTTAGCTCCGCTGGTGATTCCCAAAGTAGCAGGTCTGTTTTATGAAATGCATGGCATCCTTTTCCATCTTTCCGCCTCTTTAATCGGTATGACTTATTCATGAACACACTCACTCATTAGAGCATGGCAGATGCTTGTTGTATGTAAACTCATTCTCTCTGGAGTTGTGGCCAATGACAACAGTGCTTCAAAATCCTACATCTGTTGTAAAAAAAATAAAAATAAACACAGACTTATAATTTATTATTTGTTAACCATTATGATATTTAAGAAACATATTTTTAGTTACTGTTTCTTCTATAATAGACTAGTAAGTGTGTAACTATTTATGTGTCTAACTGAAGGGAATACCAACAAAGAATAACCTGAAAATCCAGTTTAAATTAGTAGCTAGGCATTTCTAGCTGGCTGACCAGTCACCATGTTCTAAAAAACAGCTTTAACCCTCAGAGACCTAAGGGTATTTTTACAATAAATTTTCCGTCTGGTGTTATTAACTAAAAAAGCTTGTAAAACATCAACCCTTTTGTGCACAGACAATTGACACACCTCTTTTTTTTCAGGACAAATTGAACTTTCAGCACATTTGTGTTACATTGATGTCACCTGAATGTAAAATAAGTTATGGGACCATAAAGACAAATGAAAAAATAAATCGGAAATTGAATCACTCAAATATTTATGGAAATCACACACAAATAAATAAAAGCTAAGCAAATTTCCTCTGGAAAACAGTTTGTTCATGTCTTTGGAGTCCTGGAGCACAGGAATAAACATTATAACTTGTACAGAACCAAAACTATTTACATTTTTCCAAAAGAAGTCCAGGCGTTTTCATGAAATTCACTGGTGCCAAGCCTCAAAACAGTTTCTATCAGCAATCACAAAGAGGGCCACATCACAGGCTTTGCATTTATATTTTATTTATTTTATTTATTATTTTATTTATTCTATACTTTTTTTTATACTACATTTATACTTCTATAATACTTACAGTAAATACAGTAAATAAATAAATGACACTTCAGCTGGGTCTATCCTGGTAATCTAGTTCCTCATCTGTCAAAAACCTTTTCTCCTGAAAATCCATCATTCAGCGCTCGATTTAGAATCTATTTCTCTGTTCTCTGTGAAACGCGCTACTCCCTGCGTCTCTCTCTCTCTCTCTCTCTCTCTCTCTCTCTCTCTCCTCTCTCTCTCTCTCTCTCTCTCTCTCTCTCTCTCTCTCTCTCTCTCTCTCTCTCTCTCTCTCCACTTCGTGCGTGCGTCATGACAAAGACGCACCCAATGTTTACGACGGATCAGCCTGTAATTGGTCAAAAACCATCACGTGGATATCCAAAATGGCAGATAGCATCGAGCTAGCGGCAAATATGACGGAATATTTACAAATTATGGACTTCAAGTGTATCAAAGTTGGATATAAACGTTTGGATTTATTGGTGAAAAACTCCGAAAGTATGCACAAGTTCCAGGCTGGATAGAAAACCTTCTGTAAAGACTAGAAAGACACCAAAGACACCCCCGTGATGGCTAGCTCGTTAGCTTTCTGCTGGAAAAAACGGTAAGAAAATCGATAAAACTGTCAGCGAGTTATATCATAATTTCTCTGAGCTGATGTGTGGCGTCGTCGACGATGCCGTCGTGCTCAGAGGGTTAAGATTGCATGTGTCTTCCTTTAAGAAATGAAAAGCTACACTGTTAAAAAATTGCTGCTGTTAAAAAACTGCCAAAATCTGACAGTACAATGTGTTCCATTAAAACAGTAATGTACTGTAGAAAATATGCATTCTGGGCATTATTTTGAAGAAATTATTAAGAAATTGCTGTTAATTTACAGCCATTTTTTAACATTACTCTGTATTTAAGTTATAAGTTGTTTTACTGTTTGCAATGCATTATGGGCTGTGTTAAATTACAGTACAGTGCAGTATTTTTTTTTATTTGGTGTTGGAGTGCGATTACAATTGGAGTGTGATTCAATTTGAGAATTTAAAATAATTTTCAGTCGGGTACTTGTGATGACAATTTTTCACAAACATCATTTGTAAAGCATTTTTTTCACACCCGTTTGAAGGACATCTGCTTTACAGTACATCGCCATTTGCCATCCGAAGTCCTGCATCTGTATTGACCTGCATCTACACCTACAACTTGCACGGTAATTAAAACATTTTATTATATTCATTGTCAGTATTTTCAGTTATGGTTTTCAGCTTCTCCACAACAGAGAACCACTTTCCTTTGTGTGGTATGGGATTCAGTCACGATGCGAGCCGTCCTATCACCCGCTCGTGCAGCTGCTATCCTCACAGCCACGAAAGAGCCAAAGCTAGGCCAGTCTTCAAAGTCTTTCTTCAAGGCATTCTTATACCCTAAACAGGGATACGTCCCTAAGGTGCCGACCAATATTCTGAGGCCTATTGTGCTGCAGGCTTTCTGTCCTCCTCCGTTTGCTTCTTTGTACAAAAGAGATTCAGTTTTTCCTTGTCCGGTGCGAGCAATGGATACTTATGTCCACAGGGCCTCCCCATGGACAAAATCAGATCAGTTGTTTGTCTGCTTTGGATCACCTAAGAAAGTCTTCCAGCCTCTAAGCAGACAATCAGCAAGTGGATAGTTGAGGCTATCTCTCTTCCCTATGAGTCTTCTGTCCATCCTTGCCCTTCGGTTATTTCAAAGCTAATGCCGGTTATACCGGATCCTTTCCTGGTCGTGACATCATCCGCCCATGACGCTCACTCTCGCCATTGGACTAGTTGACATATGTGCTTCAGACACAATCACGCAGGGGCGTTCCCAAGACGTCATCGACGCAGAGTCTCATTCCCTTCTCAGGGAACTAGGGTTACAGTCAAAACCTGAGATGTTATGGAGCTAAAACATTATTTGAATAGTAATGGTATTTCAGATATTTTCAGTCTGGTTTTAAAACCTTACAGAGCACAGAGACTTTTTTTTGTAATGACAGAAGTTTTTAATGAAATTGTAATGTCCACTTATGCTGGTAATACCATGGCTGTAATGATGTTAGCTCTCAGTTCTCTCAGTTCATATCATTCTTTTGTTGCAAAGAATCTGGGTTTTACGCCGCCTTCACACTGGCAGTTGAAATCAGCTCCGTAATACGCAATACGCCCCCAACGGACGTCGTACTACACAGTGAAAAGCGTCGGAAGCAGGTAGAACAAAAATGGCGGAGAGATTAGAAAGGTTGATTCTGTCAGTTCTGTATGATCTCTCTGATGAGGGTTATAGAGATATTAATAGGAAGGCTGCTGCGTGATGAAAGTTGCTCAGGACGTTGACATGTCAGGGCGGCTAAAAAATGTGATATAGTGGTATAATGTCAATAGTTTGATCATGTCTGCCTACAATTTAATTGTATTAACTGCCCTAATAACGTTCGAAAATCATGAAAATAAAAAAAATGACATGATAACTTATCGTTATAAAATCATTATTTATTTTATTAAAAGTTAAGAATTCAGGTTTGTTTATCAGTATCATAGCAACGCTAACTTCCTCTGGAATTGTCGGATAGGAACCGTCTGTAGCTTTTCGCAAGAGTTCAATTTTTTGAACGCATCTGGATGACCAACGGACACGATTTTCTTCGCACCGCACTCGGTCGTACCCGTTTCGGACCCATTCGGTTGCGGTCTGCGAATCTCTATAGGAAATGAATGACTTCCGGTCGTTTCGGAGCCGTATCGGAGCTGATTTTAACTGCCATTGTGATGGCGGATTTAGGATATGGGCCTAAAATTGGACAAACTAATCAATAGACCAATTTTTCTGCCGACGTCACAGTTACGTCATGGCGCTAGCTGGAGGCAAAACGAAGGGAAAACTGCAGGCAGCCAATACAAACCAGCACAGATTCGGCTACATAATAAGGAGACTTTATTAAATGTCATCTTGTTGTGTTGTTTGGTGCTAGAATCAATGAAAAATGAATATGCTTTATCTGGAATTTTTATTTCTAGAAAATATTCACATCATTAAAATTGCACCGTACTGTCACTGTTTACATTGTCGTCTTCTCAGCGCTGGCTCGGCAGAACTGCGGATCGTACAAGTCTTGTACATGACCATTCATCACATAGTTATAGGCATCTAAAGATTTATATGCCCTCAGTTTCTCTTTACGCTCTGTTTCTCTATAATGTAGGTGTAGAAGTCAGGCCACTTACTCGAGGTAACGCTAATCCTGTCAGATCGTCCATTGAGTGAGCGTGTAACGGCTAAGGGACAGCCAATATGGTTCCGTCCGTTAAAATTAACTTTTGCAAATAACAATCGTGGTCCTGGACAGTGACTGACCTTGCACATTAAGATAAAATTGGATTTTCTCCAGTCATTGTTAAAAACAAGCTAACAAAACTTGCAAACTAACGTTAGGGAAGCGGCCAGATGGATCGTTCTGCCACCACCTAAGCTCCGCCCAGAGAAAAACGTCACCATGTTTACCAACTGAAAATTGGTCTATACAGTTGTCAGTTCCAGCCTTTTACCACCTCCGAAGATTAGCGAAAGTTAAACCATTCCTAAGCAGGAAGAGTTTTGAGATTGTAATCCATGCTTTTATTCTATTCATCGACTTCAACTGGTTCAAAATGCAGCTGCCCGTTTGCTTACAATCTCGCTACTCAATACCTTACTGAGTTGGTTACGGAACACAAACCAGTCAGATTGCTCAGATCACAGACCAATCATCTATTACGAGTACCCAGATCCAGACTGAAATGTAGGGATGACAGAGCTTTTGCAGTAGCTGGCCCCAGGTTATGGAACAAATTGCCGTCATCTATCAAAACAGCGTCCACAGTGTCTGAATTTAGAAGTCTTTTGAAAACTAATTTTACTCTTGTGCTTTTAATATCTTGTGACTGTTTATTTTGGGGATGGACCTAGATATTTCTTGTACAGCACTTTGGTCAACCAAGGTTTTAAATGTCCTTTATAAATAAATTAAACTTGAAACTTGTAACATTGACATTTCTAGGGTTATTTTGATAAAATATTCTGTTATCTGCTGTTTTACAGTGGTACCCTGGAATACATATTTTAGAAGGTACACATGCCTCCCACTAGAACATTTTTTTAAAAGTGTAGGCCTACAAAATGAACAAATGTTTTGTTTTTGATGTTTTTGTTTTTTATGTTTTTATGTTTTGTAAAAACGTGTAATGTGTTTGGTCTCAGGAAGTCATGTTGTAAGGGGATATGCTTGGGTATTTATTTATTTGTTTATTGCCATTTGTTTTTATTTTTAAGTTTTTATTTGTAAGCCAAAGTCTGTCTCCTCTGTACTTTTTACCTGGGTCATCTATTTTTGGTTTAGGGTTAGAATCCTTGTTAAATGTTGACTGCATTATTTTGATTTATATCCTTTCTAAAGTGTTTGCTTGTTTTATATATATTATAATTCAATATAATGTATTTTAAGGCGATGTATGTAGTATGTATTTTTTGTTTCCGTGGGTGTCTGGATTGTGCTGGAGGCTGGTCGCTTCTTTCCGTCCACAGAGTCCATTTGAAACACTACTGCTAGTGATTGTCGCTGCTTACTAATGGCTGCCGTACGGATGTAAGCCCAAGTAGACGAGAACGCGCATGACGTCACATTATGTGAATTTTCACACCAATTTGGACCCGACGACTCCACGCACAATTGAGCCTACAGGCTGAAAGAGGCAATCGTGGTGGACAGTCAAGGTGTCATTCTTTCTATTACATTATGGTTGGCTCATAAATTTACAATGAAAACTCTATCTTAAATATTTTTTTAAGTAAAAACCTACACATAGACTAAACATATACTATAAAGCATTTGCCTATTTCAGTGTTGGGAAAGTTCATTTTCTACATGAACTAGTTCAAAGTTCAGTTCACAAATTTTAAAATGAACTAGTTCAGTTCATAGTTCATACTTCAAAAAATGAACTAGTTCATAGTTCTTTTTTTCCATATGTTGCTGCGAGCTTCTTTTAAAAAAATATATATTGCCACACAGCCCATATACAACCACAGACAGCAATTATTTTATCGACTGGCAAAGTTTGCACAGAAATGAAAGATTTTTCCCATCCTCACCGACCTTGTCATAAAACTCGTTTAAATGATCATACGACGCCTCCTCGCTCGCTGCTTTGTCGACTACATGCTGCTTTTTGTTTTGATGATGCATGCGGCGGTGCGTGCGACACTGGTGGCTGATGTTGCCAGATTGGGTGTTTTTTTCGCTACATATTAACCCTCTGGGGTCGAAAACCGCGTGCCCGCGTTTTGCTTGATTTTTTTCCTTATCAGTGCAAAAGAGAATCAAATTACTCTGTTAATTTTGATCTTAAATATAAGTGTTGTACATCATTAGATCCTGTTAAGTTTCTATTTTTTTTGTGGATACTCACAATAAAAACAAAGTGTTGTCCTTTTCGTCAAACAAAGAAAAATAAACATGATGCGCGTTTTCCCTTCTCTCTGTCTTTGAGGTCCGTTCTGAAACGCATCCGAAACATTCACTTTAACTCTGTCAATACTTGTCACAGAGATACGAGAGATGTCTCTTTATGAACCTGAGATTCTCTTCTTTCAAATGAAGTATTTTTTTTTTTTTTTTTTTTATATTTCCAGTTTATGTAATCCGTTTGAAACCAAGGAGAGTTACAGTTTTTTCGCTCTCCCTTCATTAAAGATAATTAGGTGAGCCCGCCACACCCCCAGCGCTTTTGACATGGTAAATAGGCGATATGCATCCCACACGCGGCACGCCCCCGATCACTGCATAACAACATGAAGATTCTTCATCAGAGATTCACTGATAGTTCATCGCGTTTTAGGGATGGAAGCACGCTAACGTTACTCCTTCAGAGGATTATGGACAGCTGGGAATAATTAACCTTTTCCTCAGTGGAATTTGAAACTCAGACGAGCGGTTGCATTTTGAAGAACGGATTGACCCCGAGGATACAAGTTCGGAGTAAGTTTAGTGTTTTATAATTCCTTTTCTGATCATAGAGCTCAAATGCATTTTCAGACTATAGTAAATATTAACTCACAACGTTCGTGTAGGCCTATACGCTCGTGTAAACTTTTTCTGCAAGTTTTGTTTGAGTTCTCCTGTGGTCTAGTGGTTAGATCAATTGCCAAGCGTGTTAGAGGTTACAGGTTCGAATCCACCACTAGCATATTTTTTTTCTCTCATCAAAACCGAATATGTTCATCAGTGGTTACAGTCTATATCAAACACACACGTATATAGGACACACGTTTGTGTGCATTTTATTTTGTGATTTCACCGGAATGAATAGTGTCCGCAATGGCAATAGATTGAAAAGCACGTTCTGTGCGCGCGCCGCCACAAGAGACTCACTGTATCCATGACACTGATAGCAGGACACGAGCGCTCAGCTTGAGTTCAAAAACAAAACATTTTAGCTCTAGATATCTTATTTAAGAGCGGACTAAATGAATGATCTACTAGTTAACTAGAGATGTTTTATTTGTATTAGGTACAGCCGTTCATTGAGTGTATCAGTAAATGCGTGCGGTCGATGAGCCATAAACAGATACTCGCGGTTACGCAGTCTACCAATCAATAGATGTTTCTCTGTCCATCAACAGATACATTGTGCATCTATAATCATAATAGTCCATCAGTTTACTTTGGATAATGTGCTAACAGTTGTTTTGTTTTTGTTTGTTGTTTTACATCGTTACCATCAGCCTTCAGAAATCATTCTGATATATATTTTTTTTTTTAAATCAATGTTGTAAACAGTTATGCTGCTTAATTTTTTTTAACCTGTGATAGTTTTTTTAGGATTCTTTGAATGCACTTTTTTTATTTATATAAGCACTATATAAGCAATATTTTATATATTTTTTTATATAAAAAAAACAAGTTTGGTCTTTTTATGTTTTTTTTTTTTTTGAAAGGAAGTGTTAAGTGATATGAATGACTTTAAGTCTTTATGTTCTTAGGAAAGATTTCTATTTTGAATAAATGCTGTTCTTTTTAACTTTTTATACATCGAATCATTCTTAGTTCAGGCTGCCTCACAGCACCTTGATGGGGCATTAGCACATTGGGGGAGTGTCTTTAGTCTCCCCAGGTGTAAATCACATCATCGGCATTAACACTCCCACGCATACAGCAGTAATGACCCAAAAACTGATGTAAGAAATTCAAATCGTTATATTGATCTTTCTGAAAGAGTGGTCAGAATGATTTTCACTTCATTTTGAAGTAAAAGTTCTAGCCTACAAGAATAGTAACTCAAAAGTATTGTTTTCAACTATTCAGTATGTGTTAAATGGCCTTATTGCGGTGACATTTTTTTTCCCAAAATGTACTAACCACGCATATTATTTTTTTTCTATAAAATGCAAACATGTACATCCATTTTGCTCACATATTATTGTAGCAGAGTTTGTGCTGAATACAGCAAATTTATATGTTGGCAAATGGTATGTTTTAAGTAGCTGAAATAAGCACAAATGTCAGGGCATACCAAAACACAGAAAGAGCCCGAAAACAGCTCAGACCCCAGAGGGTTAAGGCCTGTTTACGGTGTGTTTTAGCCGGGTTTTCGCCTGGAAGGCTCTATAGAAATCTGGCACCCTATTGAACAAAGTTAAACTGAGAGAGCGTGCGTTCACAGACACCAGAATGAACGCGTTCACAGTAACGTTCATCAGGCAGTAATTCAGTACGTTCAGTTCACGTTCGCCCAAAATATGAACGAGTTCATGAACTATGGTTCATTGAACGCGTTCAGACGTCATATATATGTATGTAGGCTATGTAAGCAATAAGGTACGAGAGGCTGTGCTGTATCGTGAATAAGTCATGACTGAAGGGCGTTGTTAGGCACGACGCGAAGCGGAGTTATGCAAATAATTACTACTAACCATGTGCTGTAGTAATTGAAACGTCAAGACATGTTTCGGTTGTGACTGTTTTGGTAGTGGCAATTTTATGCAAGATTCTGTTAAAATTCTGTAATGTGATGAGGTTACAATTACTTAAAGGGTTAGTTCACCCAAAAATGAAAATTAAGTCATTAATTTCTCACCACCATGCTGTACCAACCCCGTAAGACCTTCGTTCATCTTCGTAACACAAATGAAGATATTTTTGATTAAATCTGAGAGGTGGATCACTGCTACATAGGCTGCCTAAGGGAATGAAACTTGACGGCCCAGAAAGGCATTAAAGAAAATGTTTAAATATTCAATGTGCCTACAGTGGCTCAACTATAAGTTTATCAAGCGACGAGACTATTTTTTTTCCGAAAAAAAAAACACATAAATAACGACTTTATTCGACTATTCCTTTTTTTCCTTGTGGGCCTGAGACAAGAGTTCAAGAGATTTCCACGACGCATGCGCGAGAACTGAGAAGAGGACGTTCTTCTTCTATGCTTCTTCTACTACTTCTTGTTCAGTTCTCGCGCATGCATCGTGGAGATCTCTTGAACTCTCGTCTTAGGCCCAATAAAACTGTATTATTATGAAGTTTTTTGTAATTTCACACCTTTATTAGGCTACATTACATCTGTAAAATATTTCTTCTATGCACTTACTCAGTATGATTCTCGATCGCACTGAGAACTGAACGACACCTGCTGGAGAAGGAGAGCATGATGCAGCCACATTCCTAAAAAACAAAACAAAAAAAACTGTTAGCACATTATCCAAAGTAAACTGATGGACAATTAATGGGTATGGATGCACAATGTATGTATATATCTGTTGATGGAAGGAGAAACATCTATTGATGGGCCGTATAGACCGTGTCACCGCGAGTATCTGTTTATGGCCTATAGACGCACGCATTTACTGATATACTCAATGAACGGATCGTTCGTGAACGACACATCACTACATTTCAAACATTTACACATCTATTCACAAACATCTGTGCATAAGGCAGTATTTACGAATGATAAGTAGTGGTATAGACTAACCAAAACTGAACATTTATATATAAAAAATATATTGTATTTAGTAGGGGAGAGCCGGGACGGTTGAAACAGTTTTCAGATAAACGTTGTTTTCTAAGATAAGGTTACAGATAGATATTTTGTGTGTGTGTGATCAACAACTCACATATGTGTTCTCTTAGCATCATTTGTTATTCGGTACAAATATAGAATGATTTAAGTAAAAATTTACTTTGAACGGTAGTAGTGCTTTGTTTCAATCGTCCCGCCTGAGCGGGACGATTGCAACACAGGGGTGGGACGGATGAAACATAACAGTTTAAACGGTAACTATTCATCTAATGCTTGTTTTTATGAACAATACCTGACAAGTAACTTATATACATATTGTTACAAACATATTTTGTCATTTATTTTAATTTAAAGGTTCATATTGAAAACATTTTTCTGTCGCCCAATAAACAATAGGCAATATATGCGCGTTTTGCATAATCTTTCTAATAAGCTATTTTGATGAATAAAGACAAATCCGTTTTCTTAAATTTCTTCCTCGAGTCATATTGAGTGTTTGCTGGTTGAATAGCCTGTTATTATGAAGAAAATTGTCAACCAGAAGACGATAAATTAAATTTATTGAAGATTGAATACTTGTTTCAACCGTCCCGACAGCGCCTCCTGACAGTTAAACCTGTTTTGCCCTTAAACTAAAAGACTCTGATATTACACACTTAAGGGTATGTTGTAGTACTAATACACCTTCAGTATTATCATTATAATGGCACATGAAACTATAAATACAACTTGTCAGTCAAAAAAAAGTACTGCACGAAAGAATTCACTAACCGCACTCAAAAACAGCTTTCCGGCTCTAACTTTAAAACGGCATGACGTAAAGAAAAAATGTTTTCGGGAGTCTGGTAGGCAATTGTGTGCTGTACGTGCTGACAAAATTTGACGTACATGACGTGAGTGGTTTTCAAGGAAATCTCAATGTTTCATCCGTCCCGCGTTTCAATCGTCCCGGCTCTCCCCTATCACATATTTTACCGGAGGCTGAAACATATTTCTCTCAATCAAATAATATAACCTATGTAGTACACTGTAAAAAGTGAACAGTTGGATCAACCTAAAAAAATTACTTCAATTGGTAACACCTAAAAAAAGTAAGTTTTCTCAACTTAAATTATCACAGTAAGGCTAATATCACATTTAAAAAGTTTACACGAGCGTATAGGCCTACACGAACGTTATGGATATTGTGAAGTAATCTTTCCCATGTCAAAAGCTAGCCAAAACTAGGCAAAATATAGTCTGAAAATTCATTTGAGCTCTATGATCAGAAAAGGAATTATATAACACTAAACAACTTACACCGAGCTTGTATCCTCGGCGGGGTCAATTTGTTCTTCAAAATGCAGCCGTTCGTCGTCCGAGTTTCAAATTCCTGTGAGGAAAAGGTGAATTCTTCCTTGCGGTCCAGAATCATCTGAAGGAGTAACGTGCCATCCTCAAAACGCAATGAACTATCAGTGAATCTAATGAAGAGTCTTCGTGTTGTCACGGCATTGATCGGGGGCGTGCCGTGTGTGCAATGCATAGATCACCTATTTACCATGTGAAAAGCTCTGGGGGCGTGGCGGTCTCGGCTAATTAAAGATAATGAAGGGAGAACGAAAAAACTGTACCTCTCATTGGTTTCAAACGGATTACATAAACTGGAAATATTTACTTTTTAAAAATTACTTCATTTAAAACAAGAGAATTTCAGCTTCATAAAGAGAAATCTCTCGTATCTCTGTGACAAGTATTGACTGAGTTACAGTTCATTTTTCGGACGCGTTTCAGAATGGACTTTACTGACAGAGAAAATCAAAACACGCATCATGTTTATTTTTCTTTATTTGACGAAAAGCACAACACTTTGTTTTTATTGTGTGTACCCACAAAAAAAATAGACAACAGGATCTAATGATGTACAACACTTATGTAAGATCAAAATCAACAGAGTAATTTGATTCTCGTTTCCACTGATAAGGAAAAAAATCGAGCTCGTCGCGCCGGCCGATCCCAGAGGGTTAAGATCCCTCCGGTTCGCGTAGGGCTCCTAGTCAGCCTGTCGGGGGGTATTCGCTATAACGACCGACTCGCTATACATTATCCCTTACATATTACCTGAGATTCAAATGTCTTGATTTTTGAAAAAAATCAAATGAGTTTCAGCTGAAAACAAGAAAAAAAGTTTATCTTCCACATGGGTAAAAAAAAAAAATCACACTTATATACCTTTTTTCCTTTTCATAAGACAAACCATGGTGCAAAGGTATAATGGGTTACTTTTATGGTGCATTTTGTCCTGTTTGGAGGTTGACCGACTTGACTACTGAACTGTCTTTTCTACAGAAATATGTGTTAAAATTCAATGTTTGTGTTGTGTGGAATAAAGACAATCATACTGGTTTGAAACAACATGAAGGTGAGTAAAACAAAGAAAAGTTTTTCATTTTTGGGTGAACTCTTCCTGCAATCTGTTCATAGCATACCATTTTTATCCAAATCATAAATGTATAGGCAGTGCATATAAAATGGAGTCCGAAATCTATTTAAGAGACACTACACAGTATGAAATTCCACACAGACTGAAGTCATTCTGTAGTAGACCAATCAGTTTACTTCCAGTGTTAAGCAAAATTTTGGAGAAGATCATCTTTAATCAAATAATGGATTATTTTAGTACAAATGAATTGATGACAAAGTTCCAACATGCATACCCTTACGAAAAAGAAGTATACTTCAAGTTCATTTTATGAAGTATACTTAAGTAATATTCAAGTATATTTTTAAGTATACTTTCTGTAGTAAGTATACTAATGTCAATATGTACTAGTAGTAAACTTGTAAGTGTACTATTTTAATACCGCTTGGGACTAAATTGGCCCACTTGTAGTATATAAAAAGTATATGTTTAAGTGTACTATAAGTGTACCAGTAGTAAACTTTAAGTGCACAACTAGTTCATAATTACGTTTCTCATTTGTACTGCAAGTGAACTTATGGGTATACTAGTAGTTTACTATTTTAATACTTGTAGAAAATGTTTAGTTTATGAAAGTACACTCTCAGTAAACTACTAGTTTAGTAGTTCTATACTGCAAGTATACTTGCAAGTTGTCTTTTAGTGTACTCTCAGTAAAGTACTAGTTTACACTATATGTTTTCTTTGTAATACATTTCACTCGAATAAATACATCATTGAATTATATTACACTATTTAAGTATGTGATTTTCTTAGAAGCATCTAAGCAATCACTACAATAGATATAGTGAGTGGCACCACCTATAGTATCCAGCTGCAGACCCGCAGCACCACCAGTTTCAGAACACCAGCGCCAGAACCGGAAGTAAGGGGCGGAGCTTACGTTCTAACACCAGCGCCAGAACCGGAAGTGAGGGGCGCAGCTTACGTTTTAAACTGAGTAACGCCACCTAACGTTTTGGAGCATAATTTGCTTAGACACGAAACGGCATGCTTTTATTACACACGAAACATACTTTATATGTGTTATAATGTTAAGGTACAGCAATAAGCATTTTAAAACATTGATTTTGTGTAATATAATTGTAGTTATCCGTTTCATTGTATTATGAGAGTTACTTCCTGATCATAATGGTGAAAAATAATGCTTGAAACTTATGGGCATTTTAATGCATAACAGTTTAATTGTTTTAGCTAAGCAGTTTATACATAAGTATAGATTTATGAAGGTAAGACCTTTGTTTTTGGTTTTTATGAAGGAGTTAACTCTGTATAAGAAAGCTTTGAAAGATATAAAAACAAGACAAGCCTTGGATGTTTTTTAAAATCATACAATTTGATAACTAATTAGACCTCTGTGATATTTTATGTTCTATTTATTTATTTATTGTGTTTACAAAATCTTAAATTGTTTTGATATTGAAGGTAGGCTATGTGTTGTTAATATGAATTTGTAATGCCTGATATTGATTGTTTAATATTTTTTTTTATATAAAATATACTTTATTTCACGAGAACATGTGCAGCATGCATTTTTCTTTATGTAAAAAAATAATGTCAAAAATCTTAAAGAGAGAGAAAATTCGGCATTGTTTTAAAAGAAACAATATATGTATAAAACAAATGACCAATTCACCCCTATTTTATCACAACAATCCTGTATAAATTTAACTTACAATGTATCAAATGAGGAACTCACTCTCAGGCCCATTTTGTCCTTACATTCTTGCAAAAATAACTATAATGCAAAAATAATAATTCCGCCCCTCCCTCACTTCCGGTTCTCTGGCGCTGGGGTTCTGGCGCTGGGGTTCTGAAACTGGTGGTGCTGCGGGTCTGCAGCTGGATATATCTCGGCACCACACCTTCGTGCCATAAAGTACATGTGTGAATGCAGAGACCTCAATACTAGGTAGACAATACACAATGACGGTAACATTTGATGGATCGTTTTTGTGTTTGAATGTGTAATTTTAAGTAGAAAATGAACTCCAAATGTCACAAAATGGCAAGTTACTAATCCTAACAACAAACACAATGATAAAATAGTGTAAATTCAGCTGGAAAACAGTGAAAAATCAACCTCATTAATTATTCAAGGCCCAGTGCATGATGGGAACACCAGTATCAGAAAAGTTGAGTAAATTTACTTAATGTTATATATTACGCTTTCATTTCTACACGATTGAATTGAGTACTACTATAGAATTTACTTACTTTTTAAAATTCTTGCCTGAACTAACTTTTTCATGTAATTTACATAGTTTTTTTCTGTAGAATTTAAAATATAAAATATAGACGGTATATAAGTATATAAAAAGTATGCTTTCTTATTTTTTAGTTGAAAAGAAGTATACTAATAGAACACTTGAATAAACGTATTTTCGTAAGGATAATTATTATCGCTGTGTTCAAGATCAGGTTCAGTTGCTTATTTAATTTACTCTATAAGCTATTCCACCCGAAAGCTTGTTACTATATAAACTTGAATATGTTAGTTTATAAGTGTGTAATATTATGTTTTAAAAAAGTATTTAATAAGCTACTCAATCAAAATAGTAAACACAAGTACAAGCCAAGAATACTTAGAATACTTAATTATACTTTTAAGTATATCTCGATCAACAAGTATAGGCCAAATACTTAGACTTTTCTGTCAGAATAAGTCAAGTATACTTAAGTGCATTTTGAAGTATATTTTTTTGAAGTACATAAAGTATATTTCTGAGAAGTACATAAAAAGTGCATTTTGAAGTATATTTTTTTGAAGTACATAAAGTATATTTCTGAGAAGTACATAAAAAGTAGACTGAAAGTATACTTTCTTATTTTTAGTTTAAAAAAAGTATACTAATAGCACACTTGAATAAACTTCTTTTTCGTAAGGGTATAGACAAGGCTTTTCCACAAACACTGCTCTAGCACAAATGACAGAGGAGTGGCTAACATGTTTAGATGAAGGGAAAATAGTAGGAGCTGCGTTTTTGGATTTTACAGCAGCTTTTGACGTAATAGATCATAGTCTTCTCATAGCCAAACTCAAAGCATATGGTTTTTCACACTCAGCATTAATTTGGATGGATAGTTATCTTTCTAATAGGACGCAACATGTTTATTTTAATGGAAGTTTATCCAATTGCTTAATTACATCATGCGGCATAGCACAAGGAAGTTGCCTGGGTCCACTTTTATTTTCAATATTTATTTTCCATATGTTTTTAGAAAGGCTAGTGTTGTTATGTATGCTGATGATGTTACTTCATTCAACGAAGCATCAACATTTGCTGAACTCAATGAGAATCTTCAACATGAGTTAAATAAAGTAGCGGACTGGGTGAAAAAGAATAAATTGGTACTGAATATTTCTAAAACTAAATGTATGATATTTTGCAATAGATACATGTTACCAAGGATCACCCCTCTTAATCTGCATATAGAGAACAATGTGATCGAGCAGGTTATTAGATTCACACTGCTGGGTGTTAGACTTGATAATTTATTATCTTGGTCAGACCAGATTGACCACATTGTCAGTAAGATGGGCAGGGGTATCGCTATGTCCAGAAAATGCTCTGTATATTGTCCAACTGCTATATTGAAAAACGTCGTCCAAAGTCTTGTTCTGTCTCACTTATATTATTGCCCAGTAGTTTGGAGTAGTGCGGCCCAAAAACATCTAAGAAAACTTCAAATTGCACAGAATAGAGCAGCCAGAGTAGTTCTGCACTGTTCTTTTTGCGCTAGTGTGCGTGAGATGCATATTAAATTATCTTGGTTAACAGTAGAGGCAAAAGTAAAATATAATCTTTTGTTGCTTATGCACAAGGTCATGGCTAATGAAGCATATAACTTTATAAAAGAAAAAATATTGTTTAGTGGATATGGTCATGAGCATGTGACACGCTCAGTCAGCAACAGGATGATGATTACTCCCAGCCCAAGGTGTAATTTTATGAAGAAAACTATTGTATACAGAGGGGCTGCAGAGTGGAACTCACTTCCATCCAGCGTTAGGGAACTTAAAAGTAAATTTTCTTTTAAGAAAACAATAAAACAGGAGATTACAGGTGTGAAAGTATTACCTATTTTATTTAATTTTATTTTTGCATGTTTGTTTTTGTTTTAAATTGTTTTGAATTACATGTTGAATAGATGTTGCTTTTGCATAACTGTATAATTCGTACTCATTTTAAATGTGTGTCATGGTAGCTAATATATCGTATAGCTAGATCTTATTGATGTATTGATTAATTCAATTTTTGTATTTTTGTATTGTGATTTCTGTGGACCCCAGGAAGACTAGCGACCACCATAGTGGAGCTAATGGGGATCCAAATAAAACAATAAACAACAATTCATATACAGTACAATGCCAGCATAAGATACCTAAAGAGTTAACCCCCTGTAGATGTCATTAGTCAGAGTGGAGGCATTGTGCCAATACCCAGAAGCATTTACGATAATGCTGCAAGTTATTCCCCTC
Organism: Chrosomus eos; assembly: GCA_036326025.1. Lineage (NCBI taxonomy): Eukaryota > Metazoa > Chordata > Actinopteri > Cypriniformes > Leuciscidae > Chrosomus > Chrosomus eos. The sequence continues at coordinate 25,646,559 of CM070824.1, read as the reverse complement.
ATTAAAATGGGCATTATTCAGTTTGGAGGTCTCTGAATAGGAGAGTTCAGTAAAATTCCTCAGTCCTAGTTTAACATAATGAGCCAACAATTAGACACAAGGGTGATAAATCCCATTGATGCAAATGTTATTGTTTTTATTTTTTTAAACACGTAATAATTGAATAGTTAACCACTACAGTGCAAATGCGGCTGCTGACTATCATAAGTCAGAAAGAGAATATCCTTCAAAAAATGCATTCTTTTAGCTCAAACAGCAGTTCCCAGGAAATGCATGACTTGATAAAATAAATACTGTACCATGAATGCATTAATGCAATGTTGCCTAATTCATTTTGGATAAAAGTGTCAAAATGTAATTGTAAACTGTTAATGTAAAAAAAAAAATGTGTGTCATCAGTTAAGAAAATAGTACAGGCAAGACCATGTTGCTCAAACCCATAATTCATGTCAAAAACTTCAATTCAGTTCAGTTAACTATACTAGCAAACAATCAAAAAAGTCATTTTTCGACTGTTTATACTTGAATGCATTTGTACTGTAATGGTCAACAGACTTTTATTTATACCACATCTCTGTACAATGCACTATCCTTACTGACACTCGTTATTTACAATGAGCTGGTCTCTACTTATTGTACACCATAACTCTTGAACAATAATACTTTTTTTAATAATAATGATAAAGTTTTAAAGCGTCAGTACACTTTACTGTGAAACAGTAATATTGTGAATTGTTTACAAATTTAAATAACTAAGTTTTATAACTTTCTAATATGCTAATTTGCTGCTCAAGAAACATGTCTCAATGTTGAAAATACTTGTGCTGTTCTTTTACACAATCTTTTTTCAGGATTATTTGATGAAAAGAGAGAGAGAGAGAGAGAGAGAGAGAGAGAGAGAGAGAGAGAGAGAGAGAGAGAGAGAGAGAGAGAGAGAGAGAGAGAGAGAGAGAGAGAGAGAGAGAGAGAGAGACCAAAATTTCGAATGGTAATGATATTGCTATTTGTACTGCTAGTTTCTTAAAATATCTCAACCATGGTCTCACAGACGTTCTATTTTCACCGCATTTCTGACCCAACTCAACATGTCTTCTACTAAGCAGTTTTAAAGAATATTTCTAAAGAATTATTCATTGTTAAACTTTCAGTATAGCTTTACAGACTTTTTTTCACTCACAAAACTTCCAAAAGGTCTTGTCTTCAACTTTTGTGTTTCTTAATGTAGTATTTGAACAAAAGGTCAAAAAAAAAAGTCATTATGTAATGTTAATTTTTGGTACTACGACTCACTTTTCATTTATTATAAATGTAGTGCTAAGCAACCTTGCAGAGACTTTTGCATAAGTCTAAATATTCCATAACAAGTCTGGATCTTTACAAGCTACTGCATGTCTGTCTATATATTGCTTGTAATTTGGTACCACAGAGACATCAAGACGAACTACACAATCCTGCATTAAAGACAATATAACATCAGTGAGCATGAGTCCTGGGACAAGTCGACTATAATATATGCACCTCAGAGGCTCATAAAATATATCACTCCATCAGAAAGTAAAAGAAAACTTTTTTACACAATCTTAAAGTTTTCTGTTTATGTGCAATTGCATTTGAAGGTGAAACGTCATTGCCTTCAAAATTAATGCACTGACAAAGTTTTTCAAATTCTACCTCTCCTTTCCCTCATGGATCACCCAGATCACAAGTTCCATTTCGAAAGGGAATTATACAGTGTATTAGTTATCAGTCACGCTGAGGCATTCCCCATAGCGCTTGACGTAGTGTCTCATTCCCTGTTCTCAGGGAACATAGGTTACAGTCGTAACCTGAGACGTTTTTACCGCACCATGACAGTGTGAGATGAGGATTCTTGAAGGAGAGATGAGGATTCTTGAAATGTCTTGGACATTTCACCCTCTCCGTTTTCAAAAATAACATTGTGCACACCGGTAAGTTTTTTCAAAAGTATAAAGGAACCCGTGTATATATGGCGTCAAGAGCATGCCAAACCTGTAGGTGGCAGTGTAACGAGAAGCTACGTTAGCCAATCAGAATTCCGAAAATAGCAACAACAGAAGCGAATCACTTCATCTTTCTCTTTTGAACAAAGAGGTCGCACTTTTGATGCAGGTGCAAGTTCTGTCGCATAATGCGATGTTGGCTGCCTAGAACACAGTTTTTCTCAGTTTACATGCAAACGTGCAAACTAAGTTTTCCAAAATCTCCACTCTGGCCGGAGGTTTTAGAAAGAATCGTTTTCAGGGGTTAATTCTTTGTTTGTGTGTAAACGAAGGGCACAAACGAAGGGAAATGTCTCAGTTTTTCAAAATAACCATGTACGTGTAAACGGGGCCTAGGTTACAGGGCAAAACCAAAAACACAAATGAGCAAAACACAGATAATACATGTAACTGTTACATAATTGTACGTATTAAGAGTGTTGCAATGTCATTTCAGATGTTCATTGGATCGATTCTACAGCCTGTCAGTCTTCCTGAAGGATTATGACGTCCCGGTTCACCGAACCTATCACATTACGCCGCCTTCCATAAATGCCGGATCTCTGCCACCTCACCAGCTTTTTGCTCACTTTGGCATTTGTCTTTGTTTGGCTCGCATGTGTCTATTGTTGTGATTTAATCAATTGTCGTATAGTGGTTGTGAAGTGTTTTTGTTTTGTTACAGTTATGAACTCCTTGTTCAGTCATCACGGTGCGTGTGAGGCTGGGAAGGAGGGGGCAGGTTTAGTAAGTTGCACGGCATACATTGCGCACCACATAGGACATTTTGATTTGTATTAGACACACTAGGTTTAGGAGAGTGCCACACCCTGTACGTTTTGCTATGGTAAGTTAGTACAGCTTAGTTTGGGCGTCTTGACGCCGAATACTTTTTCTTTATACATTTTTCGTTTGGTAGTTAGTTTAGCTGAATAAATCCTAGACAGTTCGTTCTTTTTTATTTAGATATTTTATTTGGCATCACTCGAGCTCGCCTTCCGACCTTTGTTTGTTTGTTTGTTTGTTTGGTTGCTTGTTTGTTTGATATTGTTATTTGTGTTGTTGTTGTTTTCCTCAATGTCTGTGTAAATTGTGTAAATATTATTTTCTCTTCATTCTTACATTTTTGGCACTGTAAAAATAAATACTTTGAGCGGAGTTTTGAGTTGATATTGATATTTCCCTCATATTGAGGTACACATAGCTCTTTATTTAAGGGTGCTTTCACACCTGACTCATTTAGTTTGGTTGAATCGCACTAGAGTTAGTTTTCCCCCTTGGTGCGGTTCGTTTGGGCAGGTGTAAAAGCAGTGATCGCACTCGGGTGCGCACCAAAAGCGGACCAAACAAGCATACCACGCTTTCAAACGAACCCTGGAGCGGTTCGTTTGTGGTGAGAACGTGATCCGACCTCGAACAGACCCAACTGCCAAAGAACTGCGCATTTTTGGACTAAACCAGCTGCCGTAGTCACACAAAACTATTATTTAGATTGTCAATAGCGCTCCCTTTAAGCCATGACTGACTTACCGCGTTCTGCACTCTCAATAAAACTCTCATCATAAACACTGAAGTTGTCCGCACTGCACAGGGAATCTCTAATTTATATCGCGTCTAGACATTGTTGTTTATGAGGGGATTTGCGAAAGGATAAAGCTTGTGCTGATTCTGAACATACTGTACAATTTGAGCGAATTCTCCGCATGTCTGCCAGATTTTCATCCTCTTTGTTTACTTCTGTGAGTTCTGTTGGAATTTTCCCGCACGTTAATTCTGACCAATCGAAATGCAGTTGTAGAAATATGTTCAAGACACATCTGGCCAACGAGTGATGTGGATGTTGTCAAGTGACTGTATTTTGGTTTGTTTCATTAACTCATCAACTGATTCGGACCAGAGCAATCAGTGTGGTGAGAAAAGGAACCAAAACGCCTGAAAATGATACAAAGTATAATTTTCCGCCCTTAGTCCGGACCAAATGAACCAAATTACAGGTGTGAAAGCACCCTATATGTTATGCTACCTTATCCCTAGCCAAATGTAAAATCAATCTAAAAGGGATCTAACAGTAACATAAATAAAAATATATATATGTACAGTGGTGCTCAGAATTAATGGCACCCTGGTAAATATGATAAAAAATGGCTATAAAAAATAAATCTGCATTGTTTATCCTTTTGATCTTTCATTCAAAAAATTGGCAAAATCCTTACCTTTCATTGAAGTAAAAGATTTGAAAGTGGGGGGGAAATCACATTATAAAATAAATGTTTTTCTCCAAAACACGTTGGCCACAATTATTCATACCCTTTTATTAAATACCTTTTTGCAATCTCCTTTTGCCAAGATAGCTGCTCTGAGTCTTCTCCTATAATGCCTGATGAGTTTGGAGAACACCTGACAAGAGATCAGAGACCATTCCTCATACAGAATCTCTCCAGATCCTTCAGATTCCCAGATCCATGTTTGTGCTGCTTATCTTCAGTTCACCCCACTCATTTTCTATATGGTTCAGGTCAGGGAACTGGGACGGTCATGGCAGAAGCTTCATTTTGTGCTCCCTAACACATTTTTGTGTTGATTTTGATGTTTGTTTTGGATTGTTGTCCTGATGGAAGATCCAACCATGGCCCATTATAAGATTTCTAGCAGAGGCCGTCAGGTTTTGATTTTTTTATCTGTTGAATCTGTGCTAGAATCCACAATGCCATGTATCTGAATAAGAAGTCCAGGACCTCCAGCAGAAAAATAGGCCCACAACATTAAAGATCCAATGGTATATTAAATTGTACACATGGGATACTTTTTATCCGTGTGTGCACCAAACCCATCTAGTGTGTTTGCTGCCAAAAAGCTATTTTTTTAGTTTAATCTGACCACAGAACCCTGCGCCGTTTGAAGATCCAGTCGTGTCTGACCACTGAATATGCTGGAGTTTGTATTTGGAGGAGCGAGGAGCATTTTTTTTAAAACCCTCCCAAACAACAAGTGGTGATGTAGGGGTTGTTTGATTTTTTTTAATAGGCTTTCTGACCCCAAAACTCAACTAATCTCTGCAATTCTCCATCTGTGATCCTTGAAGAGTCTTTGGCCACTCAAACTTTCCTCCTCACCGTCCATTAAGAAAATATAGTCACACGTCCTCTTCCTGGCAGAATCGTAACAACTTTAGATGATTGGAACTTCTTAATTATTGCCCTGATGGTGGAAATGGGGATTTTTAATTCTTTTGATATTTTCTTACATCCACTTTCTATTTTGTGATGCTCAACAATATTTAGATGCACATCAGAACCATGTTCTGTGGTTTTACTCATTGTGATGAATGATTAAGGGAATTTGGCCTTTGTGCTTCCTCATATTTAAACTCCTGTGAAACAAGAAGTCATAGCTGGACAATTTCATGTTCCTAGTCACCCTGGTGTGCTAAAAAAGGTAAATATTAATGGGAATATACTTCATAGATATTTTATTCATAAAAAATTCTAGGGGTATGAATAATTGTGGCCAACGTGTTTTGGAGAAAAATATTTTTTATAATGTGATTTCCCCCCCCCCCCCCCCCCCATTTTCAATTGTTTTACTTCAATGAAAGGTTAGATTTTTGCCAATTTTTTGAATGAAAGATCAAAAGGATAAACGATGAAGATTTATTTTTTACAGCCATTTTTGATCATAATTACCAGGGGTGCCATTAAAGGGTTAGTTCACCCAAAATGAAAATTCTGTCAGTATTCACTCTCCCTCATGTTGTTCCAAACCTCTATGTGTTTATTTGTTCTGCTGAACACAAAAGGAAGATATTTGGAAGAATGTTTTAATCAAACAGATCTCATTCCCCATTGACTACCATAGTATGTATTTTTCCTACTATGGTAGTCAATGGGGAATGAGATCTGTGTGATTAAAACATTCTTCCAAATATCTTTCTTTGTGTTCAGCAGAACAAATAAACACAGAGAGATTTGGAACAACATGAGGGTGAGTAAATACTGATAGAATTTTCATTTTTGGGTGAACTAACCCTTTAATTCTGAGCACCACTGTATGACATTTTAACACTGTTTAGATAGATAGATAGATAGATAGATAGATAGATAGATAGATAGATAGATAGATAGATAGATAGATAGATAGATAGATAGATAGATAGATAGATAGAGTTTAGGTTACACTATTTGCATAATACACTTTAGACACTCTACTAACTATAAATACATTTTCAATTACATGTCAACTAACTCTCATTAGAGTATTAGTAGGCTGTGGTAGACTGTATGGCAATTTGTACGAATTTGTATAAAAACAGACAGTCTACTAATCCTCTATTGACAGTTAGTTGACATTTAGCTGCAAAGTTACTTACAGTTAGTAGAATGTCTAAAGTGGACTATCCAAATAAAGTGTTACCAAGTTAAATTATTATTATTATTATTATCAATAATGCTCTACTGATTGTATATTATTCTGATACATGGCTTTAGATTTACAAAGTAACTTTGAGAAAGTCAAATTATAGAACCTATTGAGTTTTCACCTTGATTATGAAGCCCCTCTTCTTTCCCAGAATGTATGATTCATTTCTCCCTCCCATTCAATCTTATCTGAAACTAATGCAATTACATCATGCTGTCTCTTTGCACTTCACAATGTTAACTGGTTTAGTTCAGTCTTCTGCATAGGCTGTACGTTTCTGTTGACGGACAGTGTGGCCCTGACCCGCGCAGTCAGCAAAACGCATGAATCAGCGCTTCAGCCTAGATAAGATTTTGAGTGAGCGCTTCAGTCCACAATAAGATCCAATTCCGAGAGAAAAATATCTCCACACCATTAGCCTTGCAGCCAAGCCTGAAAAGACTAGATATCATTGCATTCGAAGGGAAACGTGAGGCACCGAGATAGAGTGTTCCATCACGATCCTTTAAGTTAACTTTAAGGTATTTATAGCCGCCTGAAGCACTAATTCCACCCGCATCAATGTCTTTGCATGTCTTTGTGAAACACAATGTATTGAAGTCTGAAGAGCAAGTGCTAGGTGTTCTTTCTGACTGTCTTTGTGCCTGTCACTGCACTTTCAAGACTTTGCAGGAGGAAGGAAGTGAAAAGATTAGTTGTGGGGGAGGGATCTCCCCTTCCTGCTTTTAAGACTAGATATAGCAGGCGGAAAAAACGCCTATTGACTCCCTGCAGTTTTCCTAAGCTCTTAGCATGATTACCTGAAGAAGTAGAAAGAGGAATGGCTCATTAGTCAGCTGGAGGATTTCAACAAAAAGACAAATCACTTCTCATGCATCCTCCACACCAGCGCCGCTTTGAGCATCATGGATCTCAATGCTCACGAGTCAAATGCCTAGCAGTCATTCATTTAAACCAAAAATGTACAAAATTAGCATTGGAGATTAAGATTCAAGTTCAATGCTTTTAACTTCAATAGGCTTTCTTCAATTTGCCTTCCATTCTAATCATATTTATCATGTTCCTTTAAAGCATCCTTTGCGCTGTCATTAGGGCCCGAGCACTAAGGTGCGAGGTCCCTCTTGAAACTGTTAGGATTATTATTTTTTTTTTTTTTTTTTTTTTTTCTGCAAAGTAAGCCCCATTTTCGAGGCCGCAACATGCTCGAAAAGTCACCAAATTTTGGACACATGTCAGGACTGGTGAAAAATTTTGTATTTTGTGGGTTTCGCGGATGGGCGTGGCAAAATGGCTCGCTAGCGCCACCTAGAAAATTGAAAAAAATTAGCCCCTCGTCCATGTTCGACCTACATGCACGAAATTTGGTGGTGACGTGTATCATATCAAGATGCACAAAAAAGCTTCAAGAACACATACCCTAAACTCGACAGGAAGTCCGCCATTTTGAATTTGGCATTTTGGGACGATTTACACACTCCGTACTTTAACGAACTCCTCCTAGGGATTTAGTCCGATCGACTTGAAATTTCTGCTGTGCCTTCTAAAGGCATTGACGATGAAAAGTTGTGCTATTTGCGAGTTTTCGTCAATCGGTGTGTCCGTGGCATCGATGATTCGCCATGAAACAGGAAGTTGGAGTAACTTTGCTGTACATACTCAGATCTGCACCAAATTTTGCACGCTTGACAAGAGTCCCGCCTGAACACATGTACATGCCGACACTCACCCCCAGTCATAGCGCCACCTGCTGGCAACAGGAAGTGACCTTTAACGAAGCAGCCCCCGCCGCACGTTTGACCTACATGTACGAAATTTGTGTGGCACATCTACCATGTCCAGACGCACAAAAAAGCCTCTTGGAGCGATGCCCTAAACCCAACAGGAATTCGGCCATTTTTAATTTTTCGTCAAATTTTGGCTGATTTACACACTCCGTACTTTAACGAACTCCTCCTAGGGATTTAGTCCGATCGACTTGAAATTTCTGCTGTGCCTTCTAAAGGCATTGACGATGAAAAGTTGTGCTATCTGCGAGTTTTCGTCAATCGGTGTGTCCGTGGCATGGCATCAAAGATCAACTCATCGCCATGACACAGGAAGTGGTTGTAACTTCAGTGTACATGCTCACAGCTGCACCAAACTTTACATGTAGGATAAGACTCCCGCCCTGAACTCATGTACATGCCCACATTCACCCACAGTCATAGCGCCACCTGCTGGCAACAGGAAGTGATGTATAACACTTTCATGCAGTGTCTGAAAAGCGTAGCAAATTCACAGCCGCACTGGCAGAGCTCCAGAATATGCAACAGAATATGCGGCCGCATCACTCCCCGACGTGCTACATGTGCGAGGGCCCGCCCATCGCTGCTTGCAGCTTTAATTTCACTTCCATTTCGATTTCAATCCATACAATGTAGTATCTTACTGTAGTATTCAGATGGCCATGGCGGCCCCCCAAAAGCAACTTGCTTTGTCTTAAGGAAATAAGCATGTATTGTTTATGTTTCTCATCTGTAAGACACTTTAGATCAAAGCATCTACTAAATGAATACATGTACATACAAATGGCTGATTTTATAATTCTAAACTATTAAAATAAACAAATCAGTTATTCTAAATGAAATAAATGAAACATAACACTTAACACATCAACAAACTTTAAAATAATTATAATGTTCGGAATTAAAAATGGGTATTCAATTTGAAATTTGCTAAAACGAACTTCATCATTTTTATTAACTACTCAATTTCTTAAAGATTAACTTGACGGCAAAGATTAGATGACAGCCAAATTAATCAAAATGTAACTAAAAATTGTGGAAATGAGCATGCACAAATAAATATGCAACATCAACAACACTTATAACATCAATAACATAATACAATTTTCATCAACAATAATGTCACAGACATTCAGTTATTTCATTTTTATGGACTTTTAGTTTGTTATTTTTAGTCACATGTGTACCTTTGTTCAGTTTCCCACCACTCTTATCAGTTTTCATAGTGATTAATTTGATCTGCACAGGTTTATCATTATTTCATTAACTTGTCTTGTACTTAAGTTGCTGCCTGTCCACTCCTCAATTGTCAACTGTTGTATTGTCAGAGAACTGTAAGTCGTATTTATCTACCTGCTGCTATTGAGTTTTCTAGTGTGTATTATTAAAGCCTTTAAAACTGATCTTTATCTTCTTTGTGTATTCCTGCAACCGTGCGTGACAAATAACATCAACAATAATATCAGTCGATATGGAAATAGCGAATATAGTACAATGGTAAATGGACTGCATTTATATAGCACTGTCACAGACCGAATGGCCACCAAAACGCTCTATATATTGCCTCACTTTTACCCATTCATACACACGTTCATACACCGACGGCGGTGTCAGCCATGCAAGGTGCCAGCCAGCTCGTCGGGAGCAGCTGGGGGATTGAACCACCAACCTTTTGATTTGTAGACAACCTACATGAACCACTGAGCCACATGATCACTTATTGTTGATCAGTGAGTTTTGGCTGTATATTCCTTATATGTGTATGAAAGTGAAGGTCTGGAGGCCAGAACGGTCTTCTGCTGCTGCAAACATGCTCTGAATTTGACCTGCTCATCACCAACACGATATTCCAACTACCAAAGCGCAAGAAAACTTCATGGATGCATCCTCGTTCACACCACTGGCACTTGATTGACTATGTCATCGTGAGGAGAAGCGATCGGCACGATGTCAGGGTGACCAAGGCAATGTGTGGTGCTGAATGTTGGACTGACCATCGTCTCATTATCTCCAAATTAAACATCCGGATTAAGCCTAGCAGACGCCCACAAGGACAAAGACGTGTTAAGCGTCTTAACATTACTCGCCTACAACAGGAACATACCAGACTGGCCTTTGTTGAGGCTTTGGACCATCACTTGGAGTCTCTAAGCTTTGAATATACAGACGCTGAGGCAGATTGGAATGCTCTCAAGACCGTACTGCATTCTACAGCCCTTGAATCACTTGGTGTTCCATTACGTACACATCAAGACTGGTTTGATGAGAACGATGCAGAAGTCCGAGCACTCCTTGACGAAAAACATCGCCTGCATAAAGCATATCTTAATGACAGCAGCTCAAGTTTAAAGAAAATTGCCTTCCTCAACATTCGCAGGATTGTTCAGCAGAGACTCAGAGTCATGCAAGACACCTGGCTGTGTGCAAAAGCTGAGGAGATTCAATCTTACGCTGACAGTAACAACACCAAGTGCCTCTATTATGCACTCAAGCAGGTCTATGGTCCGCAACACTCAGGAACTTCATCTCTCCTGAACTTAGATGGAACAAAACTCCTTACGGAGAAGGACAAAATACTTGAAAGGTGGGTCGAACACTACAGCACGGTCCTCAATCGGCCATCATGCATAAATGAGGAGGCAATTGCGAGATTGCCTCAAGTTGAATAATTGTCCACCTAGACCAGGGTCTGCTACCTGAGAGTCAGTGTGGCTTCAGAAAAGACCGCGGAACCACTGACATGATATTTACTGCTCGGCAGTTACAGGAGAAATGCCAAGAACAAAATGTTGATCTATATATGGCTTTCGTTGATCTAACAAAAGCATTTGACACAGTCAGCCGGGAGGGCCTATGGAAAATCATGGCCAAGTATGGGTGTCCAGACAAGTTCATTGGCATTGTGCGCAATCTCCATGATGGCATGATGGCCAGCGTCAGAGATCAGCAAGAACTCTCTGATCCGTTCCCAATCACAAACGGGGTGAAGCAAGGCTGCGTTTTAGCACCAACGCTCTTCAGCATGGTGTTTTCTGCCATGCTGCAAGACTCGTTCCAAAATTGCAACACTGGGATTAACATAATCTACCGTTTTGATGGTGGGCTATTCAATCTGCGTAGGATGCAAGCCAAAACTAGAGTGGAGGAAGTCACTGTTCGAGAACTCTTGTTTGCTGATGACTGTGCTCTGACTGCTGGCTCAAATAAAGATCTACAGGAGAGTATGGACCACCTCTCCTCAGCTTGCAACAACTTCGGCCTAACAATTAGCACAAAGAAGACTGAAGTCTTATACCAACCTGCTCCTGGGAAAACCTATACTGAGCCAACCATCTTGGTGAATGGGCAAAAGCTTTCAGCCGTTGACAAGTTTACTTACCTTGGTAGTACACTGTCTCGTGCTGTGCACATAGATGATGAAGTTAACATCAGGATTGTCAAGGCCAGTGCAGCCTTTGGACGTCTACGTGACTCAGTATGGGAAAGGACTGGCATCAAGCAGGAGACAAAATTGAAGGTCTACCGGGCTGCTGTTTTGCCAACTCTTATGTATGGGTGCGAAGCTTGGACAGTCTATCAGCGCCATGCCAAAAAATTGAATCATATCCACTTGAGCTGTCTGAGGAAACTGCTGAGGATCAAGTGGCAAGACAGAATTCCTGACACGGAAGTCCTCAGCAAGGCAAATTTTCCCAGCATCTACACCATGCTTGCGAAGGAACAGCTTAGATGGACTGGTCACGTGACTAGAATGTCTTACGTGAGACTTCCAAAACAAGTCTTATTTGGCGAGCTGAAAAAAGGCAAGCGAGCACAAGGTGGCCCCAAAAAGCGCTACAAGGACACTCTTAAAGTTTCCTTGAAGAGTTTTGGACTCGACCTGAAAAGCTGGGAATCCCTAGCACAGGACCGATCTGCCTGGAGTAGAAAAGTCCAGGACGGTGCAATCCTCTGTGAGAGCAGGAGAAGCTCCTGTGCTATCTTGAAGAGGCAGCAGCGCAAATTTACCAAGGAAGAACAAGTGGCTGCACCTCAGAGTTCTACATCCTTCCTGACCTGTCCAGTGTGCCACAGGGAATTCCGGGCTCGGATTGGCCTCTTTAGCCATCTGCGCACTCATCAAAACCCAACAAAATGACAAACGTGCCATGGTCATCATCAACTTTTGATGGACGAACAAGAATGAAAGTGAAAGACCCTACATGAAACTGCCCGATCGGTTTTGCCCAGGCACGGCCAAAAATAAAATTCTGCCAGTTGCCTATACCACTGCTGGATACAGTATACAGATACACATGTTCAGCTGCTGACATACTCCATGCACTTGAGTCTGTTAACAACAGGACAAATGGAAGAGTTAAAGGACATTTGCAGATGAAACAGCTTGTTTGTGTCTCTGTAAATACCTAAGAATCCCGGCGTCAGATACAAGTGGATAGTTTTATTTCAATAGCATCCTGTATCATGTTGGAGGATTATATGTTTGTTCAGAGCATTTAGTTCTGTCAGCGAGGGACATTGTACTGGAGAGTTCACAAAAAAAACTTTTGTTGACTGGTAAAGCAGCCAACTGTTTTAGATTTGACAGCAGCTGCATTACAAACCGTAAGTAAATTATTTCATGGTTTTATATGGATAAGGTTTTCAAAACATATACTCAGGTGAAATATTGAGAGTTGATACTGTTTCCATTATTATAACATTAAGTAAACCTCAAGAAATATATTAAAATATTAAAACAATCCCTGCCATGACCCCTTAAAAATAATGGGGTCTTTCTCCTTTGTCTAATCTCTAATTCTCCTTGTGCTATCATCACCGCCTCTTCTACCCTACATTGATGAAAGCTTATCATGGCTGGTCCTCTAACTCAATATCAATCTGCTCATGTTAGTCTTTCATCAGCAGGGCTCTGAGGCTCAGAGATGGAGAGGTAGGATGGGTTTGGTTTGGGGCAGATTTGAGCAAACAGTCAATGCTTTGGTCTTCAGTTAGGAGGAAGAGGAGGGAGCTATTTTTCTTTGAAGCAAATTTCATCCCCTTGATCAGCCTTGGCTCTATGATCAGAAGGTTTTTTTGTTTTGTGTTGTTTTTTTTCACCAAATTTCTTTAATTATACTGCATCTTTTCTCCACATGTCCCCAATCTACAACTATGGCCCTGCGTTTTAGTTGAACCTCAAGTGGACGACGCTAAATATAGGAGAGGTCAGGGTACCCCGTAGGCGTGAGTTTGACGCAGAAGTATAAATTGGGCTTAAACCTCTTGTATTTGGCTTAAAGCCCAATTTATACTTCTGTGTCGAACTCACGTCGTGGCTACGTCGGCTGTGTGTAGCGTGCATACCCTTCGGCGTACCCTGACGTGCACCTCTCCAAAAATGCAACAATGTCTCAATTATACATGTGTTAGCTTGTTTGGTTTAAAATGAGTTTCTTAAATGTTTTTTTTTTTTTTTTTATCTTAGGCCCTGTTAACACCTGGTATTAAAATTTTTGGTCAATCAGATCACTAGTAGACAAGGGAGACACATTCCCGTTTACACCGGGTGTTTAAATCCATCTCTTTTGTTCACTTTCAACCATTTTCTGATCTCTTTGAGGGGAGGGTCTCATTGTGCTTGGTACGTTTTTCGTCTTCAAACCAAAAAAAAAAAAAAACACTGAATAAACAGTTGCTGGGGATTATGTGCGACGCTGACACATCTCCTGTCTCCTCAATTTTTCCTGTTTTCACAGGGACTTTCTAATTTGTCAACAAGGCTTTCTGCACTGGATCTGCAACAACTGCGTTAATAATTTCAGAAAATGTGTACTTGTACCTTTGTAATCATTAAAAATTCAACATCATCATGACACTACAGGTTCCCTTTTAATGATTTTTTCCCCTCAGAATTGTGACATATAAACTCTGAATCGCAAGAAAATAAAATCAGCTGAATTCTAGCTTTTGTTTTTTTAGCAATTGTGAGGTTATATCCAGCAATTCTGACTTTATAACTCATAATTGTTAGTGTATATCTCACAATTCTGACTTTATAACTCATGAATGCAAGTTTATATCTCACAATTGTAAGGTAAAAAATATATAATTGTGAGATAAAAAGTTATTTTATTCCGTGGAGGAAACAAGCTTCCATACAATGTATCCCCTTCCATGCTTCTATACTTTGATTGTGATGCAAAGATAAAGACATTAAAACCTTATCGGCATCAGTTGTGATTGTGTGTTCTTGCTGGATGAAAAAAAGAGCGAAAAGTCAGGGCAGCTAATAAGACTAACCTTTAACTGGACAGAAAGGAAAAGGAAAAGCAAAGAGAGATATGAGGCCATGCTTACTGCCGTATTTGAGTTCGCAAAAGCAACAGAGAGTTGCAGCCATGGTTACGTTTATAATCAGCACTATATTCACTAAAGCAATTAGGCAAATAAAGTAACATAGCGAGTATCAGAGTCGGCTGGCGATTATGTTGACGCTGCCGACGACCGCACACTTTTAGCCAATCAGCGATTAGTAAGCCGACGTGATCGAAAGAGGTATGTTTATGTTAATAAACACAATATATACTGTATTTTACACAATATTAACAGTGGTATTTTTTGGCAGGTTTGTCTGTCTAAAACTGTGGCATTGGTGTCTCTGAACATTAGGCATCTGATCCAGTTAATCAGCCATGAAAACTGAATACTGATGTCCATTCAGACCACAGTCAGGGCTAATACACATATTAGTTACTGCTCAGCATCAGCGTTCTATTTTAATTAATTTACCCAAATGTCAAAAACGCCTGAGTATCCCAGCATGCAACTGAACACTAAACTGTGACAGACATCGAGCCATCAAAAAAGATGCACATTGGAACCACATTTTAAACCCTACCCTTTTTAGTTCAAAGCAATTAATTGCAAATGTCCTAAATGAACACAGAGAGAGAACGAGAAAGAGAAGGATGCATTTTATTACCCAATCAATAGACATGGTTCCTAAATGAAGTCCAGTGATATTCATAACATATACATAATGGCTCATTCAATAGGTTTTAATGCGTTTTGCAATTGCATCACAAGTCATTTACTGGGTAATTAAAAATATGAAATATTAATGAAAGCTTTCTGAAGCCTCTGGGTGTTCCTTTTCATTGGTTCTGCGAAAATGACTTTACCGTTACTTCTGACTTATGTAAATACTTCTATAACAGGTAGAGCTCAAAGAGGAATAGAAAATAAGCATCTTGTTAACACAAGGAAATTATTATTATTTAAAAAAAAAACTCAATAAATATGAATTATCATCATAGTGTACACAATATATTAGTAATCAAATGTGAAGACTTGCAGAAAAATATATTATTTTATACAGAATTATATTATATTATATTATATTATATTATTTTATTGTCATGGACTCACCAGGTTTCACCGTCACTCCCTCACAACGATCCCTGTCACCAGAGTACTGATCACCTGCAACTGTCACCCATCAGCGCACCAATCAACGCACTCCTCAGCCTCAGTCTTGGTTTGGTCTCCAATTCGGATACACCACTAAACCCATTCTCTACTTACCTGTGCGTTACTTACCTGAAAATATTCTAGGTCCTGTTCTCCAGTTTCAAGTTCTCCTCTCCAGCGTTCCTCTCCCTCGTCTCTGTCCACTTCCCATGCCACCGTGGATCTCACCTGTTCCCGGTAACTGAGTTATGTACTATCCTTTATCCTGCCCATCCTTCCTGTCAGCTTCACTGACTCTACGAAAGACAGAAAAAGACTGGTATATTCATCCAAGATAACTGTTCTCCATTGCATTGCTTTTCTCTATATTAACCTGCTTGCATTGCTCACTGTTGTTTAAATAAACTCGTTGCTTACTTTCATCTGTTCTCTCTGAGTCTGAATATCGTTAGGGGTAGAATGGGGGAAAACGCCCCCCTTAAAGGGATAGTTCACTTTGAAATTAATTTTTGATATGTTTTAGCTTACCTCAAGGGCATCCAAGATGTAGGTGTCTTTGTGTCCACAGTATTTTCAATTTTGATATTTTTAGGTCAAACCGTTTTTGTCTGTCAGTCATATAATGCAGATCTATGGGGTCCACCTTAAAGGTGCTCTAAGCGATGTCACGCGTTTTTATGGCCAAAAATTTTTTGTCACATACAGCAAACATCTACTCACGATCCGCTAGCTGCCTGTCCCCTGAACACACTGTAAAAAAACGCGGTCTCTGCAGACACCCCAGGCTCCACAAACGGCTACAAAAACAAACTCTAGCGACCCGCTCTAAGAAACATAACAAACTGTTCCAGCCAATAACCGACAAGAATGGTTTGGGGGTGGGTTTGAGGGGTTAGTGCGCGGATGAGGAGGAGGGAGGGTCTAGCTAGCCTCCGTTTTGTTTGACAATAGTTCGAACGTCAACAAGAAGTGACGTCACCCAGGATCGCTTAGAGAACCTTTAAAGAGCATACACAGAGAAGTCCAAATTAAACATGATTTAATGACTCGTAAATGTAAGTACACATTGATGGCCTAAGACACGAAATGAGCGGTTTGTGTGAGAAACCTCGCGCGTGTACGTCACTCATTGTTTACACAGAACAGAGATTGTAGGTAAGACGGCTAATTAAAAGGGTACTAATTTTGCTTATCCAGGATGTTTAAACCTTCGTAAAAGAAAACAATTACAAAAAAATAAAACAATGGTATGAGTGACATACACGCGCGAGGTTTCACTTCCGGTGCTTTCCGGAAAAGAACGAAGCGATCGCGACCGCTCAGATCATTTGGACGTGGCTGTGTTTACAAGAGGTAAAAACGTCATTAAATCATGTTTAATTTGGACTTCTCTGTGTATGCTCTTTAAGGTGGACCCCATAGATCTGCATTCTATGACTGACAGACAAAAACGGTTTGACCTAAAAATATCAAAATTGAAAATACTGTGGACAAAGACACCTACATCTTGGATGCCCTTGAGGTAAGCTAAAACATATCAAAAATTCACGAGTTTACATGTTAATGTAATCTGATATAATATTATAATGCGTATTTGGCTTGCTGTCCGGGGGGAGGGCTCTGAGCTCAGAATTCGGCCCGACCCCAGAGTACTCCCCCCTAACTTTAGAGGTCATAGGTATCTATGAGCGGACCCCGCCGAATGTGGGGTGAAGGGGTGGTGGTGGGATGCTGAGAAGAAGTCATGAGACAGGAGGTAAGGGAAGGCTTTATTTATACTGGCTTCTTCTTGTGCTGATTGGATGATTACCTGAACATGCTCCTCCCGAACTTTGTTACATGAAACTTCATTTCACGAGTTTACATGTTAATGTAATCTGATATAATATTATAATGCGTATTTGGCTTGCTGTCCGGGGGGAGGGCTCTGAGCTCAGAATTCGGCCCGACCCCAGAGTACTCCCCAAAATGCCAAATAAACGAAGGACAGCGAGCGTAGAATTTAACCCCCAAAAAGTGAAGGGTATGTATTTTACCAAGGAGCGAGCTTGCCTGTTCGACCTGGAAGGCTCTAGCTACGACCGACGGGAACTTGGGTGCTCACGGCATCGGACGGATAAGCCCATTCTTCAGTTGAACTGACAGCTCGCTGAGGCGAAGATTATGCGAGCGTGAATTTGTGGACGAGTTTTAACCGTTCACCCAGGAGAACTCTCGCAGCATCCGACGGGAACTTAAATGCTCGCGGCATCGGACGGGTAAGCCTCGCTGGGTTGGACGGAGGGCGCCCGCTGGACTCGGTCGGGAGGGCTCGACCGGCGCTTCGAAGGGGGGGGCTGGGTCACGGGAAAGACTCCTCACGTCCCGACGAATGGGGAGCCCTCCTGGCGACACGAGCGCGGACGTCCGGCGACGACTAAGACGGGCAGACTCTCACTGCAATTCGAACGGGAGGTTTCAACCAGCGTTTTGGAAGGGGGACGGAACCCGGCCTTCGAACGGGTGAGTCATCGCTGCGTGCGAACGGGGGAGTCTGCATGTGATTGAAAAAACGAACCTTATGAATATTGAGCGAGTGTGCAAGCGGCGAGCCCAGATGTAATCGAAAGGTGTAACGGATGTAATTGAAATGAGGAGCAGCAGGTGGTAATTTAATTAATTAGTTAGGGCTTGGTGAGCGTTTTTGATGAAAAACGGCTAGACCTAATATAGGTTTTTCTCGCAGCATCCGACGGGAACTTATATGCTCGCGGCATCGGACGGGTAAGCCTCGCTGGGTTGGACGGAGGGCGCCCGCTGGACTCGGTCGGGAGGGCTCGACCGGCGCTTCGAAGGGGGGGGCTGGGTCACGGGAAAGACTCCTCACGTCCCGACGAATGGGGAGCCCTCCTGGCGACACGAGCGCGGACGTCCGGCGACGACTAAGACGGGCAGACTCTCACTGCAATTCGAACGGGAGGTTTCAACCAGCGTTTTGGAAGGGGGACGGAACCCGGCCTTCGAACGGGTGAGTCATCGCTGCGTGCGAACGGGGGAGTCTGCATGTGATTGAAAAACGAACCTTATGAATATTGAGCGAGTGTGCAAGTGGCGAGCCCAGATGTAATCGGAAGGTGTAGCGGATGTAAATGAAATGAGGAGCAGCAGGTGGTAATTAAATTAATTAGTTAGGGCTTGGTGAGCGTTTTTGATGAAAAAACGGCTAGACCTAATATAGGTTTTGAAAGCATCCGATGACCAGCGACCGAGGGTTTTGATTTGTTGTTGGGAGAGACCTTTTTGAGCGGCTGTGGTGGCTGCACCAATGCGGAATGAGTGGCTAGAGAAATGCTCTGCTGAGACGCCGGATTTGGTAAGGATTGCTTTTAGATGCTTTTGGGACCAGAATCTCGTAGCTGGATGATTGGAGTCGTTAGTGAAAAGAGGGTCGAGTGGGGATTTGGACGAGGAAAGTTTGTACTGCAGGTAATTAAAAAGCGCATGGTACGGTCGGATGGGAGTTTGAAGATTGAAAATATAGACGAAATGGCCTTTTTTGTCTCTGTCCGTTTTGCTTTGTTTAATGAAAAATTATATGGTTTCGTTATCTAGGATCTGAAGGTCTGAAATTACGGGATGGATATTTGGGTCGAATAAGGAAGTTATGGTCAGTTCGGAACAGCGGAGGAAACCGAAGAATGCTAGGATGAACATGGCTTCCAACGTGTATGCGGTATTGATGGAGTGGTATCCAAGACGGAGTGATGAGATGCATCTGGTGAGTATATCGATTGTGATTGGCTGTCTGGTATCTGGGCGCGTGGGGCGGGATCTTTGGATTCCCTTAATTAGAAGGGACGTTTGGGAGTTATTTATTGCAGGTGTAGGTTTACCGTGGATTAATTTATGGAAGAATTGAATGCCGCTTAGATAGCTTTTAATGGATCCGGTTTGGAGACCTTTAATACTGTGAAGATGGGAAATGAATGAAGTGACTGTTAGGAGCGAAAATTCGGGAAACGACAGGTTGTGAGAGAGGTGGAATGATTTGAACGATTTCCATGCGGTGTAATAAGTTTGCAGGGTTCTGGGAGAAACGGCTTGGAGGATGGATTCGATGGACGTGTCCAGGAGGGATTTTAGCGGATGATTTATGGGAAGATCAGCTGAAAATAAGGAGGTACTGGAGTTGGAGTGGGGTCTGCTTCTGGTGCCAGCATCCTGAACTTCTGAAAAGAGAAATGGGAGAGAGAGTCAGCGATTTGATTTTGAGCCCCTGGGACGTGGATTGCAGTTATTATGAAGTGGTCGCATGCGGAGATCCAAATGAGGCGTCTAAGGAGTGGCATAAGCGCAGGTGAACGAGAACGACCTTTGTTAATACAATACACGGTTGCTTCGTTGTCACAATGGATTTGGATGCATTTGGTTGACCATTCTTTTCCCCATAGGGAAGCTGCGAAGACTATCGGGTAGAGCTCGAAAAGGGCAGAGGAGGCTGAAGACTGGGGTGTGTCTAAGAGCTGGGGGGGCCAGGAGGACGCGAACCAGCGTCCTTGGTAATAGCCGCCGAAGCCGATCGAGGGAGCTGCGTCTGTGAACAGTTTGATATCGAGGGGGAGAGATATAAAATCGTCGTAGAAAAAAGTTAAGCCATTCCACTGATTGAGGAAATTAATCCATAACTTAAGCTCGTTTTTTGACTCGGCGGAGAGGATGATCCGATCTTCCAGCGCATGAACGGATGAAGAGAGGGCTAGGAGATGCGCGATAAAGGGTCGGCCCTGTGGAATGATGCGCATCGCATAATTTAGGTGGCCCAGCAGCGAGAGAAGTTCGCGTTTTGCACAATCTGTGCTGTCAGTGAAATTGGATGCTATTAAAATAATGCGATCGATTTTTTCCTTAGGCAATGAGGCTTGGAATTTTGCTGAGTCTAGATTGATGCCTAAAAACTCGATGGATGTAGTTGGACCCGATGTTTTCTCGTGAGCTAACGGGATCCCTAGTTCGGCGAAAACTTTTTTCACTATGAGGAGGTGAGCCTCGGGGGCTGAGTCATGGGGTGAAATTATTAGGAAATCGTCGAGCAGATGGAGAAGATGAGGAATTGCATAATTATTGGAAAGAATCCAACATATGGCTTCGGAGAGAGTGTCGAAGATTTTTGGGCTGCTTTTGCAGCCGAAAGTCAGGCGCACGGCGAAATAATACATGTTCTGCCAGTTTACGCCGAATAGGTGCCATGAATCGGGGTGGATTGGCATTACTTTAAAAGCGGAGGAGATATCTACTTTTGCTAGCCATGCCCCTCGTCCAGCTATTTTAATCATGGTTATGGCTTGTTCGATATCGTGGTAGTTGAGAGAATACTCCTCGAGGGGGATGAGACTATTGATGCTCGGATATGGAGAATTATGGGGGGCTGAAAGGTCGATTATCAACCGCTTTTTTCCCGAGAATTTCCTGGTGGCCACGCCTATGGGGCTGATGCGAAATTTGTCGAATGGGGGGGCTTCAAATGGACCGATCATGAAACCGGATTCAATTTCTTTTTTAATTAGCTTATTCACTACTCCAGGCTCTGCTAAGGCGGACTGAAGGTTAGCGCAGATGACGTTTTGCGTGGGATGGCTTTCTACGCCGGGTTTAAAACCTTGATTGAGACCTGTCAGAAGATAATTTGTGAAGTTGGCATCTGGGTGGTGTGATAATTCTTCGGCTAGACGGAAAACATTCACAGGAGTCGAGAGATAGTTTTTTGCATTTTTATTGGCAGATTTTTTGACTGGGCATATCACGCGAGCGTGTGCGCCGCCACAGAAATCGCAGACGTGGAGAAAATGACAGCACTGTCTTGGGCATCTCCCTCCGTTGAAGTTCCTGCAAACTTGTCTATCGGGTGCCGAGTATGGTGCTCTGATTGAAAAATCTTGTCTTGCGTGGCGTGGAACGTAACTTGTGGATTTTATGGCATTCTGCTCTGGGCAGGGAGGGATCGATGGATTAATTTGGGGGCAAGCCGTGGTGGCATGGATTGTGGATCTGCAGATTGCGCAGGAGATATTTCTGCACCCGAGGAAGACCCGGTTATGGAGATCGGTGTCCAACGCTCCCCAATAGGGACACTGATTCCATTGGGACACGCGGACAGCGCATTTTGCGGAAAACAGCTTGTGGTACGTATAAAAATGACTACCCCCGTAAGACAACGCGAGCTCTGCTATAATAGACAGATAATCGTTTAGCTCGCGCCGTCTATGGGGAAAAGACGAGCATATGATTTCTGTATAGCGGCTGAAGGCAATACAGAATTCGGCTAGTGACAATGAACGTGATGTCACCTGTGAATTATTTTTTAGAGTGACTGAAATGTCGCCGCAGTCTACTTGGCGATTGGACTCAGCCGGGGAAACAAAGACAGGAGAGAACCCAAATCAACATCTGCACCTGCTAGGATTTGAGCTCTGATGTTGTTCGCAACTGGAGGAGGTTCGGTTGCCACTGCATTCGGAGGGACTGGTTGAGGAGTGGCTGAGAAGAGAGAGAAAGGAGAACGCGCTTGGAGAGGGTTAAAGGGGTGAGAAATCGGGGCTGTGGCCGTTTGCGGAGGCATCCTCACGCGGAGATCGGCCCCCGGGTTAGGTGGAAGAGGAGGAATAGGAAGAGCATAGTGTGGAAAGGGGAGGGGAAAGAAATGCGCCGGCGATTGACCGGCTAACGGAGGCATCCTCACGTTAGGGTGGACGCCTGACGCTTGGGAAGGAGGAAGACTGAAAGAAGTAGAAGGGAAGAAGAACGTTTGGGGATCGTGTAAGAGAGTGGAATTGCTGGGATCTAGAGTGTGAGGTACCACGGTGGGAGGGGCTGAGGAGGGGAACTGGCGCTCGTCCGTGACTGGTTCCGGGGCGCGGCCCAGGCTAGCGGAAGGTCTGTGACGCCGTGTCGCGGGGGCGGAGCCCGGCGCTGCGAGTGCGGAAGGGAGTACTGCTGGACGAGCAATCGGGGCCCGGCGAGCCTTGCTCGTTCGAGCTGCAGGAATTGGAGCTGAAACAGAAAGGTGAGAAGATTGTAAGGTGACATATAAATTAAATAATTCTGCTTTTTTCATCCTGCGGGAGAAATTTGCGTCAGAATTGATTAGGGCTTGTCTTAGCCCCTTAACTGTCCACTTCCCTATTGGAGGGATGCTAGGGGGGCTGGAAGGTGTGAAGGCGTGGAGGAAGACGATGATGAAGATGATGAGTTCCTCGCTGGTGGTGGTGAGGGGAGTCTACGGCGTCTTGGCGTGTGCGGAGAGGATCTGGAGGGCCGACGACCCCTGGTTGAAGGTGGAGGCTCTATGTTGTCGTTGGCTGCTGAAGAAGGGAGAGTCGCTGGATCTGCGCTTTGCGGTTGAGATGACTCCGAGATGAAAGATTCATCGTCGGAGGGGAAGAGCTCTAACTCGGACATAACTGCACGGAGGCGGAGTCAAATGCTGAGAAGAAGTCATGAGACAGGAGGTAAGGGAAGGCTTTATTTATACTGGCTTCTTCTTGTGCTGATTGGATGATTACCTGAACATGCTCCTCCCGAACTTTGTTACATGAAACTTCATTTAATTTCAAAGTGAACTATCCCTTTAAGGAAAATGTTACATTACTGTGAAACAAAACATAAATGTGACTAGAATTGCCATCCCAGTTTTGAGTGTCAATGGCAGGAGTTATTTACCAAATATTAAAATTGCTCAACCTTCATAATTATTATTTTTTTTGACTGAAAATATTTTTTGTGCAAAGGGGGCGTTTTGCCCCAGCGTTGGGATAAAACGCTCCCTAAGGTGGGGTAAAATAAAATGCCCCCTTTCTTACCAAACAGTTTGCTTCATAGATCAACAGCAAAATTAACATAGTTTTTAATCTCTAAAAGTAAAAGGCAAGTAATGCA
Organism: Chrosomus eos; assembly: GCA_036326025.1. Lineage (NCBI taxonomy): Eukaryota > Metazoa > Chordata > Actinopteri > Cypriniformes > Leuciscidae > Chrosomus > Chrosomus eos. Next base: position 25,622,996 of record CM070824.1, on the reverse strand, counting down.
ACAACATGTATATATACCTATTAATATGTATTTCAGGAATGTACAAAATAGCCAAATTTCTAACATTTTAATATTTTGATTTCTACACTAGGCCTATATGGGGTTGATAATTGATGTAGTATTTGTTCACCACTCATCAAGAAAAACAGACAACCCTAAATAAATATTAAACATAAATTAGTATATTTATAGTGAAATATATTCCATAAATGCATTAAAAGTCAATATGTTTTATCATTGGGTCACCTAACCACCTCCCATCATTGCATCCACCAAGCTAGCTAGCTAATGCTCACTTGAGGTAATTTTTTCATGTTTTGTTCAAATATTTTGATTTTACCGCCTAGTTACTGCATTTAAGTGTAAAATAAAGACTTTGATGAACAGAAATATGTTACTGTAGTAATTATGATAAAGAGAAACTATGCCCCTTGGGGGGCGTTTTACCCCTCAGCATAGGGGGTGTTTTACCCCACAAGCTATGTCTTTTTAATAAAAAAATTATTTTTAAAAATATAATTATATTCCTTATAAATAACATATGCTCTCAAACCACAGACTTCACTATTCATCTATCATACATCACTGTGATATCACTGTGAACAATATTCTTTTAAACACTTGTTTACTAATATCTGAAAATTATAGCACTTTCCATGTAATCCTCTTCTCTTCAAATACGTCGCTGGTGTCAGCTTCTCCATGGCGATTCATGCTTTCAGGAGGTGTGGCTTTGGACGGCGATTTGCAGAGAGTGTGGGATGTACACTTTTACTGCTATCAAGCTAAAGTTAACATGTTCCCAGATGTCCTACAGCACCGTTAATAACATTATTTTATCATTCTGTTTAATATTTTAATTTGGCAGTCAACCAATCATGAAATCAAATTTGACGTTGAGGCATTCAATGTGAGTGAAATGGCCACGCTCAGCTGTCAAATCATCATAGATAAGTTGCACTGGTATTAGTTTTTGGATCTCTTTTTCAGAGGATATATTAACAAAAGTTAAAGCATTACATTTAAGTGAAAATAAATGGCAGGTAATAACCAGCGAAAATCTTAGGGAAGTGGAGAGCCCCGTGTATTCAGGAAATTAAAATAAAAAACATTGGATTGACACTATGGGGAACGTCATCAGCATGACCGGTGTCTAAAGCACATGTAAACCCAACGATTGTATTGGTCGATAACAGTCTATGACGTCATTACTGGAGCACCCGTGATTATCCACCTTATTCTGCTCTAAACAATGTGCGCCGCCATGACGACGACTCCGGTTGCCTACTTCCGGTTTGCACTGTATTAGCAGTGAGAGAATGAGTTCAGGCTCTATCTATGTGCTGCTGTTGGTTGATTTTACAATTCAAAGAAGATAAAAAAAAAAACTTTAGAAACTGGGTGCTTTGAGCATAAGATTAAAAGGAGAGAATGCCTATGTCCGGTTCGGATCAGCTACATTCAGTGCCAGAGAGTAGACGTTTTTGGTTAGCTGCGCTAAAACTGAAGCATCCAACGAAAAAGGTGTAATACGTTACCAGTATGGATGGGCATTTCAAGCAAAAATAATATTCGAAGATCGCTGGGTATTATTCAATTATTATTCGAAAATAGCACCCCTGCATCACATCACGCACACATAGCCTACATATTTTTAAATAAATATAATAAATATATATTTTTTTTAAAAAAATAAACATACTTTTTATATTTAAGTTTCACAATATGTTTTTTATTTATTTGTTTATTTATTTAATCTATGTTGATTATATGAAAAGGGAACCGCATGCGATGAGTCAGATATGATCATAATGCCCAATATATCGGAAAACATTTGGAATGGCTCAGACATGATTTTGACCACTTATTAAGTTTTGTTTTGTAGAAAGCCTTTCTGTAAAGTGAAATTCGTTTAGTAAAAATTGTATCTTCATTTGTATTAATGTTTTATCCACAAATTGCCTAGAATAATAAATATGACATATGACAAATATAGCGCGTCTTATTAATAAACGAAACTCAGCGTATAAGTTAGGCTACTTGCCTCACATACATGAGAAGTATATAGAAAGCTTGAAATGTGTACTTTTAAACAAAATAATTAAAAACGAGCAGAAATGGGCTGCTCTCTGCTTATGTAGGTTAATTCGTATGAAGTGTGCATTTCTCAGGCGCGTTCACTACTGCGAAGATGGCGAGTCAGCATCATCAAATTTATCTTTGCAGTCGATACTTACAGAAAACACTAGTTATTAATAAACAATTCAAATGTTTAATGCATAATCATTACTTTTGCCGTTTTTTTTTATTGTGGCAAGCTTATGCGTGCGTTGTGATGCAGAATAGGCAATATTACGAAAACGCTCATTATGGTTTAGTATTCTCTCCCATATAGTATACATAACTTCCAACCCAACTTCAGTTGTGCACGGGCAGGGGCAGCCCTACTTATTTATTTCACATATTTTCTAATCAGCACATCACTCCGGCGTTCTGAGCAAGCGGCGCAATCTTCATAAAGCTTAGAACTGGAAAAGGACAACCGGATTCCGGTTCAAACCCGCTATGAATCATGGGTAAATTCGCTAACCAGGAAAAAGGTGGATAATGGCCGTTTCACACTGCCAGCGTGTATGTTAAACCAATGAGTGCATACACACTGGGAGCAGGAGCATAGCATTAGCAGCAGTGAAGCTGGGGCAGAGTCTATTTTTGCTGCGCTGCCCATGCTCAATTTAAGTGAAAGCACAATTTTGATGGACAAAATAAATATGACTGTATACTAAATGTGCTTAAAATGCACAGAATAAGCATGTCTAGTGTGTTTAACAGGAACTGGAGTCAAGAAAATGAAGAATCAAAAATATTTATAGAAGATTTACCCATTTAAACTTGTTTTTATTTATTCAGTTTGTGTGAAAGTATGGTGTATTATAAAAAAACTAACAGTAAATATGATATATAACTTTATTCTATTTGGCTGTCTTGTAAACAGATTGAAGTATGACTGAAACGAAAAGATCAGAGTTTTTTCTTGGTTGTGTATACCATTTACATGTACATAACATTCATGTGTAGCCTGAATGTTGTAGGCTACATGTGATACAGTAATGTAGCCAGACTACGCCACCCAATTGAAGAGCTGGGACTCTAAATAAATACTTTTAGCTTGCAGGTTCTTTTAGTTTGGCGGGAGCAACACAACAGAATTACCCAACAACAGCTTAAATATAAAAATGTGTTTATTACAATTTCTGTTTTCAAGGATAAAAAGAAAAGGCACACCGTGCTCTCGCGCACTCAATCAGGCTTTAAAAACTGGACAGCAGAAAAATACATAGACAAATTCACTGGAAGTCCGTGGTTCGGCACCCACAGTCTGTAAGCAGTTCCTCGAACCAAGTCCGTCTCGCACCGAACAGCGCCGTCTACACAGCAGCCCACCTGTCACTCACTCATGCACCCTCAACACAACACTCGCACAAACAGAGAAAAAGCCGCCAGTATCTCCACAGTAGAAAAACACAGCAATACAACACCACGATAAAATAACTTGATCGTGCAACACGTAATTGGATCACTGCAGTTCGTGAATATAAGTAACGGTGACAGTAGACAGACTGGAACTCTGATTTAGGTGAAACGAGGATCTTAATCCCGAACAAGGCAAGGCACACAATTTAACAGGGCGTCACTCACCAATAAACTGGGAGTAGACAAATCTAGCTCCCAGTCTTGTTGGACGATACTCCACAACACCAGGACCGACGAAGCAGGGCTCCTGGCAGCACAGCAGAGAACAGCAGCGATCCGAAACGCAGCAGAGGCGGCAACGATCCAGCGCAGTCGAGAACAGAAATCCCAGCACAGCAGAGACCAGCAGAAGTCCAGCGCAACAGAGAACGGCAGAAATCCAGTACAGCAGGAACCAGCAGAAGCACAGCAGAAAACGGCAGAAATCCAGTACAGCAGAGACCAGCAGAAGCACAGCACAGCAGAGAACAGACGAAATACCAGCAGTCACCGGATTAACAGCGGGGCCGTCACTACAACTTCAACCCGGGAAGATGATGGTCCATGCACAGTCAGGGCGATGAATGAAATAAAATAAAAAAACCAATCACGACTACCATCCAGCAATAAAATGGGGAGAACAGAGCTGCACAACAAGGTTCACGGATCACAGACACCTGTTGTCAGTTCCTTCGCCTTTTTAAACCGTCTGTAATTTGACATGGCAATTACCAACAGCTGTCCATTTCCTAATCAGCTGTGATCCGGCTTCTGAAAAGTACAGGGGCGTTACCCACTCTCTAGATCATGATCAAACATAAAACGTGCATGATAAACAAGAATCACAAAGGAACACCAAATCAAAAGAAAACAAGTGTCAAATACACACAAAAACACGCATAAAATAAAATAGACCACAGTCTCTCCATATGACATCCCCCCACTCTTTAACGTTGGCAGTCCCTGACAACCATAGGTATACACATATCTAAGTGTCTCTATATCTCACAGGGGGCTGTCCCATATTGGAACGGACAGACCTCCTAGGGGCCACCTCATTACCTGGGTCATCTAGACCAAAAGGGTCCACCCATGGTATATACATGAGAGGTTGCGATGCACAAACAGGAGGTATTGGCAACTCAGGATGCAATGCGAGGGCACCTTGTGGCGGATTGATACAAGGTTTAAGAGAATTTCTATGCAGAACCCTCTCTTTCCCTGTACGCTCAGATTTAATACGATAGGTCAAACCCTCTTCATTCAACTGTTCCACTACTACATAAGGCTCTGGATCCCATTTGCCACAAAGCTTACCCCTTCCCCCATCTCGCCTATTCCTCCGCCACACACGTTCCCCAGGAGCTAAAGGAAGTGACTTGGTCTTGCGATCATATTGCTTCTTATACTGCTCTGCAGCCTGACCCATAGACTTAGATGCTAGTGAGTAAGCATATAACAGGTGTTGGTGGTGTTCACCCACCCAACTATCCCAGCTATATTGAGCGTTCTGGTTCTCTATACCCAGGGCTATATCCACCGGCAATCTGACATGGCGCCCAAACATCAAATATGAAGGTGCATACCCTGTTGAGCTGTGTAAGGTAGCATTGTAAGCTTGAACAAGGGCAGGGAGATGTTCAGGCCAGCGACTTTGCTTTTCGTCCTCTAATGTCCGCAACATGCTCAGGAGGGTCTGGTTAAGGCGTTCACACATGCCGTTTCCCTGAGGGTGGTAAGGAGTTGTTCTACTCTTCGAGATCCCATAAAGGCTACATAATTCAGCCACCAGCTGGGATTCGAAATTTGGGCCTTGGTCCGAATGAAACCTCATCGGACACCCAAAGGTCTGTATAACCGATTGCCACAGGACCCTAGCGGTAGTCCTCGCTGTCTGATCTCTTGTGGGGATAGCCCAGGCATAGCGGCTAAACATATCCGTCATCACTAGAATGTTTTGGTATTGGTCCTGGGGCCTTCCTAAAGAAAGGAAATCTAGCTCGATGACCTCAAGGGGAAAGGACACAGCAAAGGGCTTCAAGGGTGCTTTAGGCACAGCATCAATTTTTTTCATCTGACAACGGGGACACAGGGAGTGATATTGTTGGACCTGAGTCTGCATACCTGGCCAGAAGAAGTGTCGACGTAGACAACTGATGGTTCTCTCCACTCCCAAGTGTCCAACAGCATCATGATGTTTCTCCCACACTTCTTTGCGCTGTTGAATAGGGCAGACAATCTGGAGGCGAGCTTCATGAGTATTATAGTCAGTAATCCGACGACACAGAACCCCATCCCACATCACCAGCCTTGTCCTCTGTTGCAACAGCTGTTTCACCCCGAGCGAAGCAGCTCGCCACTCTTGTCCCACTGGAAACTTCCCACTCTCCACATACCTCCGCACTTGGTCCAAGTCCCTGTCCTCAAGCTGCTTGGCTCGCCAGCCATCCATCGACTGGCCTTCTGTCGATTGTGCATCCACCACTGCCACCACGTTAATCACATCAGTGCCTAAGGGGGTTTCCACAGGTACTCTGGAAAGGGCATCCGCATTAGCATTTTCCTTACCCGAACGATACTTCACCTGGTAGTCAAAGGCAGCCAATTGGGCTACCCACCTTTGTTCTGTGGCCCCCAGGCGAGCAGTCTGCAAGTGAGCTACAGGATTATTATCAGTATAAACAATCACTTTAGCCCCCATCAGGTAGTCTTTAAATTTTTCTACGATGGCCCACTTTAACGCTAGCAATTCCAATTTGAAGGAGCTATAGTTGGCGTCATTTTTCTCGCTAGGATGCAGGCTCCTGCTAGCATAGGCCACAACGCGCTCACGCCCATCCTGTAGCTGGGCTAAGACAGCTCCCAAACCAGCATGGCTCGCATCTGTGTATAACGCAAAAGGTTCAGCGTAATTGGCATAGGCTAAGATAGGGGCCTCGGTCAAAGCAGTTTTCAGGTGATCAAAAGCTCGTTGACACTCGTCGGACCAAGAGATCTGCCGAGATCCTGTTCTTTTATCTGCAGGGGCTCCACTTAAGAGGGCATTCAAGGGACGTGCTATCTTAGCAAAATTGACAATAAAGCGACGGTAGTAACCTGCTAAGCCCAGGAAAGCACGTACCTCCTTAATTGTGGTTGGAGCTGGCCATTCAGTCACAGCAGTGACCTTCGTAGGGTCTGGTTTTACTCCCTCTCCAGTGACCACATGGCCCAGGAACCTTACTTCCCTCCGTAGCAGCTGGCACTTATCCACCCTCAGCTTGAGTCCATGATGTTGCAGTCGCTCAAAGACAGCCTCCAAGTTGCACAAATGTGAGGAAAAGTCTGGAGAATAGACAATGATATCATCCAAATAAACGAGTACAGAATCAACAATTTGACCACTCAAGCACTGCTGCATGAGCCGCTGGAACGTCGCTGGCGCATTGCAGAGGCCAAATGGCATCCTCTGAAACTCGTATAGGCCTAGTGGGGTGGTGAAGGCAGTCTTGGGTCTGTCTCGAGGGTCGACTCCAACCTGCCAATAACCACTGGCTAAGTCAAGCGTGGTAAACCAGGAAGCTTGGGTCAGGGAGGTCAGAGTCTCCTCTATACGGGGGAGCGGAAAGGCATCTTTATAAGTCAGGGAGTTCAACTTGCGATAGTCAACGCAAAAGCGCCAACTGCCATCTTTCTTGCGAACCATCACAATAGGTGCAGCCCAAGGGCTGGAACTTGGCTGAATAACCTTCTTTTCCAACATGTCGGCTAGTAGGGTGCGCATTTCTTGGTACATCATAGGTGGTAGGGGGCGGTATTTTTCTCTTACTGGGGGTGCATCATTAGTGTGGATTTGGTGTTGCACCGCATCAGTATACCCAAAATCCTCCTCATGGAGGGCAAACACCCTAACCCACCTTTGTAGGAGAGCTTTAAAATCTTGCTTCTGTCGTTCGGTCAAGTCGTCTCTGCCTTGTAAATCTCTCAGCATCTCAACGGGTGGTTCCACCTGTTCTCCCTTTCCAGCCTCCACAATATCTACTGCGACGGTTCCATCGTCCTGCACAGTCAGGCTTAGATCTGTCTGGCCATGGATGTCAGCACGGTCAACGCGAAACACCTTCGCCAGCTTCTGGTAGCGGCCTATAAAGACAGGACAAGAAGTCATATTTTTGATACGAATAGGGAGTTGGCCATGTTTGACAAATGCAACAGTCTTCGCCACAGAGAAAACCCCCAGCTCAGGCAGTGCTTCAATCAGGCCACAGTAGTCCTGTCCCTTCGGACCCATCCGCGCACGGCCCCAAACCACCACCTCGCTTCTGGCTGGGACGGTTAGGCCCCTGCGACTTGCTGGACGCACAAACCCCATGTATCCATCTTCTCCCCCAACTACAGCTGTTCGCTGGCACACAGCAAACGCACCCGTCCAGGCTTTCCTTGTCCCTTGATCCTGGAAAACAGTCTTCAGGCCCTCTGGTCGAGCAAGCAGGTCATGCCAACAGGTTGTGATAACATTCATGCCAATCAGTAATGGGGCAGTTAGACAATGATCAGCTACAATAACAACCCCCCTCCCTGAAATATTAGCACCTCCTATCTCAAAATCCATCACCACATAGCCTTGATAAGGGATGGATAACCCATTAGCCGCTCTAAGTGTCAATTTGTTAGGGGGCGCACCATGTGATAGGGCATCTGCTGGATAGTGTTGGTCGAATACACTCTGTCGCATCAATGTCACTTGTGAACCGGTGTCAATTAGTCCAATGAGGGGTACACCATTTACTTTAACCTCAACCATAGGGCAATCCCCTACAAATATGGCCCTTTGTCCTGCTTCCCCCAAATTCCCTGCTACTTGGACCTCAGTAGCAGGACAAACTAGTTTAAATCAGCATTGGACTCGGATGAGGGTCTACAGAACCTGGCAATATGTCCAGTGCGGCCACACTGGCGGCAGATAGGCTTACCGTCTGCAGCCCAGGTATTAGGCGTGTAAGACTGGAACCTCCTCCTAGGTGGCGGCTGATTAGGAAATCGTGAGGATCGTATAGGCTCGCCTGCAGCGGATTGTAACTGCCGGGTCATTTCTTGTCTTAATACATTCATCTGCCCCCTCACCTCCTGGAGGAGCTCCCGCCGAAACGTCTCAGCCCAGTCATCCTTCCCTGTTACTGATTTAAGAGCGGAGGACTCGCCTACAGCTTGCGCTACAGTCTCATGCCCAGCCCCAGGCCGCTGTTCACATTCGAGCAACAAGATCTCCTCCAATACAGTGTTGAAAGTGGCATCTGGATTACGCCGTGCATAGGTTCTGATGGTGCTCCTCAGTTCTGCATTACGGAGTCCCATCAAGAGCTGGTCCAGCAGGTGACTTTCATCAAGAGGGCCATCTGGGTCTCGCTTCCTCAGTCTACAGAACAATTCCCGCAGCCTGAGAACATAAGCTCTTAAACTTTCACTGGCAGTTTGTGTGCAGCTAAAAAATTGTAATCTCAAATTTGCCACGGGGACCTGATCTCCATACAGAGTGTCTAAATACCTCAAGATTTTTGCTACAGTATCACGGTCTGTATCCCCCAAAACACAAACCTCCCGCTTAGCTTCATCTGTTAATGCCCCCAACACTATACTGACTTTTTGCTGTTCATTAAACTCCCGTGCCTGCAACAAACTCTGAATTTGTTCTTTCCACTCACCAAATTTTAAATCACCCCCCGCCCCTTTAAATTTAGGGATCCAAGGTGCACCCGCATAAATCGGCATCATCATCATATTCAAAACAATCAACAAACAAAAAAAAAAAAAATTATATATATATAAAAGTTAAACACTATGCAATTTAGATAACCTGTATGTGAAGCTCCAAACCAAACCCCGCCGACTACTGCCAAATGTGATACAGTAATGTAGCCAGACTACGCCACCCAATTGAAGAGCTGGGACTCTAAATAAATACTTTTAGCTTGCAGGTTCTTTTAGTTTGGCGGGAGCAACACAACAGAATTACCCAACAACAGCTTAAATATAAAAATGTGTTTATTACAATTTCTGTTTTCAAGGATAAAAAGAAAAGGCACACCGTGCTCTCGCGCACTCAATCAGGCTTTAAAAACTGGACAGCAGAAAAATACATAGACAAATTCACTGGAAGTCCGTGGTTCGGCACCCACAGTCTGTAAGCAGTTCCTCGAACCAAGTCCGTCTCGCACCGAACAGCGCCGTCTACACAGCAGCCCACCTGTCACTCACTCATGCACCCTCAACACAACACTCGCACAAACAGAGAAAAAGCCGCCAGTATCTCCACAGTAGAAAAACACAGCAATACAACACCACGATAAAATAACTTGATCGTGCAACACGTAATTGGATCACTGCAGTTCGTGAATATAAGTAACGGTGACAGTAGACAGACTGGAACTCTGATTTAGGTGAAACGAGGATCTTAATCCCGAACAAGGCAAGGCACACAATTTAACAGGGCGTCACTCACCAATAAACTGGGAGTAGACAAATCTAGCTCCCAGTCTTGTTGGACGATACTCCACAACACCAGGACCGACGAAGCAGGGCTCCTGGCAGCACAGCAGAGAACAGCAGCGATCCGAAACGCAGCAGAGGCGGCAACGATCCAGCGCAGTCGAGAACAGAAATCCCAGCACAGCAGAGACCAGCAGAAGTCCAGCGCAACAGAGAACGGCAGAAATCCAGTACAGCAGGAACCAGCAGAAGCACAGCAGAAAACGGCAGAAATCCAGTACAGCAGAGACCAGCAGAAGCACAGCACAGCAGAGAACAGACGAAATACCAGCAGTCACTGGATTAACAGCGGGGCCGTCACTACAACTTCAACCCGGGAAGATGATGGTCCATGCACAGTCAGGGCGATGAATGAAATAAAATAAAAAAACCAATCACGACTACCATCCAGCAATAAAATGGGGAGAACAGAGCTGCACAACAAGGTTCACGGATCACAGACACCTGTTGTCAGTTCCTTCGCCTTTTTAAACCGTCTGTAATTTGACATGGCAATTACCAACAGCTGTCCATTTCCTAATCAGCTGTGATCCGGCTTCTGAAAAGTACAGGGGCGTTACCCACTCTCTAGATCATGATCAAACATAAAACGTGCATGATAAACAAGAATCACAAAGGAACACCAAATCAAAAGAAAACAAGTGTCAAATACACACAAAAACACGCATAAAATAAAATAGACCACAGTCTCTCCATATGACATACACCTCCCCATCTTAACAAACTTTCAAGACTACATCATAGATTTTAACTACTTGATCTTAGTAATACTTAGTAAGAAAGACATTTCCCATGCCCGGAAATGTACATTTTTATTTTTTCACCAATATTGAGTGTTCACGGGATGAACCGTGTAATTGGTTTTAATGTTAATGTAACTACATCAAGTTAACCCGATTAACTGATCCAAATATTCAAAATCGATTATAACAAGTTATGATTGATTAGTAATATTTCATAGAGCTGATTTGCTACAATACGTAACCGAGACGTTACCTTTCAGACGCTCACGTTCGATGTAGTCGATGTGTGGACTGATTGGGATCCCAATTAAAACGTCACTAGTGCTGCCACCTTCCAGTGCCTAGACAAAGGCCTTATGATCCCACCGCATAATTTGAGGTGAAGATGGGACATGGCTTAGGTCAGGGAAGTCACTGTTGTTCCACAGCACCATTGGGAAGCGTACCCTCTCAATGGAAGGAAGGGACGCGGCGGAAGCCACATCCTGCCCAAAGGGGGGTAACGTGTGGAGAATACACATATGGATTGGGAAGATGACCGGGCTGTACAACATATGGAATGTCACTGGGGTGGCTCCAGCCTATGACAGGGGGGAGACACATCCGGACAATGACGGCCTCTGCCGAGGGAAGACAGGTGCTCGCCACAGGGAGCCGTACCATGGAAGAATACACATACTGGATCGCCATAGGGATCACAGTATATGGACCCAGCCTAACACAGTTTCCACCAGTGCATACGAGTGATAGGCCTGGCTTCGGACATTCCGCCACGTCCGTTGCTGAAGGGTATGGAGGAACCCGACAGGGTTTGGCTAATAAGGGGAACTCTACTGGAGCAAGATTTGCACACATATCCAGTCCATAGGAGGGGAATGGCTCAGCAAGTTGACACTTCGAACCGGGCTTTCATGTGAAGGGAGCCATGTAGTGGGCCAACCTCTGCTTGGAAACAGCCTTCGCTTCTGCTGGTCTCCGTAACAGACAAGAGCTGGTCTGAGGTCCAGGCTTTGCATTCTGAGCACGTATAACCGCAATCGAGCGGATGGACAGTGAAATGCCAGGGCTGGGTCTGCCTCCTCCAGGGCAGCGCTTGCAGGCTCACCACCTGGTCCCGTAAGAGAGATAGAAACCTCGAGCACATATCCAGGCTGGGGTCTCAGATTTCCTGAGAGTTAGCCGGCCCAAATTCCAGGCACGATTTGTTGACCGAAAATGCCGGTCAACTACCCTCTAGATCAGGTGTGCCCAACCCTGCTCCTGGCGATCGACTGTCCTGCACAGTTTATCTCTAACCCTGATCAAACACACCTGCCTTTAATTTTCAAGTAATCCTGAAGACCTTAATTTGTTGTTAAGACCTTAATTGAAGACCTTCAGGTGTGTTTGATTAGGGTTGGAGATGAACTGTGCAGGACAGTCGATCGCCAGGAGCAGGGTTGGGCACACCTGCTCTAGATAGAGACCAAGCAAGCAGGAGAACTGTTTCTCTAAAAAAATATATTTTTAACTTACTGCCTACAGGGATCAAGGGAGGTCTCTGCAGTGCAGTAGCACCAGAGATAAGTCCCAAGAAGGTAAAGAGGGGGAACAGGGCAGATTCAGTCTCCTTGCTCCCCTGTTATGACTGACTCAAAAGGCGAGATAGGAGACCATGCCACGAGCAAACATTGCAAATCATAAGTTTATTGTGTACCTAACAGAAATTTAAACAACAGAAGCAACAATGGCTTGTGAATATTAGTATCAGTAGTGTAGAGCAGATGTATGAATGTGTTATGTGTGTAGGTGCAAGTGTTGAGTGTAAAACTTAAATGTGCATCTGTGAGAAGTCCTGGCATCCCGAGCGAGGCGTAGACCCGGACTAGTCTGGCCAACAGAGTAGCGTTCGAGCCTTTAACCCCCAGACCAGAACAGGGACTTAAAGGTCCAATATGTAGGAATTTTGTAATAAAATATCCAAAAATCACTTGCACAGTGTGATATATTTCCTGCAGTTGTGTACTTACAATATCCCAAAAGTCTCCAGAGATTTTTTATTTCAGAGAAATTCCAATTTTAAATAAGTGGCGGTCCCGGCCAACAAATGTCGCCTGTCAATGACGCAATATCCGCGCTATCCTCGGTTTCCGCTTGAAATGCCATAGCCGTGATGTAAACATGCCGACAGACATGGACAACTGCGTAATGCGTGACGTTTAGCGGCACAAAGTTCTTGTTTCGTTCAAACATAAACCATGGCAAGCAGACTTTGGGACAAACAAGGAGAACTAAAATGAGGATCAATATCAGCGGGGCGTTTTTGAGATGCCGAGAGCTCCACGTCCGCGACTAACTTGGACTCGGCAGAGCTTCACGAGTCACGACTTGACAGCTTTATTAGACAGGTGAGCAAATGTACATAAAACAAATCAATGTTAACGTTAGCTCAACATGATGACATGTTAGAATATGGTCAGTACGTTTTTCTAATCTTGATCTAACGTTAGCTGCTATGTTTGTAGGCTATAGAAAACGAACTAACACGTAGAATAACATTATAACTTTCAACACACATTTAAATGCCGTTTAGTGTGATAGTGTAACATTAGACCAAGTGAAACAGCGCTGTGTTCCGTCACAAGTTTAATTCGTCTAATAAACTGACCTGTGTGAGTAATCCAGCACTTGTGTGTAGTTCTGTAGAATTAAATTTCCTTATTCATTTATATCCGCGAGACTCGCGTGTGATATACTTTATATCCGTGGGACTCGCGTGTGATATACTTTATATCCGTGGGACTGGCGTGTAATATACTTTATATCCGTGGGACTCGCGTGTGATATACTTTATATCCGTAGGACTCGCGTAATATACTTTATATCCGTGGGACTCGCGTGTGATATCTGTCTCTTTAGCAGTCGCGACCTGCTTCACACTGTAATGTTAAAAAACATGAGTGTTTTCACTCATCCATAAACATTATTAGATCCATCAGCTTGACAGCAAGTACCGTCATTCAGTTTGTCACTGCGTCATAAACATACGCCTTTGTTATTGTTGGAAACTGCGCCCTCTTGTGGCCAAAAATGTTACATATTGTATCTTAAATGCAGCTGAGGAGCTCCTATTTAAACACCAGCTTCCCAGGTGCCAGCAATTAGGTCTAAAAGAAAGGAGGGGCAGGAGACCCCCCCCCCCCCCCCCCCTAACAAGAGAGGGGACTCCCAAGGGTACCCTTGAGCTACAAGTATCCCATGATACTAATTTTAACAAATTTTGAGGAGGCATATCTTACCTAACACATTGGAGACCAGGACAACGCGTCTGCCACCACATTGTCCCACCCCTTGATATGCCGAATGTCCAAAGTGTAGGACTGGAGGTGGAGGCCCACCATATCAGCCATTGGTTAGGAGTCTGCAGAGTGCTAAGGAAAGTTAGAGGATTATGGTCGGAGAAGACTGCCACCGGACCAGAGCCCAAATACACACTAAAGTGCTGTAACGCCCAAATAAACGCAAGCGTTTCCTTTTCTATGACTGAATAGTTTAGCTGATGGCTATTCAATTTCTTAGAAAAGAAACACACAGGCTTGGTAAGCCTGTAGTAAGCTTGGTAAGCAACATCCATGGTAACGCCTCTTCACAATCACCCTGCATCTGAACACAAAATGAGCGCACAAAATGAGTGCACCTCCTGTCCCATTCTTTTTTAGAACCAGACCTGGAACTCTGTTTGAACCAGGGTCTAAACGCAGGTGCCACTTTAGCACAGTTGTGTGCAAGAAGGCTCACTGGGGAACACATTTCTGCAACAGATAATTTAATTTAATGCATTTATGGTGAGATTATTACATGTTCATGTAAATCCGTGTTCAATTAGACCACGTACCATGCGCTGTCACTTTAATTCAGCGCATACAGCAGAGCAAAAATAGCCTAGTTAAAACCAGACCATTCTCAGTTGTAACTGAATTATGGTCTGGCAAAGCTTCATAGACAAATCATGCCTCTCAAATGCCTCTGGGCGCAATTGGATAGACCTAAAACCAAACAGAGTGATGAAGGAGATGAAGTATGCAGAACGACGTCCGTCTGTCATAGAAAAACTTAGTTTGAATAAACGAGCAGACACTGATTAGCTACTTGCTCTACGTTTATTTAAAATTACAGGAAGACAACTGGAAGTGAATGTGCTTTCCATTAAATAAATCACACACGGTAAACAAAACCTAATGAACTTTGTAATTTAGACGTGCAAACTGCGTCGGTGCGGTGAGAGACGTAGCCTACGGCTCGGGCAGATTCGGCTTGAAGTCGTTCATCCTCGGATGCTGCGCCGTGCGCGCTGTTACAAAAAACCCGTGCATACAGGCAAGCGAAATGGGGTCTTGCACACCGAACGCGTCATTTTTGCCCAGCGCACCTTCGCGCTCGTGCGGACACGTCGAGTATAAACAAGGCTTTACTCCCTGTCAGCGCGCGCTCTGATCAGTAAAGGGGCACAGACACTCCCGAATCATCTCCAGCAGGAGCAGAAATACCACTAACTCCGCCTCCGTTTCCCTCGTAAGCTGATATTAGTATTTAACCCCTTAACTTTCACCCCCCTTTTTTCGCATAGACATAAAAATCACTATCCAAACTTAAATGGTTGCAATTCAAGAATGCTTTGGAATATAGACCTATGGTTGGTCTTGTTTTTTTCCAGACATTTTCCAGATTATTGAAGAAGTGTAGATATTATTAAAATTGAAACATAAAAAAAGTTATGTAAGTTTAAGTTTATGAAATTGTGCAATGTAAAAATATAATTATTAATATTTTATATAAAGTATATATATTACAAAATATATATTTTACTCTAAAACTGCAAGAAAATTAAAGCCAAAAATCTGAACAAGTTGTGTTCCAAATTTTAGGTTGATATCTCAAAAAAATGAGATTTCAGTAAGATTTTATTTGGGCGCAGTACCAAACCTTTTCACTAGGTGTACATCAGACTTCATTACTGCCCATATAAGGGCGCCTTCAATTTCATATATGTTTTGAGTGATCTGAACCATGTATTTCCATATTTTTTATAAAATTTATGAAGTAGACATCCTATTCAGAAGTAGTATGGGTGGTTTGGCAGTATTTTATTTGAATTCAACCTCTAATAAATGCATAAAATGACCATATATGTGCTCGCAGCCGCATCTCAAATCGAGAATCCATACATTTTTCTTTATATTTAAAACATTTATTTTCAAGACCTTTTTTTCTCATAAAATGGAATTGGTGTTATCTTTTGAACTCTTAGCATGAAAACAAACTGAGATTTCTAACAATCTTTCATAATTTTTCATGTTTATTGCCATTTCAAAATAAAGGCCTAAATACTCCTAATAAATATGACATATTCTTGTTGCAAATTGATAAATTACTGCTCCTCTGTAATTTATTTTAGAAAACAGCCACCAAATATGAAAACTAGAGACTTTAAGTTTCAAATGATATATAGTTTATCAATATTACTTAAAGCTGCTGTCCGTAACATTTTTAAGTTAAAAATAATCCAAATTAATTATTTAAAAAAAAACATCTTCAGCCAGTGTTCAAAACTAACTGCTTGCCATAGCTAGATTCAAAACGGTTAGCTTGTAATAATGATTTTAATTCCAGTGGTACTAGTGGGTTTTCGCGGGAAATTCGAGCAGGTCTTTGCGTCATTACGTCACATCCGTACACATAAAGAAGGAGTTTCGGCTAGCCGGCTATACTGCGCGTGAGGAGATGTAGAGATAGGCTTTTCTCGCAGCACTTTACATGATTAAACTTATGGCGGATCCAGAAAGATCCAAACAACAATCATCAGTGTCAACTGGAGATTAACCAGTTATAAAACCCAAAAGACTTCGTACTTCGGATTTAAGGTGGAAAGACCGTCTCATGCGAACACAAGGATACACATCGGTGGGGCTTTTGAAAGGTGCGTGAACTCCCGAAGGGGTTCGAAACGGAAGAAGAGACGTACGGTGGCCGAGAGAGTTCAACGTGCTGCAACCTAAAGAAGATGCATGCAAATAGAAAAAAATGCATGCAAATAGAAAAAAACGCATGCAAATAGAAAAAAACACCCGCAAATTAAGAAAACATCTTCATCAGTTTCACAACACACGTGTGCTCCAAATACTCACAACACAACCAAATAGAGAAACGCGCTGCAAAAGTTCACAACACAAACAAATACAGAAACGCGCTGCAAACGTTCACAACACAACCAAATACAGAAACGCGCTGCAAACGTTCACAACACAACCAAATACAGAAACGCTGCAAGTAACACAGACCGCAACGGAAATGTTTCCGGGGAACCAAATAAGTGACGGACCCGGCTGGGACGTGATAGACAGGACGTGCTTACAGCAAAGAACGTATATTTTTATAAATTAACTATAATTTTAAAATAATATTGTAATATATTGTTTATATAAACAATATTATAATATATTGTAATATTATACTTTTTTATAGTTCTTCTATACTCTTTGCTTACAGCTCAAAATTCTACTTTATTTTATTTTTATAAAAAAAAATCTTTTACCCCGCAAAACACACAGAGATTCATTTTTTATGACATACAACTTGTATACAGTATACAAAATGTATTAACAATATGTTCAATGTCATCAGAATACAAATGAGAAAAGAACAATGAGCTGGAAACTAAAATATAAATAAAAAAGATAGAGAAGACGAACATGAAGGCAAGATATTAATCTATACATCAGTTACACTATACAAAGTGTTTCATGTTGTTTAAATTTTCATAAAGAAAAGTTTCATAAGAAATGTTAGTTAATGTAGGGTCCAAAGTTTAAATAAACGCATATTGTAACATTTCTTTTTTGTAAAGGAAAAATAAACAAATACATTTATTTCTGTCGTCAGAACAGCAGTTCAGCTGATGGACAACTGCTGCGTTGTCATGGGAACATCCCAGGTGAAAATAATTACGTTGGAAATTACGTTGTCTTTCGTTGCTCCCTTCATCAAGTGCGTTCTAAACGGCTACATAAATGGGACACTAGTGCCACGCTCACTCCAAAGTCCCACTTGAAAAGCTCTGCCATCTGCCCTTCGAAGGGAGTAGGGCATAGGGATGCTCACGAGCAATAAGCACGTCCCAGCCGGGTCCGTCACTTATTTGGTTCCCCGGAAACATTTCGGTTGTGGTCTGTGTTACTTGCAGCGTTTCTGTATTTGGTTGTGTTGTGAACTTTTGCAGCGCGTTTCTGTATTTGGTTGTGTTGTGAACTTTTGCAGCGCGTTTCTCTATTTGGTTGTGTTGTGAGTATTTGGAGCACACGTGTGTTGTGAAACTGATGAAGATGTTTTCTTAATTTGCGGGTGTTTTTTCTATTTGCATGCGTTTTTTTTCTATTTGCATGCGTTTTTCTGTTTGCATACGTTTTTTTTTAATTGCATGCGTCTTCTTTAGCTTGCAGCACGTTGAGCTCTCTCGGCCTCCGTAGAGACGGCTTTTTCTGCTGAACAAGTAAGACATTTTAATAGTTCAATCGTGTAACAGTACGTTTTCTTAATTCACACATTTATGGAGTTTCCTTTGTTGTGCCTTTCTCATTTAGCATATGATTTCTGAACTACACAGGTAATCATAAAACACATTAAATAACGTTAGTCACGCAATGCTGATGTTGTTAACATGAACAGTTTGAGAAGAAAGTAGGCTATGATTTGCACGGTTGCTGTAAATCGCGCTGATTAAATCTAACGATCGCTTGTCATGTCGAATGCTTTCCCCCCCTTAGTTGATCAGAACAAAAATGGATGTTACTTACTTGTTCAGAAGACATTTTCCGGTGAAAATTCTTATGTTGGTCAAGCTTTCAAAAAGTGAATCTGTGATTCTGAATGACAGTATCCACACAGCGCGATGATTGACAGCAGCACTCGCCTCAAAACACTGTGTTCATCCGCGCTATTTCATGCCGATTTACAACCCACGTAAATATGATAATTCCGCGGATCACTGGAGTTATAGATTTCGAACAGAGATGGCGACAAAAAGGGAAAATGCTACGGACAGTAGCTTTAGGCTTTTACTAAGATATTATCTTTTTAAATATATAGTGACAAACGTCCCACCTGTGGGACGGTGACACTTAAACATTCTCTATGATAAATGTTTGTGAAAAAAATATTTTAATAACATGGTTTTGGCGGTTATAGAGTTCTAATGACGGTGTTCAACTATAACCGTCACACCTCTAGTTCCACGGCGGCATCCATCTTTGTAAATGTACAAAATCTGCTTCACCGTCACTGTGCTGTCGTCATCGTGTAAAGCCCGCTCCAACGTTTCTGATTGGTGCCGCGATTTCGACGGATTGGAAATGGACTTCAATGAGTTCTTTGCCAGACTAACTTTCAGAGCAAATCTAAATTTGCCGGAAGATGTCTGGGTTTTCCCAGGCTACAGCAAAAATAGACTTGGTGCGGAATCGATCGCTGCACCACTGTACTGTATATGCACCGCACCTGGAACGCATTGACGGACCGCATCCATGTGCAGTGTGAAAAAATATGCACCGCATACTCACTCCAAACAGAGTATGTGAGAAACAGGCATAAGACTCTCTTCTCTGCTCCTCAAAAAACATAAAACATTAATCTTTACAAACATTGTGTTTTTTGAGTAAAGAAAATTATGTACTTATTCAAAGAACCAATTCTTTATTTACCCTTACATTGCAAACAAGAATAGACAGTCTCCAAAATGTGTGCAGCACTTTATTCACGATTGAGGTGGGTGGAGCTATGAGGTTTTGTCAACAGTTTGAGGATCCACTGGAGTTACGAGGTATATTTACGCTCTTGTATAAAGTTATAGACAAAATAATAATAATAATAATAATGTTATTAACAGGTATTTTATTATGATCAAACCGTTTTCAGAACTGTAATCTAACGGACTTCACCTTAAAAGTCTTGAAGTCTTGAAATCTCCCCACATCTAATAATTGGACACTGAGGATTACAAAGGTCACTGAAAACCTGGAGCACTGGCCAATGCAAACATGCATGTTCAAAAAACATGTCTGTCAATTAACACTCAACATGGACATGTTACTGCAATGTCTGTCATGTCCCTCTTCGTGTGTCTCATTATCGGTGTGATCTGTCTCCAGGCGTGTAATTGCAGGACATACTAGAGCACTGTCCTGTTACAGTAATTTGAAGGAAGCTCAGATAACATGCTACAGGACCAATTTGAAACATGCAACTATGGTTTCTGTTCATGGCATTCACAATCACATGTCTGAGCATATCTGAAGGCTTCCATGCTGGCATGCATCATCATTATAGCTCTGTCATTTTACCTTAGAAACCTCCGAAATTATTGCTTTACGCTACACTTCACTCAATCTATATATAAAAATGCTGTGATGCTTTCTCGGAAGTTGTCCTTTATGTCACACTTGACTTTGTCACAAATGCAATAACAATATTTACAATCTGAAAACTGCTATTGAGAGAAGCACAGTAGGACATTTAATTCTCAAGTGTGGAACAGCTGGAAAAGAGTAAGTTAAAGAGAGAGAGAAAAAAAAAACCTATTTATATGTAACTTATCCTAAAACAATTGGCTATGTGCTTTATACAGCCTTTAAACTCAAGCATCACCTTGTTTTAAAAATTGGTGATAGTTTGGGGACTCTGAGTTCTATTCCAACTTAATATACATTTTTTCATGCTAATTATAGGTTTGATAAAGAGAAAGTGCAGCTGCACTTCAATGTTTGTGTGTATCAGAAATTAATTTATATCATACAGTGATGAAATGAAACTTCCTGTTCTAGAATTAGAGATGCTTCCTCTACATTAGATGCACCCTTATTGTGAGCGACATTTACATTTCCTTTAATCATTTGGCAGATACTTTTACCCAAAGTGATTTACAAATGAGGAACATCACAATCAATTTATCAAACAGACGACAACAATATCCACAGCATCGCAATGCCAGGTTTCACAGGTAAGCTAAAGTACAACAGCATTGGGAAAAAACATTTTTACATTTGTAAAGCACCCTACCTGTCCTTCTTGTGACTAAATTGGGAACGCCCCAAATTCATTAAATATGCCTACAGATGTTGTAGTTAGGCCCCTCTATTGTTACTACATGAATTAAGTTTATTTTAGAAAAATAGAATAATAATCTATACTTTCATATTATGACGTTACTCAGAATTAACTCTTGACGTCCCTTAACTGATAAAGTTAGAAAAACCCTCCTGAAAAAATCAACACTCTGGTAAGAGTACAAGACAAATAAATAATTTAATGAAAATGAATGATCAATGTTAAATGGCTCAATAAATGAATTTAAACATGTGACTGGTTCACACGATCACAGAAAAACGTCTCGGTTACTGATGTAACCCTCGTTCCCCGAAGGAGGGAACGGGAGACGTGACGTCGACGTGACGACGTTAGGGGATCACTTCAGGGAGCCCTATCAACTTCGAGTGTCTACAGAACAAGCCAATGAACGTTGGCGTGCGTGAAACGCGTCACGCGCCCCGCCCCGCTGCGCGGGTATAAACAGGAAGCGGGCGCACGCACTCATTGTTTTTCGCTGAGGAGCCGAGATAGTGACGGCCGTACAGCGATGGTCAGCAACTGTGGCGGCGGGACGTCACGTCTCCCGTTCCCTCCTTCGGGGAACGAGGGTTACATCAGTAACCGAGTCGTTCCCCTTCGGTCGCTCACGTTCGACGTGACGTCGACGTGACGTCGACGTGACGACGTTAGGGGATCCCATGGAAAACGCCATCGGTTGCTGCCACATCCAGCGCCCTACGCAAGACTCTCAAACCCCCAACTGCTGGGGCGGAAGATCTGCGTAGAGGGAGTTCAACTGCTGTTCCATATACCCACACCGTGAACTCTTGGATAACACTGGGAAAGCGTGCCTTTCCAGGGGAGAGGGACGCTGCGGAAGCCACATCCTGCCCGAAGGGAGGTAACATGTGGAGAATACACATATGGACTGGCCAGAGGGGCAGTGCAACGTATAAAATGTAGGGTACGAAAAGCTCAGAGTTTGGCGACAGTGCGGAGTCACTTGGACCCGGCACGAGCCGCTCTGCCACGCCCATCTCGGGACTCGATCGTGGACCCAGTGTTGGAGCGGCCTCATATGAAGCAATCCGAGCGGCGTTACCGCGGCTGCAGATGCCATATGCCCCAGGAGCCTCTGAAACAGTTTCAGTGGAGCCGCTGTTCTGCGTTTGAGCGTACTCACGCAGTTCAACACTGACTGGACGCGGGCCTCTGTGAGGCGCGCTGTCATGTTGATCGAGTCCAACTCCATACTGGGAAAAGAGATCCTCTGCCCGGGGTGAGTTTGCTCTTTTCCCAGTTGACCCGAAGCCCTATGGCTGAGGTGACTGAGCACCATGTCCCTGTGTTCGCACAACTGCTCTCTCGACTGGGCGAGAATGAGCCAGTCGCGACAGGGCCAGCCCGAAGGTAAGACTTTGTACTGATATGCCCGTCCCTCGAACGCAAAGCGAAGAAACGGTCTGTGTCAAGGGAGAATCGAGACATGAAAGTACGCGTCCTTCAGGTCGATCGCTGCAAACCAATCTTGGGGACGGATGCATTTGTAAATGCGTTTCTGCTTAAGCATCTCCAAGATTCACGCAGGTCCAAGATTGGCCATAACCCACCGCCTTTCTTAGGTACAATGAAGTACGTGCTGTAGAGGCCAGTCTTCATATCGGCTGGAGGGACCGGCTCGATCGCGTCCTTCGCCAGTAGGACTGCGATCTCTGCCCTGAGCACAGGGGCACTGTCCGCCAGAACACGGGTGAACAGAATGCCCCTGAATACAGGGGGACGCCGGGCGAACCGAATCGCATAGCCGAGTCTGACAGTATGGATGAGCCAGCGAGACGGGCTGGGAAGGCGGAACCAACGGCACCACAGACGTACCCGGGGTGGAGCACCGCGGCGGAATGCAGGGACCCGACTCGGACGGCATAGCGGCCCGGAGTGGGGTCTGAGTGTGTGGTGCAACACGTACCTGCTTCCGTCGAATGGCAGAGTGAGTGTGCGGAAGCGTCAGTGCGTCCAGAACACAGCCACTGCTGCTCGCTGGCAATGAAGAGGGGCTCGAGGGTGACAAGGCATAGCGTCGTCGACCGCCAAGCGCGCCCTCTTGGGACCCAGAGGTTTCAGAATTGCCCTTTAGTTGAAAATGAGGGTACCACTGGCCCGTGGGTCAGTGGCGGAACAGAAAAAGGAAACAAGATTCTCCACCCGACCCTCCACCGGGGGAAGGAGCAGTGCCTTCACCACCTCCTGAAGAGCAAATTGATCCACTCTGGGTCGCCCGCCTCAGGGTCGTTAGTACCTGCGCTTGCCTCCTGGTTTGGCAGCGGGCTGGACGGGCATGGTCAACTTCCTGCGGCCTGCCCCACGCCGAGGCCTGGATGGTGGCTGCTGCTGCTAAGGCTTAGCGGGAGCGGAGGCGCCTGACGCGTTTCACGCACGCCAACGTTCATTGGCTTGTTCTGTAGACACTCGAAGTTGATAGGGCTCCCTGAAGTGATCCCCTAACGTCGTCACGTCGACGTCACGTGGAACGTGAGCGACTGAAGGGGAACAAAACACAGTGTAAGCTCCGAAAGGCAATCTCTCAGATACCAGTACTAATAAAACCAGGATTCAGAACAAATAAAATCAGTATTTAGGGTACCAAGAAACTCAATTAAATAC
Organism: Chrosomus eos; assembly: GCA_036326025.1. Classification (NCBI taxonomy): domain Eukaryota; kingdom Metazoa; phylum Chordata; class Actinopteri; order Cypriniformes; family Leuciscidae; genus Chrosomus; species Chrosomus eos. The sequence continues at coordinate 25,599,438 of CM070824.1, read as the reverse complement.
ACGTATGAAATACCTCACAATTATAACGAACACACACTGAGGGTAAAAGTTACAGTTAGTGCACTGAGTAAAGCTATATGCAACAATATTCACTGCAGCGGGCCCACACACACACACACCCCACGTCACACAAAACCCACCCCGTAGCAGGCCTGAAACGTGGCTTGTGATCGTAGTGGCCGGGAAACTGACAAATGGCCCCTTCAGATCACTCTCCTGAGCACAAAACAAATACAAAACAAATACCTCCAATTCCACTGGAAACGATGCAGCGATCCTCCCGATCCTGAAGTAGGTCTCGTGCAGCACCACGTCCTCTCGCTCGCTCGATGACCGAACGAAACGCCTCCTCCCACGTCGCCAGAGGAACCCCAAAGAACTCGGGTATCTGGGGCGCTATCTGGTCCTCAGAGATCCCACGTTGAATGTAAACAACAGCTATAACGGTCTTCGGTCTGTATACTGAACATGATAGCCTTAAAGGTGCCCTAGAATGTGAAATTGAATTTATGTTGGCATAGTTAAATAACAAGAGTTCAATACATGGACATGACATACAGTTTCAAACACCATTGTTATTCTTATTTAAATCTCGTTTTTTAAAAACAGGCGAATCTCCACATCACACCGACATAAGGGATATATATATGGACATATTGTCACGGTGTGGTTCAGGCAGAGGAACGAGGAGTCCGGAATATCGGTAAAGAACACTTTTAATAGATATATAACACAGGCAGAAAGTCAGGAACACGGGCGCCACACGGGCTAACAACAAACATTGACCGACAAAGACTGAATGAACCAAGGGCACTAAATACACGGAGGAATCAGACATAACAAGGTGAAAACAGGTGACACTGATGATGATAACGAGGGACAGGCTGATAAGTGAGGGAGTGAATACAGGTGTGGAAACGAGGAGGATTCTGGGTAGTGTAGTGAAGGAGACTCAGACGGGACGGTGAAGACGGAGATCGTGACATCGGGAAGAGCTGGGGTCGGAGCGGGTTGGGGGAGTCGCCAGGGTGGAGCTGTGGGACCCTCGGGCGTCCAGGGCGGAGCAGGCAGTGGACGAGGCCAGGGCGGAGCTGTGGGACCCTCAGGCGTCCAGGGCAGAGCAGGCTGTGGACGAGGCCAGGGCGGAGCTGTGGGACCCTCGGGCGTCCAGGGCGGAGCAGACTGAGGGCAAGACCAGGGTGGAGCAGACTCAGGGCGAGACCAGGGCGGAGCAGATGGCGGGCGGACCCCTGGTGGAGCCGATGTCACTGGGGCTGACAACACCAGGGGGCCGACAGACAGGGGCGGAGCAGAGGGGAGAGGAGACCGGGGTGAAGCCGCAGAGCCGACGAGACACGGCGATGTCCACGGGCTGGAGGGACATGGCGACACCGACGGTGCCAGCGACCGAGGTGATGACGGGGACCCCGAAGACCGCGGCGGAGCCAGAGCGACCGAGGACCAAGGTGAACCCGGAGGGAGCGAAGAGCCCAACCGAGCCCGCAGGACGGACCGACGAGGCGCAGCCAACGAGGCGGGTCGATGAGGGACCAAGGGGGAACCGGGGGGACGAGGAAGCCTGGAGGAGCTGGTGGGCTGAGGGCCCACGGAGGAGTTGAGGGAGGTAGAAGCCAAGGTGGAGGTGATGGAGCGGAGGGCTGTGGCAGAGTCCATGGGGAGGAGGTTGGAGGAAGAGACCGGGGATCCATGGGCCAGGCTGGTTTAGGGGGGCTGGAAGGTGGAAGAACTGATGGAAGACAGATGAGAGGAGGCGGGAGAGGGAGGCTGGGTGGGACCATGGTCTCGGGCTCTGGCTGGACGGTCTCGGGCTCTGGCTGGACGGTCTCGGGCTCTGGCTGGACAGTCTCGGGCTCTGGCTGGACGGTCTCTAGTGCAGGCTGGACGGTCTCTAGTGTAGGCTGGACGGTCTCTAGTGTAGGCTGGACGGTCTCTGGTAGGGATGTACCGAATTTTCGGCCACCGAAAATTTTCGGCCGAAAATGGCCCAAAAGTGCATTTTCGGTTTTCGGCCGAAAGACTTTTATTACCGAAACAGAAGGGCCGAAATGTTGTGATGACGTCCGGTTTAATTTATCACCTGAAATCCAAACATTCCAATCGCTACGCTGAATATGAGAGGAACACGGCCCAGAGAGAGAGAGAGCGCGTGTGCGAGAGGTACAGAGAGCGAGAGAGAGAGGTACAGAGAGAGAGAGAGAGCGCGCGCGCAAGAGGTACGGAGAGAGAGTGCGCGAGAGAGAGAGAGAGAGAGCGCGCGTGCGAGAGGTGTAACAGAGAGCGAGAGAGAGGTACAGAGAGAGAGAGAGAGCGCGCGCGAGAGGTACACAGAGAGAGAGAGAGAGAGAGAGAGAGAGAGAGAGAGAGAGAGAGAGAGAGAGAGAGCGCTACGGCGCTCTGCAATCAAATACGATTTTAAATAGGCTTAGTAAAAAAAAAAATAGAAAAATCAACGTGTGGCGAACCTAAATGCACTTTGAGAGAACATTTAATTTTCAAACCTTTCTGCAGGCCAGTTAGGCCTGTACATTATTATTTAATGTACACATGAGTGGGGTCAAGTTACCATTTTAGTTTGAATTTTATTTTATACTGTGCATTTTTGCAATTTGCTAAATAAATATTTGGATACTTTGTAATTGATTTATTCTTTGAAACTTTAATATTCATTTATGCAATTTTAATGCCTTGATTTTAGTAAAGTTAGTACACACACTGTAAAAAATATTTTAGCAATTTAGTTATTTCAACTTATTTTTTTAACTAGATTGTCCAGACAACAAGAAATTTTAAGTTTTCTTGTCCTCAACTTATCGAAATAAGTTAGTTAAACTAAAAAGAACCCATGCAAAAAGATAACTCAAAATAATGAGTTAACTTTTTTTACAGTGCAGTCATAGCCATAAATGCAATGGTAGGCCTACTAATAATTGGCATAATTTCTTTCGGTGTTTCGGTTTTCGGTTTTCGGCCTTGGTTTCCTCTTTTTCGGTTTTCGGTTTCGGCCAAGAATTTTCATTTCGGTGCATCCCTAGTCTCTGGTGCAGGCTGGATGGTCTCTGGTGCAGGCTGGACGGTCTCTGGTGCGGGCTGGACGGTCTCTGGTGCAGGCTGGACGGTCTCTGGTGCGGGCTGGACGGTCTCTAGTGCAGGCTGGACGGTCTCTAGTGCAGGCTGGACGGTCTCTAGTGCAGGCTGGACGGTCTCTGGTGCAGGCTGGACGGTCTCTGTTGCAGGCTGGACCGGGCTGGGCGGAACCAGCGATGAGGAAGGCTCGGGTGGTGGAGTGGGACTGGGGCCGTCATCGATGGTGAAGGGAGATCCGCAGGACACCAGCACCCACTCCACATAAGCTGCAAAGCTCCCCTGGGGACCCTTCCCAGACAGCAGCTCTCTGGTGGCGGTGTTGAGCCCTGCATAGAGGAAGCTGCAGAGGCTGTCGTCCGGGAAGGTCATGGCGGGAACGAGGCGGAAGAAATCCGCCAGATGATCCTCCAAGGGACGATCTTCTTGCTCTAAGCAGAGCAATTGGACTGCAACG
>CM070824.1:25471011-25595779 GCA_036326025.1 Chrosomus eos | reverse complement strand
ACACATATGGACTGGCCAGAGGGGCAGTGCAACATATGGAATGTAGGGTACGACAAGCTGAGAGTTTGGCGACAGTGCGGAGTCACTTGGACCCGGCACGAGCCGCTCTGCCACGCCCATCTCGGGACTCGATCGTGGACCCAGTGTTGGAGCGGCCTCATATGAAGCAATCCGAGCGGCGTTACCGCGGCTGCAGATGCCATATGCCCCAGGAGCCTCTGAAACAGTTTCAGTGGAGCCGCTGTTCTGCGTTTGAGCGTACTCACGCAGTTCAACACTGACTGGACGCGGGCCTCTGTGAGGCGCGCTGTCATGTTGATCGAGTCCAACTCCATACTGGGAAAAGAGATCCTCTGCCCGGGGTGAGTTTGCTCTTTTCCCAGTTGACCCGAAGCCCTATGGCTGAGGTGACTGAGCACCATGTCCCTGTGTTCGCACAACTGCTCTCTCGACTGGGCGAGAATGAGCCAGTCGCGACAGGGCCAGCCCGAAGGGTAAGACTTTGTACTGATATGCCCGTCCCTCGAACGCAAAGCGAAGAAACGGTCTGTGTCAAGGGAGAATCGAGACATGAAAGTACGCGTCCTTCAGGTCGATCGCTGCAAACCAATCTTGGGGACGGATGCATTTGTAAATGCGTTTCTGCTTAAGCATCTCCAAGATTCACGCAGGTCCAAGATTGGCCATAACCCACCGCCTTTCTTAGGTACAATGAAGTACGTGCTGTAGAGGCCAGTCTTCATATCGGCTGGAGGGACCGGCTCGATCGTGTCCTTCGCCAGTAGGACTGCGATCTCTGCCCTGAGCACAGGGGCACTGTCCGCCAGAACACGGGTGAACAGAATGCCCCTGAATACAGGGGGACGCCGGGCGAACTGAATCGCATAGCCGAGTCTGACAGTATGGATGAGCCAGCGAGACGGGCTGGGAAGGCGGAACCAACGGCACCACAGACGTACCCGGGGTGGAGCACCGCGGCGGAATGCAGGGACCCGACTCGGACGGCATAGCGGCCCGGAGTGGGGTCTGAGTGTGTGGTGCAACACGTACCTGCTTCCGTCGAATGGCAGAGTGAGTGTGCGGAAGCGTCAGTGCGTCCAGAACACAGCCACTGCTGCTCGCTGGCGATGAAGAGGGGCTCGAGGGTGACAAGGCATAGCGTCGTCGACCGCCAAGCGCGCCCTCTTGGGACCCAGAGGTTTCAGAATTGCCCTTTAGTTGAAAATGAGGGTACCACTGGCCCGTGGGTCAGTGGCGGAACAGAAAAAGGAAACAAGATTCTCCACCCGACCCTCCACCGGGGGTAGGAGCAGTGCCTTCACCACCTCCTGAAGAGCAAATTGATCCACTCTGGGTCGCCCGTCTCAGGGTCGTTAGTACCTGCGCTTGCCTCCTGGTTTGGCAGCGGGCTGGATGGGCATGGTCAACTTCCTGCGGCCTGCCCCACGCCGAGGCCTGGATGGTGGCTGCTGCTGCTAAGGCTTAGCGGGAGCGGAGGCGCCTGACGCGTTTCACGCACGCCAACGTTCATTGGCTTGTTCTGTAGACACTCGAAGTTGATAGGGCTCCCTGAAGTGATCCCCTAACGTCGTCACGTCGACGTCACGTGGAACGTGAGCGACTGAAGGGGAACAAAACACAGTGTAAGCTCCGAAAGGCAATCTCTCAGATACCAGTACTAATAAAACCAGGATTCAGAACAAATAAAATCAGTATTTAGGGTACCAAGAAACTCAATTAAATACACGTATGAAATACCTCACAATTATAACGAACACACACTGAGGGTAAAAGTTAGTTTAGTGCACTGAGTAAAGCTATATGCAACAATATTCACTGCAGCGGGCCCACACACACACACACACACACACACACACACACGTCACACAAAACCCACCCCGTAGCAGGCCTGAAACGTGGCTTGTGATCGTAGTGGCCGGGAAACTGACAAATGGCCCCTTCAGATCACTCTCCTGAGCACAAAACAAATACAAAACAAATACCTCCAATTCCACTGGAAACGATGCAGCGATCCTCCCGATCCTGAAGTAGGCCTCGTGCAGCACCACGTCCTCTCGCTCGCTCGATGACCGAACGAAACGCTCCTCCCACGTCGCCAGAGGAACCCCAAAGAACTCGGGTATCTGGGGCGCTATCTGGTCCTCAGAGATCCCACGTTGAATGTAAACAACAGCTATAACTGTCTTCGGTCTGTATACTGAACATGATAGCCTTAAAGGTGCCCTAGAATGTGAAATTGAATTTATGTTGGCATAGTTAAATAACAAGAGTTCAGTACATGGACATGACATACAGTTTCAAACACCATTGTTATTCTTATTTAAATCTCGTTTTTTAAAAACAGGCGAATCTCCACATCACACCGACATAAGGGATATATATGGACATATTGTCACGGTGTGGTTCAGGCAGAGGAACGAGGAGTCCGGAATATCGGTAAAGAACACTTTTAATAGATATATAACACAGGCAGAAAGTCAGGAACACGGGCGCCACACGGGCTAACAACAAACATTGACCGACAAAGACTGAATGAACCAAGGGCACTAAATACACGGAGGAATCAGACATAACAAGGTGAAAACAGGTGACACTGATGATGATAACGAGGACAGGCTGATAAGTGAGGGAGTGAATACAGGTGTGGAAACGAGGAGGATTCTGGGTAGTGTAGTGAAGGAGACTCAGACGGGACGGTGAAGACAGAGATCGTGACATTACTCCCCCCTCCCGGAAGGCGTGACCTCACGCCGTAGAGCAGAGGAGGGAGGGGGAAGAGCTGGGGTCGGAGCGGGTTGGGGGAGTCGCCAGGGTGGAGCTGTGGGACCCTCGGGCGTCCAGGGCGGAGCAGGCAGTGGACGAGGCCAGGGCGGAGCTGTGGGACCCTCAGGCGTCCAGGGCAGAGCAGGCTGTGGACGAGGCCAGGGCGGAGCTGTGGGACCCTCGGGCGTCCAGGGCGGAGCAGACTGAGGGCAAGACCAGGGTGGAGCAGACTGAGGGCGAGACCAGGGCGGAGCAGATGGCGGGCGGACCCCTGGTGGAGCCGATGTCACTGGGGCTGACAACACCAGGGGGCCGACAGACAGGGGCGGAGCAGAGGGGAGAGGAGACCGGGGTGAAGCCGCAGAGCCGACGAGACACGGCGATGTCCACGGGCTGGAGGGACATGGCGACACCGACGGTGCCAGCGACCGAGGTGATGACGGGGACCCCGAAGACCGCGGCGGAGCCAGAGCGACCGAGGACCAAGGTGAACCCGGAGGGAGCGAAGAGCCCAACCGAGCCCGCAGGACGGACCGACGAGGCGCAGCCAACGGAGGGTAGTCCCAAGGCGAGGGCGGGTCGATGAGGGACCAAGGGGGAACCGGGGGGACGAGGAAGCCTGGAGGAGCTGGTGGGCTGAGGGCCCACGGAGGAGTTGAGGGAGGTAGAAGCCAAGGTGGAGGTGATGGAGCGGAGGGCTGTGGCAGAGTCCATGGGGAGGAGGTTGGAGGAAGAGACCGGGGATCCATGGGCCAGGCTGGTTTAGGGGGGCTGGAAGGTGGAAGAACTGATGGAAGACAGATGAGAGGAGGCGGGAGAGGGAGGCTGGGTGGGACCATGGTCTCGACCTCTGGCTGGACGGTCTCGGGCTCTGGCTGGACGGTCTCGGGCTCTGGCTGGACGGTCTCGGGCTCTGGCTGGACAGTCTCGGGCTCTGGCTGGACGGTCTCTAGTGCAGGCTGGACGGTCTCTAGTGTAGGCTGGACAGTCTCTAGTGTAGGCTGGACGGTCTCTGGTGCAGGCTGGATGGTCTCTGGTGCAGGCTGGACGGTCTCTGGTGCGGGCTGGACGGTCTCTAGTGCAGGCTGGACGGTCTTTAGTGCAGGCTGGACGGTCCTGGTGCAGGCTGGACGGTCTCTGGTGCAGGCTGGACTGGGCTGGGCGGAACCAGCGATGAGGAAGGCTCGGGTGGTGGAGTGGGACTGGGGCCGTCATCGATGGTGAAGGGAGATCCGCAGGACACCAGCACCCACTCCACATAAGCTGCAAAGCTCCCCTGGGGACCCTTCCCAGACAACAGCTCTCTGGTGGCGGTGTTGAGCCCTGCATAGAGGAAGCTGCAGAGGCTGTCGTCCGGGAAGGTCATGGCGGGAACGAGGCGGAAGAAATCCGCCAGATGATCCTCCAAGGGACGATCTTCTTGCTCTAAGCAGAGCAATTGGACTGCAACGAAAGAATCCATTACTTTGGGGTCGGTCAATCTGTCACGGGTGTGGTTCAGGCAGAGGAACGAGGAGTCCGGAATATCGGTAAAGAACACTTTTAATAGATATATAACACAGGCAGAAAGTCAGGAACACGGGCGCCACACGGGCTAACAACAAACATTGACCGACAAAGACTGAATGAACCAAGGGCACTAAATACACGGAGGAATCAGACATAACAAGGTGAAAACAGGTGACACTGATGATGATAACGAGGGACAGGCTGATAAGTGAGGGAGTGAATACAGGTGTGGAAACGAGGAGGATTCTGGGTAGTATAGTGAAGGAGACTCAGACGGGACGGTGAAGACAGAGATCGTGACACATATAATGTCCAACTAACAAATATTTTAGCATATGTCTTTTAAGTTAAACACATTTAAAGCAGCACCGGGTAACTTTTCAACCTTCATAATATATTTCCATGTCTCTTGTGATGGTACATCGACTTACAATAGGTTGAATGACACGTCTGACATAGCCTGACGGGGTCTGTAGCGTTTTTAATCGTACTTTTAAACTTCGGGTTTCGGGTAGTAACCGGCGAACAAAGAGAAAAATTCGACTGCTTTACGGCATATACGTCACTTCCACCACCACCCCCACTTCCTTAACATCGGACGTGCGAGCCAAATGTTACAGTCCTGGCCGAAGCAGCACAGAAAAACAAGAAAGCAAAGGTTTTATCGGAGCAAAGCAAAAGAGAAAGTGATCGCGTTAAAGGCAGAACAAGGATCAAAATTGGGCCAGCGTTTTCTCGCTGGCGTGAGCTGAAGGAGGAGGAGGGGTGCCTGACCGATGCGGGCTGTCATGCTTTTGTACTAGTAAGTAAGTATATTGCTTGCATACTAGCTAGGGTGACCTGACCAGACGTCCCGTTTTTCCCGGGACAGTCCCGTATTTCAACTCTAATGTTAGTATCCCGACTTATTAAATTGAATACGCGCAGGACAGAGAGGGAGAGAGAGAGAGCGAGAGACCTTGCGTGTGTGTGCTAGAGTACGCATTAATTACAAGCGTGCACGACAGAGAGAAGGAGAGCGCGAGAGACCTTGCGTGTGTGTGCTAGAGTTGCCTACGCATTAATACGCACGCGCGCGCATTATTGATATAATAATATAGCTTGATATTATAATATTGACGATATATGGTTATTATCTAGCACTCAAACATTGCATTGAAGTATAGATTCAGTAAAACGGTAACCAATAGGCTAGACTAGCCTACTATAATGACGCTGGCTTGTAAACGTGAGCATCGCGATCATTTGTCGTTAGAAAAAAATAAATTAAACCCATGAAATTATATTCATATGACATGCTGAAATATATGCCACTGTACCTGGGATGAAGACATTTCACACGCGACGCAAGCTAGCAGAACACCTGCATGTGACCTCCTCCTACAGTGTTCACGGCTATCATGTCAACAAATGCATGTGCATGACGGTTTACGACAGTAAATAGAGGACAATACTGTTTCCCAACTGTAGGGGGGACCCCGAGAGCAAAAGTTAAATTTTACCTGGTGTTACTTTAACAAATGGACAGTTCCTTTAAAGACATCATATTTCCCCCCAATAAATATTCCTTATTTTTCCTTCTACTTTTTTTTTTTCTTTTGTGATAATACCCACCAACACATACATATAAATAAAACAATAAATAAATAAAAATATAACATTCACATATATCAAAATCTTATAATGACATAATTCCTAAGAGTTATTGAAGTAATATTATTCAAATATCTAATATTCAATATTAAATAAGTAAATAAATAAAATAACAAATAACTAGAAATATAAGGGAAGGTTACATAAAAATGTTGTTAATGTAGGCTAATATATATATTCCTTTATTTTATGGAATATTCTTTGATTTTAGAGTTGCACATATCTTTTCAAAATGTATACATTTGTTCCTAATTTAATGTTATCCTCTCCATAATGTACTTTAGAAACCAAATCTAACCACTCATTTAAAACTGGGGATTCTTGCTTTCTCAAAAAAAAAAATATATTGCATTAAAAGCTGTAATTCTCAGCATTCTAAATAAGTATACATCATCTTTATTACGTAGCATAGATCCTATACCCAAAACTATATTTTGTATCTTTATATATTTAGTTTCTTAAAAAAAAATCTTCCCTGAATTAGGCTACTTCTGTTCAATTTCTTTTTTTATTAGAAGTATAAAATATATGAGTGTAATGAGCTAGAAGTTCACTGCAACTTATCCAACTTCCTAAAGATAAATTATTATAATTAGAAGATAATCCTCGTGTTATAAAATATCACATATTAATTTTCCAAGCAAAATGTATATTTTAGTCAGAATTATTGCAGACCTATTTGGCGCGCATGCGCGCCGCAGCGCTCGTTCAATATGAAGATTAGCAGCAAAATTACAGATGGAGAATATAACTGTATAATGTAAGTTTTGCACGGAGGGGGGAAAAAACATGTCACAAATGCATAAAACAGCACAAAATATACGCTGTTTGATGGTGGATCGATTTGATCCACGATCAACCTCTAGGGCTGCTTCAGAAACGCGTGCACACGCAATTATCTAGACTAGATAAACCTGGTTCAAGTTAGTGAGATTGCGTGAACTTGAATTACCTTTTATGAAACCGCCTTAAGCCCCAACTGATTTGTTAGGTTAATTCAAGTCGGGTTTTGGAGCTTAATCCCCACTTTTCTAAGCTTTTTTATGAAACAACCCTCTGAGTTTCTTTGTTTCTGTATTACCTGTTTGTATTGTTATTAAAGTAGTGCTTGCATGTGAATTCTCTCTCCGCTTTGTCCCATAAGCCCAAACATAAAAAAGTCACAATTAAGGATTACAAAATAAATCAACTTGTTCTAACAAATAATCTAGCTAGAGTTAAATAAACTAAGGTCAACAAAACAAGTTTTAACTCAATATAAAGAGTTAAAAACTCACCTTTTAACTGAGACAACAAACATGTATTTATCACAGATGGTGAGCTCACTTAAACAAGACAGGGGAAAGCATTCAACAAATGAGGTGTAGCTCCAAGCAAATTTTCACCATGGTGTCCCTCAGATGTGCCCAGTTTATCTTTAAACACATCTGGATACCTTGCAACCACATTCCCTGCACAAAGCCCTTTTATGAGCCTAATCTCGTCCTAGTTTAACTGCATTTTTCTGAGTCAATTACGCCGAAGCAGACTCAGGCCTGTTCCCTTGACAATAAGTAAGCCAGCTTTAGCTGACTGCCATAGGCAATGTTCATTTTCACCGCACCCATTACCGGAATAATATCCCTGTATACGATATGCTTAAGGCGAGACACGGCATGCAAAAACATCGATTTTTCATGCAGTGGTCAGTTTTGAGATTTTAGGCTGAAGTCTGTCATGACCGGTATCATTGGAAAGCTGTGATTCTCCTGCTCAACGCTATATAACCCAAATATGGGCATTTCCTTTCTATCAGTAACCAATCGTGAATGTCCAAAGGGGGATTTAAAGCTAATAACAAAATCTCATTGGCTACTGCTGTTTTCTGCTGACGTGATTCGCTCAGACGCATCATGTGGTGTACTCTGCCAATGTTAATTCATTGAGTTACTGCAGTTTTAGGCCTTATATGCCTGCCATGTTATTAAATAATCAGCTTTCATGAGCTTGAAATATTATATATTATTATTACTAAGGGCCTGAGCATTTATTTTTTTGAGAATTGCCAATAGAACTGTATTAAATTTCCCTATTTAAATCTTTAAATGCAATTTTCTCAAAATGAGTTCTCTTACGAGAGGTTCTCTCGTATTGCGTAAGCTAGCTTACGCTACGGGAAAGATTCCATCTTTCTGAGAAATTGAAGCCAAAAATTATCCTATAATTTTGTATCCATTGTCAACGCAGTTCAGCTGCAGCAGACCATGAGAGGGCTAGCTAGCCGCTCATTGGTTCGCTCACGGAGAACTGCTTAAGCCTATGAGGGAGCGCGAGTGAACCCGCGACCAATGAGAGTCTGACTCGCTCTCAATACGTCACCGCCCGCCGAAACGGGTGTGGACGAGACTATAAATATCCCGAAATAGGCTGAATAATCTGATTTTTTCATCCTTCAGCGACGCACCTGCATCTGCTGATCCTGAGAGAGAAGCCGCCGTCGTCGAAAAGGCACCTTCTAGCGAGCGTTTGGGAGACTGAGGAAGCCGGCCGTCTTCGCCACCTTCAGCCATCCTGTGAGCTAGCGCCATCCGACGGATTGTATCCTTTTTACAAAAATGCTTCCTATATATTGTTGTATCTAAAAGAGCGAGCGTCTTTTTCAAGATGTCTCGTAAATTTTCTGGCGGCTCTTGCCGCGCTCCCCTCGAGGCTGGGGACCGCCACCTCTTCTGCGCTCTCTGCCTCGGATTGGAGCACCCCGAGCTCGCCCCCGCTGTGGCGGCTGCGAGCTCTGGGAAACTATGCCATTGTTGACCCCGCGGGCTCGACTTCGGCCACTAAGATGCTTCCGTGCCGCCTCTGACTTCGCCGCGGAGAAAGAAACGCCGCTCTCAGAGGCCGCCGGACCCCCAGCCGGAAGCGTTCATCCCGCCGGAGCCTCTCGCTCCCGCTCTCCATCTCCGCCGCTTCCGGACATACAGCTGCCGCCGAGTGGCCGCTCTGTTGCCTCCGTTGACGCCGCGGACACCAAGGAGACATGTTCGCTTCTCGCTTCAGACGGTGAGGATTGGTCCGATTCTCACGCCTCCTCGGCCCGAGAATCAACCGGGACCCGCGCAGCTACTTCCACCAGCGCTCGACTCCCGCCGCTAAACGGGCTGCGCCCTTTCTGCCTGATCTGCACGCAGAACTCACGAAGTCCTGGAACGCCCCGCTCTCTGCTAGAACTCGCTCTGAGTCTTCCACCCCGCGTCGCGTTGTGGACGGAGCCGCAGAGAAGGGCTTTATCTCCATTTTCCCTGTAGAGGACCTGGTCGCCGCACGTCTATGCCGCCCTCCGCGAGATGGCGCTCATCACCTGTGCTACCCGCTAAAGCCTGCAGTCCGACTTCAAGCTTTCAGCCGCCGGCCAAGCAGCTTCTGCACCCCATGTCTACTACAGAGTGAGGTACTTCGTGAATGGGACGAGAGCGGGGGGAAAAATCCCCCTTCAGTCGCGGATTGAGGATTTCCCGCGAATTTTGTTCTGCCTCGTCGCGCTAGCTCCTCTGCAGGCCGCTCACGTGACCAGCCTCCTGCACGAGCCCCACCCTAGCGCCTAGCTAAACACAGTCAGACTTCTCAGCGACACCAGGGCGGCCGCTCTCGCTCTGACAGCCGCCACAGACCGCCGCCTCCCCGGGGGCCTCGGCAGAGGATCGCGCTGAAAACTGATTACTCGAAGTCTGCCTAGCGTGGTTGAGAAAAAGACGGCGCTCTCCCGCCGCGGCCGGATCGCCGTCAAAGTTTCGCCCTCTGTTAGTCCCCGCTCACGCAGCTACTACAGCAGTGTACCCCGCCATTACCAAGCCGGTATCCCTTCCCGCTTGCATGAGCACAAACGCCGTGTTTACGGCGTCCCAGAGAAATCTCAAAAAGAGCGTAAAAGCCTCTTGTGTAGAAAATGTGCCCACAACACTGTGTTCACTCATACACAAAACGCCGTGTTTACGGCGTCCCAGAGAAATCTCAAAAAGAGCGTAAAAGCCTCTTGTGTAGAAAATGTGCCCACAACACTGTGTTCACTCATACACAAAGACACTCCTATTCCCGTGTCTCACACAGGGTCCACTCTCATAAAGCGGTCCCAACCCGCTCGAGTTTCAGAGTACATAAGCGCGCCCACGAGCCCGTGCGCGCGTCCCACCTCTGTTACACAGTCCATAAACTTGTGTAGAGAATGTGCCCAAAACACTGTGTTCACTCATACACAAAGACACTCCAGTTCCCCTGTCTCACACAGAGTCCACTCTCATAAAGCGGGCCAAGCCCGCTCGAGTCTCAGAGTGTATAAGCGCGCCCACAAGCCCGTGTGCGCGTCTTACCTCTGTTCACTCTGTTACAGGGCCCATAAACTCCTCTCCGAGTGTACGTCCCGCTGTTGTAAACACTATCAGCGCGCTCACGCAGCCCGCGAAGTGCAGCGACGGGGACCATGTAGCCATTCACCCCCTAGCGTCACGCTTCAAAGCGTGGGAAGCAGTGGGTGTTAAACACAATAAAGCTAGGCTATCGCTTACAGTTTTGCCGCCGCCCTCCTCGCTTCCGAGCGCGGCTAGAAAACTACTGTGAACCCAGAAGCAGTGACGCGCTGCTCCGTCCAGAGATAGCAATTCTGTTGTGCAAAAAGGCTATAGAGAGGGTGCCTCTGGCTATGAGCGAGTCGGGGTTTCCCGGCCGTTATTTTCTTGTCCCCAAGAAAGACGGCGGTCTCAGACCAATATTAGACCTCAGATCGCTGAACAAAGTTCTCATGAAGAGACCGTTCAGAATGCTCACTATCAGAAAACTCCTCGCGCATGTGCGCCAGGGGGACTGGTTCATATCACTAGATCTGAAAGATGCATACTTTCAGATCCAGATAAATCCCCTTCACAGGCCATTCTTACGTTTCGCCTCGAAGGCCAGGTTTATCAATACACCGTCCTACCGTTCGGCCTATCCCTAGCACCCCGTACGTTCACGAAGTGCATGGATACGGCGCTAACCCCCCGGCTGAGTCAGGGGCTGCGAATACTGAACTACTTGGACGACTGGCTGATTTTGGCACAATCTCAGAGAGAGTTACTGTCTCATCGTACAGTTCTCCTCGACCATCTGAAAGTTTTGGGCCTCTCTGTCAACTGGACAAAGAGCGTACTACAACCCAGTCAGACTATCTCCTTCTTGGGTATAGAGCTGGACTCGGTCACGATGACGGCGCGTCTGTCATCGCAGCGCGCGCACCGTGTGCAGCGTCTCGCCGCATCTTTTCAGATGAACAGACTCACGCCTTTGAAAACATTTCAGAGAGCATTGGGCTGTATGGCCTCAGCCTCCGCGGTGCTCCAGCTGGGGTTACTGCGCATGCGCCCGCTTCAGTTTTGGTTGAGGAGCCGTGTGTCTCACCGAGCGTGGACCACGGGCCACCAGCTGATAAAAGTAACGCAGACCTGTATCACAGCTCTGCAGCCATGGTCAGTGACAGAATGGTTTCAGCGGGGCGTTTCCATGGGGACAGTTTCACGCCGAAAAGTCATCTCGACAGACGCCTCCAACACGGGTTGGGGAGCGGTCTGCGAGGGCTCACCGGCCTTCGGCCCCTGGTCAGCTCAAGAGAGCCTCCTACACATAAACTGTTTGGAGAGGTTGCGGTCGAGAACGCGCTCATGTGCTTTCTCCCGCGCATTCAGGGCCACCACGTGCTGATCCGTTCGGACAACATAGCCGTGGTCTCTTATATAAACCGTCAGGGCGGAGTCAGATCCAGGAATCTTTTCCAGCTGACAGAACGCATCTTAGTTTGGTCTCAGTGTCACCTGCTCTCGCTCAGGACGACGCACGTGCCGGGACATCTGAACGACGGTCCAGACAGCCTGTCCAGGAACCCCACACTCCCCCCGGGGAGTGGTCCCTGCATCCTCTTACAGTTCAGAAACTGTGGCGTTTATTCGGCTGAGCAGAGGTGGACGTCTTCGCCTCGGCGGAGAACACCCACTGCCCAATATTTTTCTCAAGGAGCGAGGACGCGCTAGCCCAAATCTGGCCCAGCCGCCCGCTTTATGCTTTCCCTCCGGTCTCTCTGCTACCACAGGTGCTTCAGAGAATCAGAGAAGCGCAGCACTCGGTGCTCCTCATAGCCCCGCGCTGGGAGGGTCAGACTTGGTTTCCGGAGCTCACGCAGCTGTCACAGACAGCGCCGTGGCCCATTCCAGTCAGAGCAGATCTCCTCTCCCAAGCTCGCGGCACGATCTGGCATCCCACCCAGAGCGCGGGGCGCTACACCCGTGGGTGCTCAACAACTACCCGTTGCTTTGCCAGAGGGAGTGTTAAACACGATCATGCAGGCTAGAGCGGCTTCTACCAGAAGGCTCTATGCGTCAAAATGGTCTGTGTTCTCAGAGTGGTGCACCGAAAAGGGTCTGGACCCACGGATATGCGAGGTTCCCTCCTTGCTAAATTTTCTCCAAGAGATGCTGGACAAGGGCAGATCCTCGTCCACTCTTAAGGTGTATGTGGCAGCCGTCGCGGCGTTTGCTGAACCCCGGCGCGGCCAGTCACTGGGCGAAGATGGGTTGGTAGTCCGCTTCCTCAGGGGAGCTAGAAGGATGAACCCCCCTTCGCCCCCCGTCGGTGCCGATTTGGGACCTTTCCATAGTTCTTGATGCTATGAAAGCTCCCCCATTCGAACCGTTAAACACCGTGGACCTAAAGTACCTGTCGCTAAAGACCGTTTTTCTACTCACGCTCGCGCCAGTAAAACGGGTGGGAGACCTACACGCGCCGTCCACCAGCGCGTCCTGTCTTGAGTTTGGACCTAATGACTCCTTAGTCGTTCTCAAACCTAGGCATGGCTATGTCCCCAAAGCGATCGGCACCCCGTTCAGGGCACAAGTATATCCCTATCGGCTCTGCCTGCATCCGATAGCGAATCTGATACTAATCTCCTATGTCCGGTCAGGGCCCCGAGATTATACGTTACTCGCACTGCTCCGGTCAGACGATCCGAGCAGCTTTTTGTTTCGTTCGGTGGGCGCACCAAGGGGTTGGCCGCTTCGAAACAGTCCCTATCCAGATGGATTGTTGATGCCATTGCAGCAGCATACGCATCTAAAGACCTGCCATGCCCTCTGGGCATCAGGGCTCATTCCACTAGAGGCATGGCCTCATCGTGGGCATGGTCCAGCGGAATTTCCATTCACGACATTTGCGTGGCAGCGGGATGGGCTTCCCCCTCCACCTTTGTCAGATTTTACAATCTGGAAGTACCCGTCTTGCAGGCTAAACTACTAGCAGTCTAGTATGTTTCAGCTCTTCTGGTTGAGCTGCACTATAGGGGGTTAATTACACAGACCGAGTTCGTTCTGTTCCCTCTCTATAATGTGCTTATGTACTACACAGTCACCGGCCCGCTCCGCTGGCCTTTTGTCACATGTACATATATTCATTCCCACTTACAGGGTTCCCCGGGGTCCCCCCTGGGACTAATAGTGGATGCTTAGCACGCACGGCGTTGACCAGGGGTTCCCGTAGCGTAAGCTAGCTTACGCAATACGAGAGAACCTCTCGTAAGAGAACGAATCGGTTACCTAACGTAACCTCGGTTCTCTCTAGATGAGGGAACGAGTATTGCGTTCCTGGCCGTGCTTGTGCTACTGGCGATTTTCGCTTCAGTATATGAAAAAAACAGATTATTCAGCCTATTTCGGGATATTTATAGTCTCGTCCACACCCGTTTCGGCGGGCGGTGACGTATTGAGAGCGAGTCAGACTCTCATTGGTCGCGGGTTCACTCGCGCTCCCTCATAGGCTTAAGCAGTTCTCCGTGAGCGAACCAATGAGCGGCTAGCTAGCCCTCTCATGGTCTGCTGCAGCTGAACTGCGTTGACAATGGATACAAAATTATAGGATAATTTTTGGCTTCAATTTCTCAGAAAGATGGAATCTTTCCCGTAGCGTAAGCTAGCTTACGCAATACTCGTTCCCTCATCTAGAGAGAACCGAGGTTACGTTAGGTAACCGATTCGTTTTTTGTCATTCTCCAGTACAAACATCTCAGCCTATGTAGCACCTATGTACACCAAACTTTCCAGTTATACACTTAACAGTATTCTGAAGATAATTTCAGATGGATTTGTTAATAAATCATTCCTGGACTGATTTATGTGACATTTTAATAAAAAAAAAATATGGCAAAAATCGAATTCAAAAAAGAAATCCCTCTGAAATTTTATTTTCATCTTGTGTGTAAACAAAATAAAAAAATAATTTTGCACCTGTATTTATCATTATGTTCAGATCTGTCTACCGAAAATATATGCAAAATTGTGCATATTTAATAAGATAATGCCTAATTTGCATAATTAAACATACACGTTTCAAAAACTTGTTTTACGTTTTTTTAAGTAATCAACTGAGGAAGTTTCATGGTGATATATATTATTTTAAAATGTTACCCTATTTACCTAGTGTCTCGCCTTAAAACGTAGTAGTTATTATTTTTCCGACAACATTGTCAAATCGATCCCCAAAAACGACAAAAAATTATGTGTTCTGCTGCCAGGCCGTTAGGTGGCAATGAAACTTTGGCAAGGGGGGGCGTGGTTCAACAAGGTCTGTGAGGGGAGAGAGAGAAAGGAGATGAGCAGTAAGTGGGTCAAGTGCAAATGACAAACACCTGTGTCTCGCTTCAGTAATTGGCGTGAAGAGACTGGATAAAAGCCACCTGGGAGATGTGAAGCGGCAGAGAGGGACTGGCTGAGACTCGTGCACCAAACAAGTGGAAAGAGTTGGACTGTTTGCAAAGCTCTGAAGAGCACTGGTGGAAAGAGTTAAAGGGGACATATCATGCTTTTAAATCGTTCCTTTTTACACACAAATCATACATTTGTGGTCTATATAAAGCGGAACTGCAATGCTTGGGTCTGAATTCCTCATTATTAAAGACGGTTTCAACGGCAACAACATAAACAGACAATTTTTTGTGGTCCAAACTTAACTTCCGGTATGATCAATAACAACAGTGTTTATCTGTAGAAACAAGCAAATTACATTTGTTAGCAAGTATGTCTAGCCAGTATTTTTTGGGACTACCAATAGAAGAAAACAGCCGGTACTTAGCCAAACTTAAATGTGACAACGTTACACTACCAGACCTGTTCAACAAAATTTTGAGGCAAACATTTTTTTCTACAGACCTGCCTGATTTACCGGAGATCAGTCAGGTAAATATCTTTGAATACTTAGTCGAGAAGGAATGTGTGTACACAAGGGGGAGGCGTTCAAGGCATATCGCAGCTTGGATGCCTATAACTATTTTCATTCCGGAAAAGTAAAAAAAATTCTAACACACATGGATGGAAATACCTGTGTCGTTTACGGGGAAATCGAGGCAGGGTCAGATGCTTTCACTCCACCTGGATCATTGCAATGAAGTTTAACTGCGTTTTTAGTCGGCGCCATATTACTGATAAACAAACACAAGACCGGAAGTTAACTTCGGGCCAGCGCGTAACCCTGGCTATGCACGTGCGTCCGATGAAACCGTCTATAGCTCCACAGGCCCCTTTTCTACCCCTTCTCTGATGTGCGTCTGAGAGCAACTCATTTTGGTGCGGTCTCTTTCACTAGTTCACACTTACATATAATTAGAGGGAGAAAGTTTAATGCGTACTGTATATACCCGAATATAAGACGAGGTTTTTGTCCTAAAAATAGGCTGAAAAATGAGGGGTCATCTTATATTCGCGATATAGACAAAATCACGGGGGAAAAGGGAGAAAGCAAGGAGAAACAGTAGAGGGCGCCAACACAAGCTCAAGGTAGTGTGGGGCAGGCGCCGCGGTGTGCTTCAGAAGAAGAGAAATATGCTCGTTTTGGATGCATTCCGCGGACACTTGACGGAGCCCGTCAAAACTCATTTGCGGAAAATGAACGGCGATCTAGTGATCATACCGGCGGGGATGACAAGACAGAATTGGATGTAGTCGTCAACAAGCCATTCAAGGATAATCTGTGCAAGAGTTAGGCTACACTAAGTGGCTCCTGTCAGGCGTTCACTCACTGACGCCTACTGGAAACGAAAGGTCTCTCGCTCTCTCCCTCTCTGCCGTGTGCTCGCTACACGGTTTGCTTTGGAGCACATACAGTAGGCTAAGTTCTGTCTCGCATGCGCGGCTCTAGTCTAGATTCCAGGAGATTTGAACTAATTTGCGGGCATCAGGAAGCCGCTATCAATGTGCGGGATTTTCATAGGTTAATAATAGAACTGATGCGCACAGTGAACTGAATTGAAAACAAAAACAGCGCCGGACAGGGGGCTTAAAATCCGGCCTGTCTGGCCAAAATCTGGACATATGGCCACCTAAACCACAATTACATACATACATAGGCCTACATAATTATTGCATTTTTGTGAAAAGGACGGTTATTCATTTTTGTCACTCATTCATTCATTTCTCTCTTTAACACTTTATTTTGTGTAATAGAGTGCACTTTATTTTGTGACAAATTAATCCAAATATGTAATGAATGGTGTTACAATGTTTTTTCCAATGAATTATCACTAGAATTTTCAAATAAAATTATTTTCTGTTGAAAACCAGATTTTTTTAATTTTTCCACAAAAGTCTCTTTCCCCCAAAAATAAGTCTGGAAAATAGGGGGTCGTCTTATATTCGGGGTCGTCTTATATTCGGGGTCGTCTTATATTCGGGTATATACGGTATTTGCCGTGCTGTCCGGGGGGAGGGCTTCGAGCTCGGAATTCGGCCCGAACCCATAATACTCCCCCGGTATGTAAATGCTTATGACAAAAAGTGAGGAGAAAGGGGTGGTGGAGGGATGTTAACTTTGTTAAATAAAACATAATTTAAATGCAAATGAGACACTTCATACACCGCCCCCTCTCCAGGTTGCAGAGGTGACACTCGGTTCAACTCCACCACGTTCGGACATTTTTGTAGTTTGATAGCAGAAATACGATTATCTAGCGGCACAGAAACTTTTTATTCACACGTTATTAACAAAATGTCAACAACTGAAGACTTGTTCATCAAGCCTTACATGTTCGAGCCAGAGTCGGACCCGGAGCGAGATGAAAATGAAGACGACGAACCTGCAGAACAACGTCTTCATATGGATGTATCGCAATGGTGTGTTACTGTATTTACAGTAACTTCTCCATCCATGCCCACAACAACCGAACATTTTGACTTACCCTCTTGTAACTTCTGCATCCTTGAGCTTGGACTACAAAATCGCAGCGAGAAATAAAAAATGGCAGATAGCTCGAAGTGTTGGGCCGGGAGTCGATGTCCTTATTTGGCAGTTCCGCTGCAAATATTGTGATGTAATTGTTCAAAAAACGTCATAGAGAATAGAAAAATCAATGAAGCACCTGAAGAGACTAATTTCAACTTTTCTCTAGTTATAAACACTCCAAATATACAACAAAATGCATTTACGGGCTAAAAAAGAGGATTTAGCTTTCAACGTGGACAGGGGCGTCGCACCCGTGGGGGATGTGGGTGTTTTAACACCCACACTTTTCCCAGTGAGAGGGTTCAACACCAACACTTTTTCTGCAGTTTTTCCGCAGCTTTGCACAAACGCTTTACTACAGTCGCTCCTCCGTTTCTCTGGCCGCTCTGGCTGCTCTGTGTGTGCGCTCGCTGCGGCTCCTCCTCTCCCCCGCCCTCTCGAACACGACACCGGCTTTGAGCAGAGCCATGGAGAGAAAGAGTTCCGACACGTGCATAGACTGCCATAGTAACTCAGGAATGCGGAAGTACGCGTGTCGTGGAGCAGCGATTAGTTCCAAAACACTGATAGTTCCAGCATTGAACCCCATTCATTTTCAGTGCTTCCGAAGTACGCTCGCTCTGTAAATGAATGAAATTAGTATTTTTTTTACTTTTACACACATTAGCCAACCTCTCGTGAATCTAGTCTGTAGTTATATGTTATGTAGCCAGGTTTAGTAAATGTTTATTGGAAGATAATAGGTTATTTGCAGAGATAGCTTACGTGACTAACACTTCACTAACGTAGCTAACTTACGGTAACCTGATGTAAATAATATATAATATTTTTAATAATATTTTATATATGTATATATATGTGTGTGTATATATATATATATATATATATATATATATATATATATATATGATTCCCGTGATACAAGTCGCTTTTTCTTTGTTCAGTGTGCACAGTTCATGGGTTAAAGCCAGTTGAAGCTCTTAAATTTGAGCTCTCAAAGTGCACCAGATTGATGCATTTAACCTTAAAATTTACAAAATTTTCTTTCGGGGGAGCATACCCCCCAACCCCCCTAGAACGACAGAGGTCTACACAACATACTTTTACAGCCCTGACCACATCCATCCCCCACACTTTAGAAAAGCTTGCTAAGCCCCTGAACGTGGATCCTGCACCTCCGCTTCTCTCATCTGGGCCGCGCCGTAAAAAGCGCCATTCACAGAGAATGCCTGAGTTTACCACCGTGAGCGAATGCACGCCGGCACGTTCCCTGTCTGCATCGCTCTCCGACTCCCCCACCTCGATCACGGCCGGTCAGCCTATGGCCCCCGCCGTGCATCTGGACTCTGATGGGGACGACGCGGACGAAGACGTCTGCTCGCTTGCCGCTTCAGGTAGTGAAGGGTGGTCAGGTCTGAGCCATGCCCCGCCCCTTCCGTGCTAGAACCTGGCGATATGCGGACAAGTCTGGACGCCGAACTTCTCCGCCTCATTACCAGGGTCGTGGAGGACCTTGGCTTCGATTGGTCGCCACCCGGCGGCTGGATGGCTGTTATCTCACGGGATGCCGCTCATCACCTCTCGCTAGGCCCGCCCCCTTCCTGCCAGAACTCCACGAGGAGCTAGCTAAGAGCTGGAAGGCGCCATTTTCTGCTTGGCTTCGCTCTACTGTCTCTTCCGCGCTCACCGTTGTCGACGGCTCGAAGGACAAGCCAGCGCTGCCTTCAAAGCCCTGCAGGACCACGTTGGCTCTGATCGGTCGCGCCTACACCGCCGCACATGGCTGTACTGCAGATTTTTCAGGCCAACCTTCTCTGCACCTTGGACGAGGTGGGCCCGGATCCCGAGAACCCGAGGAACGCTACAGACTTAGCCTTGCAAGCCACCAAGTCCGCTGCCCAGGCCATCGGTCGCAACATGGCGTCCCTCACCGTGACCGAGAGACATCTGCGGCTGACGCTGTCCGACATGGAGTCTGACAGATCTACATTTCTCGACGCACCTGTGTCTTCTGCCGGGCCTATTCGGTCCAGCAGTCAAGGGTTTCACCGAGGTACAGAAAAGGTTGCAGGCCATGCAACATTTCATTCTGAGGCATTCCAGTTCCGCTGCAGGTCGCCCAAAGCAACAGCCGCCTGCACAAAACTCAGCGTCGCCGCCTCCTCAGCCGCCAGCCCCACAGGGCCGTCGTCCTGCAAACACTCGACCGCGCTCACCCTCTACTGGCCGCCAGGGTCTGCCTCCACCCAGGGGACCCCGACCAAAAATCGTGTCGTGCTGAAATCTGAGCCCGCTAAGTCTTCCTGACCGCGCTAAAAAGGCAAAGATGGTTGAGTCCCGCTGCGGCCGGACTGCCATCAAAGACAGCATGCATCGATCTCACAGCTCCCTCGACGGAGGCGGCTGGAGTAGTCTATTTCACAGTTACACGACCCGCTCGCCTGTACACAAAAGCCGTTTTCACGGCTACCCAGATAAATCTCAAAAAGAGCATTATGTCTGTATTTCCAGCTCACGCCGAAGGTGCTTTAAATGTAGGAAAAGTGCCCACTTCGCAGTGCCCACCCCTACACACAAGCATGGCCTGTTCAGTGACACTCACTCATACACGGCCCGTATCAATAAAGCAGGCTCACGCCGCCTGTGTTCTAAGTGTAGTACATGTTCCCACTGTTCAGTGTTCACCACTACCCTTAAACACTGTTTACCCCGCCACACACACTTACTCAGAGTTATCTCTAATAAACACAGAGTGTGCTTTGTGTGTAGAGAGCACGCACGCTACAATAAGCGCGCGCCCTTTGACAGGCTACATGCACACTGCGACCAGAGCCAGGGTGTCATTCTCCCTCTAGCTTTGCATTTAAAAGCATGGGAAATGATCCCGAATGTGTCAAAATGGGTACTAAACACCATAAAGCGAGGCTATTTACTGCAGTTCGCTCGCAGACCCCCGTGTTTCATAACCAGGGCCGAAACTACGGTAGAAAAAGATGTAGCACATCTACTTTGTGCTGAAATAGCGAAACTGTTACAGAAAGGGGCTGTAGAAACTGTTCCTCTGAATCAGAGCCAGTCAGGTTTCTACAGCAGGTATTTCTTTGTCCCCAAAAAGGACGGCGGTCTCAGACCCATCCTAGATCTAAGGCGTTTGAACAAAGCGCTGATGAGGAGATCGTTCAAAATGCTCACGATCAGACAAATCCTCGCGCAAATTCGCCCGAGGGACTGGTTTATTTCACTGGATCTAAAAGATGCTTATTTTCAGATTCAAATAGCACCCCATCACAGGCCTTTGTGTTTCTCCTCTGTGTTTCTCCTCTGAAAGATTTTCAGAGGATGCTAGGTCTCATGGCCTGCGCATGGCCCCCTCCAGCGCTGGCTGACAACGCGAGTCCTGCAACGAGCCCTGAGTTTTCGCCTCACGTTAACCCAGACCTGTGTCACAGCACTGGGACCGTGGAAGGTGTTAGGGGAGTGTTCTGGGAACGACTTCGTCACGAAAAGTTATCTCGACAGACGCCTTTAACTCAGGTTGGGGCGCCCTCTACAAGGGCAGGCCAGTCTTCGGCCGCTGGATGGCTCGGGAGAGCCATTTACACATAAACTGTCTAGAGATAATAGCAGTCGTGAACGCCTTGGAACATTTACTCCCTTTATTAAAGGGCCACGATAGTCTAGTCCGAACGGAAAACATGGTGGTGGTGTCCTACATAAATCGGCAGGGCGGTCTCAGGTCGCGACGCCTGCATGCGCTGGCGGAATGCCTCCTAGTGTGGTCCCATCACAATCTGCGCTCCCTCACAGCGGCGCATGTGCCAGGACTCCAGAATTTGGGCCCGGACAGGCTGTCCAGAGACAATGTTCCCCCAGGGGAGTGGTCTCTGCACCCTCAAACAGTCCAGTTGGGGACACTTTCGGCAGAGGGCAGAGCAAAAATCGTTCTCTTTGCATCAGCAGAGAACGCGCACTGTCCAATATTCTTCACGAAGAGCAGGGACTGGCCCAGCTGCCTGCTGTTTGCGTTTCCCCTGATCACACTATTACCACAGGTGATCAAGCGAGTGAGGGAGTGCAAGTGCTCTGTGCTTCTCATGGTGCTGTTCTGGAGAAACCATGTTTGGTTCTCAGAACTGATGCAGCTCACGAGCACAGCTCCATGGCCGATTCCTTTGAGAAAGCTGCCCTACAAAGGCAAAATACCTTAACTCGCTAGGGTGTGGAACTGAGAAAAATTACTTTAAAGATTTTTAGTTGTCCCGCCAAATTAATTATAGGTAGGACACTGGAAATATGGCAATTAGATGTTTAAGTAATGAAAATTATCTACATAAAAAAATCTTGAGCTCAAACTTGACTTTTGACCACTATTTTAAAGTTACTGTACTCTGCCTTTGTATTGTCAGCAAACAGTGACAAGTCATGCCAAGGCAAAAGGCAGTATCTTCCACATTATCAATTGGTTGCTGATCACCATTAATAAAATCATTATAGTAACACCTGTATAAAATCTAGTGATCATGGCATTTATTTTGAATGATTTACAATTACTTATAGCCATCTTATTGTGCTTTGGTTGCATTATGGTGGCCCTATTAATATACTTTAGACATGACAAAATACCTCCATATCTGTAAAGAGTAGGCTATCTTAAATTGTACAGAGTGGCATAAGACTTGGTAAACACGCGTTCAAAATGATCACGATAAAACCATAGACTGTAAAAAAATAAAACAGATCCTTGTGCACATTGGACCCGGAGACTGCATGGTTTATGAAAGACGCATACTTTCACAGGCGCTTACCGAGATTCGTGTTCGAAGGTGTCACGCTCCTCGTCCGTTCACGAAAAGTAGCCTACGCAGTGCTTTACCCCTTGAGACTCAGTAGGGAGCGCGCTCTGGACTACCTAGGCGACTAATGCATTTATAGCAAAACCTTCTGTGTTCTGCGTCTTTTCAGTATGCGTTGGTTTCAGCTGTCTGTCCTATTATTGTGCTTGCACTTCACTCGTCACGCGGATTTATTCCGGACGCTGTGATTGTATATAACCTGCTTAACCTGCCGGGTAGATCATGTTTATGTTTGGAGCTCCGTCGAATTGATTCATTAATCCTTGATTTTCTTCTTTACCACTCAATTATAAGCAGGCACTTTATATTTTTATATCGTTTGAACTTATCCTCGATAATATTCCTTGTAAAAAACAATCGGATTGCTTTGATATCGCTACTTAGATCCAACTTTCCGAATCTCGGCTACTAGCCTTTAGCCCGCTAGCATTTCACGCGTGGCCTCGTGCCTATTCGAGCGTCGTCTCATCTTTTACACCCGTTTCTCTGAAAGCTTCTCTGAAAGTACAGACACACGTTGATTGTGCTTAGAGCCTGCATCAACGGGGCATAAGCACATCTGCGTGCGGTCTGTGTTTGTGTTTGGAGCTCCCTCGAATTGATTCATTAATCCTTGATTTTCTTCTTTACCACTCAATTGTAAACAGGCACTTTCTATTTTTATATCATGTGAACTTATCGTCGATACTATTCCTTATAAAGAAAAAAAAAAAAAAAAAAAAAAACAATCGGATTGCTTTACTGATTACTATTACTACTAATTTACTGTTCATCTGTTATAATGGCGAACATATCGGATGTGTGTCTAACGTTACCTCTGAGTGCAGGTAAGGACACATTCGAGCTGATTTCGGTACGACTGGAGCTGGAGTCGGTGGAGAAGCAGATTCGTGTTCTGCTGGAGAAGCAAGCCGAGCTGCGAGATCGGCAATCAGCGCTTGAAACATCACGCGCCGATGCTCACAAGTCAGTGGTTAGTAACTTTGTGACTTTGACTCCGACTTCGTCTACTCCGTGCGTTTCTCTGCCCAGGAGGACGCGATCATCTCTGCCTTCAATCACTCCTGCACCCTGGGTCACGACACGAGCCAGGACCAGAGCAAGAACCTCTCCGCCCCTCCCGGTCTTCGAGATCTCCACCCGGAACCGCTTCTCCCCTCTTCGCGAGTCGGAACGCGACGACGCCGTTATCATCGGCACTTCCATGGTCCGCCATGTCCGTGCTACCTCGGGTAAAGGTAAGGTGCGCACTCACTGCTTTCCTGGTGCTCGTGTTCTTGATGTCGCTGCGCAGGTTCCCGAGATCCTGAACGGTGACGAGCGCGTCGGAGCTGTCGTGCTGCACGCGGGGACGAATGACATCAGGCTGCGGCAGACGGAGGTTCTGAAGAAGGACTACCGAAGCCTGATCGAGACGGTACGCAGCACATCGCCTAGAGCAACGATCGTCGTGTCTGGACCGCTTCCCACTTACCGACTTGGACAAGAAAGGTTCAGTAGATTATTTGCTTTAAATGAATGGTTAATGTCATGGTGTAATGAACAGAAACTGCTCTTTGTAAATAATTGGAATCTGTTTTGGGAGCGACCTAGGCTATTCCGTCCAGATGGTCTGCACCCCAGCAGAGTCGGAGCGGCTGTTCTGTCGGACAACATCTCCAAGACGCTACACACCATCTGACTAGTAAGTCAAAGTCCAAATCATAGTCTTTGCTGTCCCAACTTAATTGATATAAGTACCAATGTAGAACATTATATAGAAACTGTGTCTATTCCTCGCTTAGTGAAGCCAAACAACAAATCTACTGTAAGATCTAGCAAGAATATTATTGTAATTAAACCAGAAAATCTAAATATCAGTGAACAAAAACAATTTCTAAAGCTAGGTCTTCTAAACATTATATCGCTCACACCTAAGGCGGTTATTGTAAATGAAATGGTCACAGATAATAATTTCGATGTTCTGTGCCTTACTGAAACCTGGCTTAAACCAAATGATTATTTCGGTCTAAATGAGTCTACTCCACCAGGATACTGTTATAAGCATGAGCCCCGTCTGATCGGTCGTGGCGGCGGTGTTGCAACAATCTTTAGAGATATTCTTAATGTTACTCAGAAAACTTGTCATAGGTTTAATTTGTTTGAAGTACTTGTGCTAAATGTTACGCTCTTAGATGTAAGAAAGAAATCCTTACTGTCTCTAGCATTGGCTACCGTATATAGACCCCCAGGGCCATATGCTGATTTCCTAAAAGATTTTGCAGACTTTCTCTCAGACCTATTGGTCAATGTCGATAAAGCAATAATTATTGGCGACTTTAACATACACGTAGATAATACAAATGATGCGTTAGGGGCTGCGTTTAGAGATCTATTAAACTCTTTTGGGGTGAAGCAAAACGTCAGTGGTCCCACTCATCGGCTAAATCATACACTAGATTTAATTATTTCATATGGAACCGATCCAACCGATATAGATATTATACCGCAAAGTGACGATCTCACTGATCATTACATGGTAACTTGCATAATACGCACTGCTGAAATTTGTCATGTTGCACCACGTTATAGACCAGGCAGAACAATCCTTCCAACCACTATAGATAGATTCTCAAATAGCTTACCTGATCTATCTCAGCTGCTCAGTAAACCCAAACAAACAGATGAACTAGAGGAAATGACTAGCAGTATGAGCTACATTTTCTCTAGTACACTAGATATTGTTGCACCAATTAGATTAAAAAAGGTTAGAGAGAAAACTAAAACACCATGGTACAACAGTGCTACGCATGCTATCAAGAGAGAAACTCGTAACTTAGAGCGTAAATGGAAACGAACTAATTTAGAGGTCTTCAGAATCGCGTGGAAAGACAGTATGTCACGTTATAAAAGGGCTCTAAAATCAGCCAGGGCTGAGCATATCCGCAAATTAATTGAAAATAACCAAAATAATCCAAGGTTTTTATTTAACACCGTGGCTAGACTAACAAATAATCAGACATCTCCAGAGCATAATATTCCGTTACAATATAGTAGTAATGATTTTATGAATTACTTCAATGAGAAAATAGAAAGCATCCGAAACACAATTGTAAATGTACAATCCTCTATGGTGTCTTATGACTCGGCCTCAATTATGGCCCCCCTAGAACAACTACACCGCTTTACAACTATAGGACAGGAAGAACTAAATAAACTAATCATTGCATCTAAACCAACAACATGTTTATTAGATCCAATACCCACTAAACTACTTAAAGAAGTGTTACCTGTAGTGGAAGAGCCTCTTCTCAATATTATTAACTCGTCTTTATTTTTAGGTCACGTTCCAAAAATATTCAAGCTGGCAGTAATAAAACCTCTCATTAAGAAACCGCAATTAGATCCAAATAACCTAGCAAATTACAGACCCATCTCAAATCTTCCATTTATGTCTAAAATACTAGAAAAAATTGTGTCCGCTCAATTGTACTCTTTCTTGCAAAAAAATAATATCTACGAAAAATTTCAGTCGGGATTCAGACCGCATCATAGCACAGAAACTGCGCTAGTTAAAATTACAAATGATTTACTCTTAGCCTCTGACCAAGGCTGTATCTCAATACTAGTTCTACTTGATCTTAGCGCCGCGTTCGACACTATAGATCATAAAATACTCTTAGATCGACTACAAAACTACACTGGTGTTCAGGGACAGGCATTAAGCTGGTTTAGATCGTACTTATCAGACCGTTACCATTTCGTCTGTTTAAATGGGGAAAAATCAAAGATAACATCAGTAGACTATGGAGTGCCGCAAGGATCTGTCCTAGGCCCTCTGCTATTCTCAATATATATGATGCCACTTGGTAATATTATAAGAAAACATGGAATTAGTTTTCACTGTTATGCTGATGACACTCAATTATATATCTCATCACGACCAGATGAAAACACTAACTTATCTAACTTGACAGAGTGTCTAAAAGATATAAAATGCTGGATGACGTGTAATTTCCTGCTATTAAATTCAGATAAAACGGAGGTATTACTTATTGGTCCAAAAAACTACCCACAAAATCCCTTACAATACAACTTTAATTTAGAAGGATGTCCTGTTACTTTATCCACTACAGTAAAAGACCTGGGTGTTATACTAGACCGCAACTTGACTTTCGAAAATCATATCTCATATGTTACAAGAACAGCCTTTTTCCACCTTAGAAACATTGCTAAGCTACGTAACATGCTATCTTTTTCAGATGCAGAAAAGTTAGTTCATGCATTCATGACCTCTAGACTAGATTACTGTAATGCTTTATTAGCTGGTTGTCCTGCATCCTCAATAAACAAACTACAGTTAGTGCAAAATGCAGCCGCTAGAGTTCTTACTAGATCAAGAAAATATGATCATATAACACCAATTTTATCATCTCTACACTGGTTACCTATTAAGTTCCGTATCAATTACAAAGTATTACTATTGACTTATAAAGCTCTAAATGGTTTAGCTCCTGTGTATTTAACAGACCTTCTATCGCCCTACAATCCATCGCGCTCTTTAAGATCACAAAATTCGAGGCTTCTGGTCGTTCCTAGGATATCTAAGTCTACTAAAGGAGGGAGGGCGTTCTCACATTTATCTCCTAAACTCTGGAATAGCCTTCCTGATATTGTTCGAGACTCAGACTCGCTGTCCCAGTTTAAAACTAGATTAAAGACGCATCTCTTTAACCAAGCATTCACTTAATGCTTACCTTTTATACTACTTCTGAATCAGTTCGAATGCATTAATATTATGAACATCAGCTATGCTAATTATTTCCCATCTGTCTTTCTGCTGTTATCTCGGGACGCTAGTCCCGAGGTAAATAGCGTTCGTCAGCTCCAGTTTGTATCCAGCCTCTCACGAAGACTTCAGATGCCCCAACACCTGTGGAGAGACGACTAAACGCCGGTGGAGAGACGACTAAACGCCTGTGGAGAGACGACTCGACGCCTGTGAAGAGACGACTAAACACCGGCGATATGTTATGCCTAAATTTATACATGATTAACTAACTGTATTTTTCTTTGTACATTTCTGAATTGCACTTTCTGTAAAGCTGCTTTGAGACAATGTGTATTGTGAAAAGCGCTATACAAATAAACTTGAATTGAATTGAATTGAATTGTAACAGTTGGTCTGATGTTGTATGCACCCGCACTTGCTTCATTATGTTGTATGCACCAATATACCCTTGTTGCTTTATTATTATCACTCTCTGTGATATATTAGTCCCGCGTTGGCTCGACTGTGTTCAGGGCGGTACTGAAGGCGCCGACGAAGTTTTGGCACTCTGCCAGCTAGATGCATGATTGTTTCAACCAGGTACGGTACCCGACCTGGGTGAGGCGGGGCTTTAGTTCACCTGCTACGGCATGTGTAACATTTTTCTGTCAACTCTGTATATATCCTTCGCGATCGATATCGCACGTTTGTCGATGGAGCGGGTTGAGCATACTATCTGACCGCATTAGTGCAGGACAAAGCTCGGAGGACATCAGAAGTTACAGGGACTGATGGCAGCTGTAAGTACACGGGCAACATTGTAATTTTAATTTTAATGGAGAGTAAAACAAAGGCAGAACACCGTATAATCTGATAGGTAGCATTATTTGATAGAACGCCAGCACAGTAACTTCACATTGGCGCATGGCTAAACAAAGGCAGAGTGCCGTAACTCAATATGAGCGTTCCAAAACAAAGCCAAAGAGAGGTAACTGGTGTTACGGTGTTCTGCCTTGGTTTCTCATGGGCTTTTGGAAGTTACGGTTAAGACAACCCATTATTTTCTCGAAAAAACAATGGAATTGACTCAAGATACTTATCCACATGATAAAGGAGGTCTTGAATGTGCCTAAAATATCAATAACTCATTTTCGACCAAAAACGATGTTACGGTCTTTTGCCTTTGCACGGCAGACAGGACCTCCTCTCTCAGGAGTTCTCTCCTTCCTTCAAGAGCTTTTGCAGTCACTGGGGTGGAACAATCTTGTCATTCGTTTCCTTAGAGGAGCGAGAAGACTGAACCCTCCTCGACCCCCCATGGTTCCGGCCTAGGACCTTTCCACGGTCCTAGAGAACATGAAGAGTGACCCTTTCGAGCCACTTCAGTCGGTGGACTTCCGGTGTCTCTTTCTCTTGGCTCTTGCTTCAGTGAAGCTAGTGGGTAACTTACACGTGCTCTCCGTGAGCACGTCGTGCATGGAATTTGGGCCTAATAAATCTAAAGTTATGCTCAAACCGAGACACGGTTATGTCCCAAAAGTGCTCTCCACTCCGTACAGAGAGCAAGTCATTTCCCTGTCAGCCCTTCCGGGAACTGACAGTGAGAATGATGTAAACCTCCTTTGTCCGGGCTTTAAGGATTTACGTTCAACGAACCGCTGCCTTCAGGCAGTCAGAACAGCTTTTTGTTTTGTTTGGTGGCCGCACAAAAGGGCTATCTACCTCGAAACAGAGCATTTCCAGATGGATAGTTGATGCTATCGCTTTGGCTTACAAGTCTAAAAGCCTTCAATGCCCTTTAGGTGTTCGAGCCCATTCCACTAGAAGTATGGCCTCGTCGTAGGCTTGGACTAGTGATGTTTCATTCCATGATATTTGTAGAGTGGCAAGCTGGGCCTTTCCGTCTACATTTATAAGGTTTTATAACCTGGAGGTTCCTGCTTTGCAGGACAAATTGTTCTCTAAGACTATTTTTTATCTAGCGAACTAACTTAGTTCTGCTTATACAGCTCAGTCTGATTTCGTCTACGCTGACTGTTATACTGTGTTAAGCACTCAATTATACATATGATTTGACACACTCCCTATATGTTCATTATGTATTCTCGGACTCACTCTGTGTCGGCCCGGATATCTTTCACTATTATGTGTTACCCGGGCACCTGCCCTTGGGGCTTTGTGTGAATGACCTCAGCATACACGGCGTTTTAAACTGGGTTCCTGTAGTGTAAGCTAGCTTACGCAAAACAAGAGTACTCTCGTAAGAGAATGACAGTCGGTTACTAACAGTAACCTTGGTTCTCTCTAGAAGAGGGAAAGAGTGTTGGGTAACCCGGCCGTGTTAGTGCTGCTTTCTGGTTTCGCTTCAGTGTGAAAAACCCTATCTGGACTCGGCTTATATAGAGGTAAGCTACGCCTATTCTGGAGGGATGTGACGCGCGAGGGTGCCTGCGCCTGCGCCTGCGCCTGCGCCTGCGCCTGCGCCTGCGCCTGCGCCTGCGCCTGCGCCCTTATTGGTGCTGACGTCTATCAGTCCACCGATAGGTTGCAGCATATGTCGCAGAGCAGCCAATAGGCGCGTGAGCTGCCTAGTCTAGGTCTGCTCTGTGTAGCAATACGTTTTAAATATGTGAAGATTAAAGGATAATTTTTTGGCTTCAGTATTCTCGAGAAAAGGGATTTTCCCGTAGCGTAAGCTAGCTTACGCAACACTCGTTCCCTCTTCTAGAGAGAACCGAGGTTACATTAGTAAACGAGTGTCGTTTTTGTGACTCCTAAGTTTTGTTAATTAAATTCCTGTTTAATGGTATTCTTGGTCTCCTCGTGCTTCCTACCACCATGTATCGTAACAACTGCATAGAAGCAAGCAGACTCAGACATTTTGTCTGAACTTCTGTCTGCTTCAGAAATGGCAATGAAATTGAGATTGGTTCATAGACAGAGCAAAGTTTTGAAACAGAGAAAGAGGCACCAAACAAAATAAATGGTAAATGGTAAATGGACTGCATTTAAATAGCGCTTTCATAGACCCAATGGCCACCAAAGCGCTTTACATTTTGCCTCTCATTCACCCATTCACTCACACATTCATACACCGACGGCGGTGTCAGCCATGCAAGGCGCCCATCCAGCTCGTCGGGAGCAGCTGGGGTTAGGTGTCTTGCTCATGGACACTTCGACACTTGGTCAGGTGGAACCGGGGATTGAACCACCAACCTTTCGGTTTGTAGACAATCTACATGAACCACTGAACCACTGCCGCCCCAATATAAGAAAATAAGAAAAATAAGAAAAATAAGAAAAAATAAGAAAATAAGAAAATTCTGTGATAAGTAAAAAAAAAATACAATAAAACAATGCACAGGGGCTTTATCGTTATTCTGCTTTTACCCAATACATCCAAAGGCAATGCTAAAAAAAAAAAAAATAGAGAAAGAAAATCTGCCAATGATAAAACAAATCTAATGCAGATGCTTTATTATTATACAGCTTTTACTATGGGTGTGAAGAGATATCGCATTATTAAAATGGGACTATATTGCATGACCAAATTGAGTTTGTGGCAAAACCTTTCACAATGCTTGCATTATATTATCTTTTATATCAGTGATTCTCATGTTTTTAAACAGTCATTGGTGGGTCATGAGTTGCAAAAGGTTGAGAACATCATTTCATCATTAAACATTTCTTAAAAATAGTGTTAAAATATTGTCTCGTCTCGTTCTCTTGAACCCACTATAGTGCATTGTCTAATATTGTCTCGTCTCGTTCTCTTGAACCCACTATAGTGCATTGTCTCTTCTTGTGAGCAAAGTGTATCATAACACACCTAGCTTTACCCAAACCATTCATACGAATTGAAGGGCATTATAAGGCCGGTTTTATTTTTTACATAACCAGGCGGAAGTCATCCCTGTTGACTCCTGTACAACATATACATAAAACATGAGGCAGCAATCTAATTCTCTCCATTAGGACACTGCTATCGATGCCTGTCTAGACAATGTCAATATGTACTCAAAGATTCCAGGTGTTCTCAAAGTCTTGGCATGGCCCTTGTTTTCTGTGCTCTGATACTACAGTGCATAATAAAACAGTTTGCACCAAATCAAACAAAGGCGACTCCCTCTATGTGCAGTCACTTGTTATTTTACTGCAGTACAAGAAAGGCAAAGAGAATATCAATAAATAATGTAAACAAATTCATTCATTAGCACTTCTTTTTCATAATGATGCCAATTTAGCATGGACCATTAACTTTCATTAACAAAACAGCCACCACCATCTACATATTTATGGAACTTTTGCAGTTTAACATTTTTTGTTTTTTTAGTTCTTGGATATTAGGTGACCTGTCTGTCATACAACTGTATTAGAAGCAAACCCAATTCATTGGACACATTCGATCTGTTCTAAAACCTTTTCAGCAGACTACATTTAAACCAAAATAAAAAAAACTTGCCCCAGATGGGACTGTTTCAAATGGTAGTCAAGCAGCATTATGGCAACATTTAGTCCCAAGTAAGATGAAAAAGGTTCCAAAACAAAGGTATGTATTACATAAAACAAACTCTGGAAATCAACAGGGAAAATGGCAACGTAGCAGCATGTAGATACAAACATAACACAACAATACCAGATCCAGAACTGAAAACAAAGAGGAACATAAATATACAAAAATAACAAGCTTAGGGGCGTACAGGTGTGTTGATTGAATGAGTGTCCATAGAAACTAATGACTGGCGGGAAAAATGTAAACAGAAGAACACAGGAAATGGAACAATGGAAGTGAAACAAACTAAAGTGAAAATTAAACTAAACACAAAGAGAATATGACAATTACACTGCCTTCCTAAACACCTCATGCTTGATAATTCTAAAACAGTACTGCATGTATATTTCACCAGTAATGCAATCCCAGGATGCATTGCAACACGTTCTGTAAATCCACCAAGTTAAACCTCTTTGGCAACATTGTTTATGGGGAGGGCAAAGAGAGGTTTGGGGAGGCAATCCAGAGGAAAAACAACTAGGGAGGTTTGAAGGCGAGAGCAAGATATTCTCAAGCTCATGAAGGAGAGGAGGCTGCTTAGGAAGTCCTGGCAAAAAGCAGATGAGAACGAAAAGGAGGGTCTGAAGGTGCTCTGGGACCAGATCAGAAGCAGGCTTGCAACCCTGAGAAGGGCAGAGCCTAACGGCCATAACAGTGTGCCTCATCCTGCTGAGGCCAGCCCCCGAATTTGACACGACACCACCCAAATGGGCTTAAGTCAAGCTAGTGGTACATAGGGCAAGGTCGGCCTCTGCACCAGGTCCCCATGGCGTGCCCTACAAGGTTTATAAGAACTGCCCCATGGTGCTGAAGCTACTCTGGAGGCTGATGAGAGTAGCGTGGAAGGCCCAGAACATCCCCTCAGAATGAAGCCGTGCAGTGACAACCTTCATCCCAAAAGAACAAAATTCACATTCAAATTCACAAAAGATCACATCTCTTTCACAGTGAACAGTGAGAAGATCCCAATACTAGCAGAACAACCCGTCCGGAGCATTGGAAAACTGTATACAGCCGACTTGTCAGATAAGCATATGGCTAATACAGTAATGCGACAACTCACCGAAGGTCTGACAAAGATCGACAGGAGCCATCTTCCAGGAAAATTCAAGATCTGGTGCTACCAATTCACCTTATATAGGCGTCTAATGTGGCCTCTCAAGATTTGTGAGATCACCACCTCCACTGTGCAAAATATGGACTCAAAAGCCAACAGCTACATCAGGAAGTGGCTGGGCTTACCCCAGAGCCTATCCAGCGTTGGCCTGTTTGGGAGGAATGCACTTCAACTGCCACTGAGGCCAATCCTGCTGGTCTACAGACAGGAGAAGGCAAGGCTTGTTATAGAGCTAAGGGACTCGTCTGACCCATCAGTGCAGAACACCAAAGCCCCAGTCCAAACAGGTCGCAAGTGGAGGACAGAACTAGCAGTCGACCAGGGTATCAAGCAGGCTGAAACACCAAGAGATTGTTGGCAGGACACAGTCAGGGAGAACTAGCCTGGGTGGGGGACTGCTCCGAAGATGTGGTCCAAAACCACAAGGAAGGAAAGGAAAGAGCTAGTGATTTCCGAGGTGGTCTGGACAGAGGAGGAGGACTATCAGATCAGAGCCCTTAGCCAATGCCAGCAAGGTTGCTGGACAACCTGGGAAGGAGTAATAAGCAGGACCGTAGGTTGGGCCGAAATGTGGAAGATCCCCCAAGCCAGGCTGGGTTTCCTCATAAGGTCCACCTACGACACCCTCCAAAGCCCCAGCATCCTCTGTCTGTGGTATGGCTCAGAGGACAGCTGCCAACTTTGCAATGCCCCAAATCCGAGCCTGCAGGATATCCTGTCAAGATGCAAAAAAGCACTGACCCAGGGTCGGAATAGGTGGCGCCATGACCGAGTCATGCGGAAGCTGGCGAGATCCTGGAGTTAAACAGGGTGGAATCAGCCAGGGAGCGCCTACCACCGACATCAAGGCGGCCGATCCACTTCGTCAGAGAGGGAGACGGGGCCCCTAGCATCACTCAGCCACAGAGATCAGCCCTGGCAGGCAGTTGTGAGTGGAACCTGAGAGTGGACCTTGATCGGCAGCTCAGGTTTCCAACATTCGACCGGACATCCTTCTCTAGTCTGCCACAGCCCAGGCAGTAATTTTGGTAGAGCTCACTGTCCCTTGGGAGGGAGGAATGGAGGCAGCCTTTGAGAGGAAAAAATATTGGTACATCGACCACACAGCCGAATGCAGAGAGGCTGGGTTGTTAGCTGTCACCTACCCGGTGGAAGTCGGCTGTAGGGGGTTCGTGGGTCATCCACCCAGCGCTTCCTGAAGAGCATGGGAGTCACCGGCCTCAAACTCAAAAAGGCGCTGAAAGACCTGGCCGAAGAGGCCAAGCAGGGAAGCTTTTGGCTTTGGTTAAGAAGAAAGGATCAGACATAGGTCCACCACCGTGAGATGTTCCGGGATTAATGGAGTGAAACATCAATGAAGGCTGGCTCCCGGCTGATGACCCTGCAGCTACCAGAAATGGCACCGTAGGAGGTGCGGCAAGCAGAAATGCTCAGTAGGAAGTCACTTGCCTGTGCTCCCATCTACAAGGTCAAATGTCCGCAAAGTTTCAAAGATCAAAGTGCAGGAAAAATTTAAAGTGAAAAGTTATTGTCTCCCAAAAGAAAGAATCATTCTGATCTACCTGAAACAACTCATTAGTAATTTCAGTCTTACTTCCTGCATGAACCTTTGTAGGTTTGTAACAAATTTGCATAATGCCATTGTTATTGTTTGTATCACTGTGTATACAAGCGCTGAGGATGCCTCTGGAGCTGAAATTCAGATATAGTAATGGACATAAGCAGTAGACAAGGGGTATCTAATCCTGTTCTTGGAGGGCCACCTTCCAGCAGAGTTTAGCTTCAGCCCTAATTAAACACACCTGGATCACTCCAGAATCACTAGGACTTTGCCCGAAGTCACATACTCTCTATAGTGGGTACATGTTTTGAATGAGTAATTACTTCACAACCACTAAAAAAGTATGTTCTAGATAGTATGAATTTGTGTAGTATGAATGTAACATGGACATACTGCA
Source organism: Chrosomus eos (assembly GCA_036326025.1). Lineage (NCBI taxonomy): Eukaryota > Metazoa > Chordata > Actinopteri > Cypriniformes > Leuciscidae > Chrosomus > Chrosomus eos. Next base: position 25,561,344 of record CM070824.1, on the reverse strand, counting down.
TTCCCCATGTTGTCATTATCATGTAACCTACCAACGTCAGTTACGTCGTTTCATTGCCATTCATACATGTATGGTCTACATAGTATGAATTTGTGTAGTTTGAATGTAACATGGACATACTGCATTCCCCATGTTGTCATTATCATGTAACCTATCAACGTCAGTTTCGTCGTTTCATTGCCATTCATAAATCCTCTCCGGTGGCATCATGGTATAGTAAATTGTCCATTGAATGCACACTTCAGATTCTTGCTGGAAGAAGTAGGTCATCTGGGTACTTTTTGCCTACTCTTTTATGAGTACAGTTAATTCAGACATACTTTTTTTGTCACATACTGTTTTTCACCAACTATATAGTAGGTGAAGTATGCGATTTTGGATGTGTGTTGGAGCCAAACTCTGCTGGAAGTCAGCCCTCCAGGAGAAAGATTGGACACTGCTGCGGTAGACCAATTGCAACAGACTGGGCCATCTGACCAATCAGAGCAGAGCAGAGCAGGCTCTGTGAGTAATGCTCCAATGTATATTATGAGAAAAAAAATACACAAAGTTAAAGTTTTTAACAAAATTAGGAACCTTTACAATAGCATAGTAGAGGAAATGTAATTTACTCCCCAGTGCAAATTTTATGAAATTATCAAAAACAACAACCTTATGACCTCAATGAATCCTTCAAGCTCTGTTACAGACCTGACACTGCTCTTCTAGATGTTCATAAAAGAAGATCACTTTGTCCTAATATAGCTTCTTGACTAGTCAACCAGCATCATTAGTCATTGCTGAAAGCAATTTACAGACCAAAATCCTTAATTTTGCAGACACCATTCGTCATATATTATCTTATGCAAAATTAGCAATTTGCTAAGTTGCAAGTTGCTTTTAAATATATAGGACTTTTTTTTATAACCTCTTAATATAATATTCCATACATTGTCAGAGCTTAGACAGGTAACTATTATAGTTGTAGACGTTATTAGATAGATTCATTAATAGATTATAATTAATCTTGCCAGTGGTTAGTAAATAATACCCAGGTGGCACAACTGTTTAGTAAACAGTTTCACATAACCGTATTTACTGTAGTGCATATGTGGCAGGTACTATTATACGTAAAGTGTGCCGTGTATTCATCAAAACATAAACATCATGAAGCATGATATCCCTCAAATGCCTGTCTGCTGATCTGAAAGAGCAAGACACCACTGCCATCTTCTGTCTTACTGTTTATTTAGCTCTATTGCCTCGTCTCGCTCTTGGGCTGCTCTCCTCATCTCATGATAGATCATACAACCAGGAAGAGCAGCAGACTGAAACTTTAGCTCTGGAGACTCTGGGGAGAGAGGCTGCGTATTCTCTCTCTCTCTCTCTCTCTCTCTCTCTCTCTCTCTCTCTCTCTCTCTCTCTCTCTCTCTCTCTCTCTCTCTCTCTCTCTCTCTCTCTCTCTCTCTCTCTCTCTCTCTCTCTCTCTCTCTCTCTTTCTCTCTCTCTCTCTAACAATTGCCATAAGCAGAAGCCATATTCACTGCTGCAGGGTCAGCCTGGCCCATTAAAATAAACATCTGGGGAAAAGCTGATCTTACAGCCTTCCAGTCAGCAAAGAGGAAACTATGTTAGTTTACCTGTGCAACACGAAAGCATTTGTGTGCATCTCCACTTGTAATCGGACTCTAAGCAAGCAACTTAGCCAGCATTGGCCTACATACTGATGCATTTAAATGCGTTTGGACAAGTGTGTTTGTTTTGTATACATGCATTGTTTTCCAGCATACTCTCACCGGCCACTTTATTATGGACACCTTGCTAGTACTGGGTTGAACCCTCTTTTGCTTTCCTAACTGTCTTAATTCTTTGTGGTGTTGAAAACATTCCTCAGAGATTTTGTTCCATATTGACATGATAGCATCACACAGTTGCTGTTTGTTGGCAGCACATCTATGATGTGAATCTCCCATCCCACCAAATCCCAAATGTGCTCTATTGGATTTGGATCTGGTTATTGTTGAGGCCATTAGTGAAGTATAGTGAACTCATTTAGCTGTATAACATGGCACATTAGGTTGGCTGTTTTGATTACCAGAATGACGATTGGCTGAATACTATTTAGACTATAATCAATATATTTTTAAAAGTAATGACTGCACTCCTCTGCACAGTAATAGTCTCTTGGCTAAATATTTTAGTATGTGCAGGTGTGCTTGTGCTTTTGTTAACTATCTTGAAAATATGAAACATTTATAATGTAAATAATTAAAAAATATAAGAAGTATATTACATTATATATTTATCTTTATATGTGTGTTTATGCTGTCACGGAGTCCCTCACACCATCCACTCAGCCATCAGAACCAGATCCTCCCACTCTTTCATCATCACCAGAATTCTAAACACCTGATCACCCTCATCAGTCTCACTATATCAAGCCTGCATTCCCTTCACATGCTGCACTGAATCTTCGTACTCTCACCAGATTTACCCAGCTAACCTGTACGTCGTCATCGAGTAGTCGTCTTCAAGTCAGCTGTCTTCGGATCTTCTATGTCTACCAGTGTATCCATTCCTCAACCTACATCATTCTTAACCTAATCTTAAGTTGTGTTACAGTCAGCTAAGTTCTACATGTCATTCAGCATAGCATCCTTCACCTGTTGTGTTCTGCTTTGCTCACACTCTGTAAATAAAACTCTATTTACTTTACTTCCACTGTCTGTTCCCTTTTGTGGCGTGACATATGCTGCATGATTAAATATATCTGCAATATATTACTCTAGCAGTACCATATCTGATCACATATACATATATATATTATCAAGTGTATTATTGAATCTAAAATTACATACATTATGATATATTAGTAAATATTGTGAAAAATGTGAAAAGCGACAATTCAATATTGTAATATATTAACATAATATATAATTCTGTCTATTTTCATATATACTGTTAAACCATTTAATATATTGATCATTCATCATAGGGAAATATTTATTTTTAATAAGGGATTTTAGTTGCTGTTGCCGTTCAATCCAGTCTAACCTTTCTCCTCTGGCATCAACAAGGCCTTTTCACCCACATAACTACTGCTCACTGGACATTTTCTCTTTTTTGGACCATTCTCTGTAAACCCTAGATACTAGACCAGTCTGGCACCAACAACCATGCCACATTCAAATTCACTTAAATCACCTTTCTTTCCCATTCTGATGTCAAGTTCAAACTTCTGCAGATCATCTTGACCATATCTACATGTCTAAATGCATTGAGTTTCTGCCATGTGACTTGCTGATTAGATATTTGCGTTAACAAGCAGTTGAACAGCTTTACCTAATAAAGTGGCCGGTGATTTGTGCAACAAAAGCCTGGTAGTGAATCGAGGTGGAATGAACTTAATGCTGTCTATTCTGGGCCAGTTGAAGATGCCCAAACGGGAACACATTGAATGTTCCTCAGATGTCCTGAGAGAATGTTGCACTCACATATAAACGAGTCTGACTGCTAAGTCCTGCACTCCAGGCATCCCCATCAATGCCACGGCACTCGCAGATGACAAGAATAAAAATAAGGAAAAGGAAAAAAGGATTGATGAGATGAGAAAACAGACGAAACAAGATGACAAGAGAAACGAGACTACAAGAAAAGAGAAAAAAGCAGAACAGTAGAAAAGAGAAGAGGTTTAACATTTTAAATTTAAAAACAATTAATTACAATTATATTACATTCTTAATCATCTAAATAAAGAAAATTAAAATGTCATACAACTAACATTTAATTATTTAAAACAATCAAAATAAAATGTTGCTCTTCAAATATACACAATTTTTCTCTAAACGTTATCAAGTCAACCACCAATTTGTAGTCAGCAAATTCAATTTCCATTCTGCTTGCTATTAAACCTTTCACCTCCTCAGGGTTCACTCCACCTATACCCAATATTTTTTCCCTTGTTTTTCCGAATTGAAAATTGTGCAGTACCCAAAACATAACTTAAAAGACACAATATTAACTTTTTTGATACTTTATATTTTACACTTAAAAACACATTCAGGGAAGTCTTCGCCCCCAACTCTCTAAACCATTCTGTTAACAGTCTAAAAGGGCCTTCTAAATGATTAATATGGAAAAAGAGATGTCCCACAGTCTCTTCTTGATCAGATAAATAGCATTATCCACTTACTGCTGGATTAAGGAGAGCCACATTTCTGTTTTCTTAATTTCAGGTCTGCGGTTCGCTTCTCTACTGGAGACTAGTACAGGATCCTCCATTGATCTCTCAAAGGGAAATTTTTTGGGAAACAGTTTTAACACATGCTGTGTATAACACTTTCTTAAGTATTTCTGTAAGTGTCCATATCTCAAGATTCCCAGGTGCCTCTACTCAAAATTTCAGACTCATAAAGAGGGAAGATTGACAGTTTTTGATTAATAATAACAATCTGTATTCCTCTGAACAATAGTCAGCATTGATCCTACGCACTTCCTGATCGATTGCTCCTGTCTGCCTCGCTGCCTGCTGCTGTGAGTGTGTTTGCTCCGAGGCTCTTAGCTCCGTCTAAGCCTCGCATTTCTTTCTGTTTTGAACCATCATTTACTATCACTTCTAGTTGTTTATACTACTAATTACAGTTTACCTAACAGATTAACCTAACATCGCTAGCTTCCATTATTGTTAGCACAAACACGCTAGTATCTCGCTAGCCTGTTAAAGGGTACCTATCATGGAATTTTGAAAATTACCTTTCATGTAGTGTGTAACATAGATCTAAGTGAACAAAAACATCCTGCAAAGTTTTAAATATGAAAGTTCACCGTATACAAAGTTATTGTCTCTCAAAAGTAAGAGTCGACTCTGAGTCGCTGATATGAATCGATAGACAAACGATGCATTTTCTCTAACTTTCCTACGTCACTTGTACAAGTTATTTGAATTCGACACGCCCACTCGCAGTGCGCGCGCCGAGCAGACAGAGAAACCTGACAACATCATGTCGACGACACTCTGTTCTGAAGTGCGAATCAAAAGCAAACTTTTTTTTTCACTGCCCAGGGACAAGCATGTGAAGACTCAGTGGCTAGAGTTTATATTTACAACTATACCACACATGTATAGCCACCTTGAGCTGTGTTCGCGTTATTTTAATGACGATCGCTTCACAAACACAAATGCTTTCAAGTGTGGATTCGCGAGTCGGCTGATAATTAGTTATAAATAGTCGGCTGAAACGTTCAATACCAAGTTTATTTAGATCAGCTTCCTCCTCCGAATCACAACCTGTAAGTACTATTAATAATTGTTGCTTTTATGTGTGTGTGTGTGTGTGTGTGTGTGGTGTGTGGCGTGTGTGTGTGTGTGTGTGTGTGTGTGTGTGTGTGGTGCGTGCTGCGTGGTGTGTGTGTGTGTGTGAGAGTGAGAGTTACGCTCAGCAGCTTCTAGGTCTCCAATGTAATTTTTTTTGTTTTTTGAAATATGTGAAATTATGTGAAGCGTATTGTAGTACTGCAGTGCTTTATCAATATGTTTAAGCTTTGGGCTAACGCAAAATATAACTGACTGCGTCATCTGACCAATCACCGCCGATTAGCGTCGCGTAAAGGAGGGGTTTGGACAAATGAGTCGTCAAACGAATCATTAGGGAGTCGGTGAGCAAATCAGGTAAAAATAAATGCATATTATAAGACAACAAAAGTGTTTTTTGTCATTGCATGCATGTAAAACTGTTGTTGGGGACTCCCAGAACATTATTAGGAACATTTTAAATGCCATAATAGGTACCCTTTAAGGCGCCACCCGTGCGCTCAGTTATTTATTTTTCTCGTGCGCGCCCCGCGCATCTGAGTTCATAAAAAGCCCAGGTGAGTAAGAATCAGTCAACAAACACGGTGAGTAATGTCTTGTCCTGTTATTGTCACTTGCACCTCATGCCATATGTTTACCATAGCCTTCCCCGTCGGCATAGGGTTTATATGTGATAAATGCAAGGAGACAGTCAGGCTGACGGAGAAGATTTCAGAATTAGAGACACGCATCCAAACTTTAATTGAGGATAGTAAGTGTGCTCGAGCTTTAGATACTACTTTGGATGCGCCTAGCATAGTGAACCATTTACATGATTCGGTTCCGGCTGAGTTATTGCCTGTGCAGCCAGGCAGATGGGTGACGGTGAGAAATCGCTCTAGTCGCGGATCAAAAAACCACTCTTCTGTTCCGGTTACCATAACAAATCGATTTGCCCCTCTCAGTGAAAAACCCACTGAGAATGCTGTTGATTGTGCCCTGGTAATTGGCGATTCTATTACACGGAACGTGAAAATAGAGACACCAGCCACCATAGTCACATGTTTGCCGGGACTATGGTGGGCCTGACATCAAAGCAAATTTAAAAGTGGCAAATGGCAAATGCTAATCGTAAATGCTAATCGTAAATGCTAATCGTAAATTCTCTAAGAATGTTATTCACGTCGGCACTAATGATGTTCGACTTCGCCAGTCGGATATCACCAAAATTAATATTAAAGAGGTGTTTGAACTCGCAAGTACGATGTCAGGCACTGTAATCTGCTCTGGCCCCCTTCCTGTTCGAAGGAGTGATGAGATAGTTAGTAGATTGTGTTCACTCAATGGCTGGTTGTCTAATTGGTGTCCGCAACATAATATAGAATTCATAGACAATTGGAAAAGTTTTTGGGCAAGCCTGACCTGTTGAAAAGAGATGGTATTCATCCCACCTGGGATGGTGCTGCTCTTCTCTCTAGTAATTTGGCTCATAGTCTTAGAGATAAAACATGACAATCTGGGGCTCAGGTCAGGAAGCAGACAAACAGGATAAACCGACCGTCTGCTAGCGGCCTCACGTCACCAAGGTCAGATAAATCCCATCACATAGAGACTCTTTCACCTAGATATCATCATATAGAGACTGTGTCTGTTCCCCGAATTTGGAAATCCAAAAAACTGCCAAACCTTTCTAAGGTTAAAAATCTAATTGATGTTCAACAAATAAAAAACAGATATAATACAGATGAGCAAACGATAAAGCTTGGGTTGCTGAATATTCAATCCCTTAATTCAAAATCGCTCATAGTTAATGATAAGATTAAAGACTATAACCTAGATATGCTGTGTTTGACAGAAACCTGGCTAAAACCAAACGATTACATTACTTTAAATGAGTCCACTCCGCAAGATTAATGTTATAAACATGAGCCTCGTCCAAAAGGCAAAGGGGGAGGTGTTGCTGTAATTTATAGTAATATTCTCAAAACCACTAAGAAATCTAGTTTTAAATATACTTCTTTTGAAGTGTTGGTGCTTAATGTAAAAATTTATAGTGTAAATAATAAATCACGTTTGAGAATTCTGCTGGCTACTGTATACAGGCCACCAGGGCACCATAAAGATTTTATCAAAGAATTTGCTGACTTTCTATCAGAATTAATATTGGCTGCAGATAAAGTCCTAATTGTTGGTGATTTTAATATACATGTAGATAATGAAAAAGATGCATTGGGATTGGCATTTAAAGACATTATAAACTCAATTGGAGTGAGACAACACGTGTCAGGACCTACTCATTGTCGTAATCATACTCTAGATCTAATATTATCACATGGAATAGATGTTGATGGCGTTGAAATTCTGCAGCAGAGCGACGACATCTCCGATCATTATCTAGTCTCGTGTAAATCACATTTAGCCAAGGCTGCAAAGCCGACTCCGTGTTATAAATATGTTAGACCTATCACTTCTGCCACTAAAGATTGCTTTATCAATAATCTTCCAAATCAGTTTCATAATCTCAGCATCCCAGATAGCTTAGAAGAACTTGATATTGCAACAGAAACTTTTAACTCTCTCTTTTCCAGCACTTTAGGCACAGTTGCTCCGCTGCGCTTAAAGAAGATTAAAGAAAATAGTCCAACGCCGTGGTACAATGAGCACACCCGGGCCCTTAAGAGAGCAGCCAGAAAAATGGAGCGAAACTGCAAGAAAACAAAACTAGCGGTATTTCGGATATCATGGAAGGAGAGCTCGATTGCTTACAGAGAGGCCTTAAAAGATGCTAGAACTAATTATTTTTCAACCCTATTAGAAGAAAATAAACATTATCCTAGGTATTTATTTGAACAAGTGACTAAACTAACGAAAAAGAAAGCTTCAAGCCCAGAAGTTTCCAAGAAACACAGCAGTAATGACTTTATGAACTTCTTCACTTATAAGATTGATAATATCAGGGACAAAATTATAACTATGCAACCGTCTACTACAGTATCGCATCAGGGAGTATATTGTAGTCTCCGTGAGGAACATTTTGATTCATTTGTTGCTATAGGAGAGGAAGAATTTTGCAAAATTGTTAATTCATCTAAATAGACAACTTGTATGCTAGACCCTATACCGACTAAGCTACTGAAAGAGATGCTTCCAGAGGTCATAGATCCTCTTCTAGATATCATTAATTCATCTTTGTCATTAGGATACGTACCAAAAACCTTTAAGTTGGCTATGATTAAACCGCTTGTTAAAAAAACGCAACTTGATCCTACAGAATTAGTCAATTACAGACCAATCTCGAATCTGCCTTTTCTGTCAAAGATACTAGAAAAAGCAGTATCCTCACAACTGTGTTCCTTTTTTAGAAAGAAATAATATCTGCGAGGATTTTCAGTCCGGATTTAGACCATACCATAGTACTGAGACTGCTCTCATTCAATTCACAAATGATTTGCTCTTATCATCCGATCGTGGTTGTATCTCTCTATTAGTGTTACTTGATCTTAGTGCTGCATTTGATACTATCGACCACAACATTCTTTTAAATAGACTAGAAAACTATGTTGGCATTAGCGGAATTGCACTAGCATGGTTTAAATCATACTTATCTGACCGTTTTCAGTTTGTAGCAGTAAGTGAAGAGATGTCTTATCGATCACAAGTTCAGTATGGCGTACCACAAGGCTCAGTACTAGGACCGCTGCTGTTCACTCTGTACATGCTACCATTAGGAGATATAATTAGGAAATATGGAATTAGCTTTCACTGTTATGCTGATGATACTCAGCTGTATATTTCTTCAAAACCTAACGAAACTTACCAATTCACAAAATTAACGGAATGCATAGCTGATATAAAAAATTGGATGACCAGTAATTTCCTATTACTAAATTCTGAAAAAACAGAGATTCTAATCATTGGACAAAAAACTTCCTCGCCTAATAACCTAGAATACTGTCTAACACTTGATGGCTGCTCTGTTAAGTCTTCGACGTCAGTTAGGAACCTAGGTGTGCTCTTTGATACCAATCTTTCATTTGAAAGTCACGTGTCTAGTATCTGTAAAACCGCATTTTTCCATCTTAAAAATATATCTAAATTACGTCATATGCTCTCACTGACAAATGCGGAACAATTAGTTCATGCTTTCATGATCTCAAGGCTAGATTATTGTAATGCTCTACTGGGTGGTTGCCCTGCACGCTTATTAAACAAACTACAGCTAGTTCAAAACGCAGCCGCTAGAGTTCTTACCAGAACCAGGAAGTATGACCATATTAGCCCGGTTCTGTCAACACTGCATTGGCTGCCTATTAAACATCGTATAAATTTTAAAATATTGCTGATTACTTACAAAGCACTAAATGGTTTAGCTCCCCAGTACTTGAGCGAGCTCTTAACGCATTATAGTCCTTCACGTCTATTGCGATCTCAAAATTCTGGCCAGTTGATTATACCTAGAATATCAAAATCGACTGCTGGCGGTAGATCCTTTTCCTATTTAGCACCAAAACTTTGGAACAATCTTCCTAACACGGTCCGGGAAGCAGATACAGTATGTCAGTTTAAATCTAGACTAAAAACACATCTCTTTGGCTTAGCATACACATAACACATTATAGATTTCTATAATTCAATGTTAGGCTGCATAGATTAGATCAGCCGGAACCGGGAACACTTCCCATAATTCCTGATGTACTTTGTACATCATAAGAAGGATGGCGTCTACGCTAATATTAGTCTCTCTGTTTATCCCGAGGTTTACCGCAGACCGCCGGATCCAGGGCATATCCAGATCTGATGAAGGACCATCACATGGACACGACGACACGCATTATCAGGGCTGTGAAGGCCCATGGACACCTCACCACACTCATCTCCTCAACGGCCGGATGACCCAACCCAACCAGATGAACTGGATAATATCGTGAAAGTTCTGATCCCATCTGACTCCTGACATTATGCTGCCTAACTCATAATCATACACTGTTCATTCGTTGGCCAAAGGAGGACTGGCCCCCCGACTGAGCCTGGGTTCTCCCAAGGTTTTTTCTCATTCTCCTCCTGATGGAGTTTTGGTTCCTTGCCACTGTTGCCTTCACCTTTTGGCTTGCTTGGTTGGGGACATTTAATTTTCAATTGAACAATACTATTACAAAATTGTTTTCCTGTTATCTCTGTAAAGCTGCTTTGAAACAATTTGTATTGTAAAAAGCGCTATATAAATAAAGGTGACTTGACTTGACTTGAATCACATATCTATAATGTCCCGGCAATGAAGTTTGAACTTCTTCTAAAAATCGTGTTGCTAACCATTTAGACCATAATTCAGTTAATTACATTACCTCCTCCAGAGACTTCCAACCATTATGGTTCATCAGATCCCCTTATTTTGTGCACTTGTTCAAGTTTGAACACTTTTTGAAGATATCAGCACACCCTCAATCACTGAATTGTAGATAATGAGCTCTTCCATTACACAGTATTTAGAAAGTCTCTTTTTAATATTGAATGTCTTTATCCATGCTTGTAACACTACATGATAATGGAGTACTGTCTGTTAAGTCCACTTCTTGAAGTTTTATCCAAAAGAGCTTTGCATCATAATTCAATCCACTTTCTTTTCAAGATTACTTATGCAGTCTGGTTCCACATCAAGTCTGTTCTCTATAATAATTATCAATGCAGTTTGGTGGCAAAAACCTTGAATCTTGCCCCTTATGTCCATCAGACCATGCCCTCGGACCTAGTGCTTTCCAATCCAAAAACAAAAAGGTCTACCAGTCTTTATTTGTATTCTGGTGACTAAAATTTCTGGTGGCTCAATTACCAGTAACCTGTGCCACACAGTAGAGGCAGCAAGGTTATTCACAGCCAAAACTCTCCCTTTGTAAAATAACTGTGGTAATAGCTAATTCCACCAAGACAATCGTGCCTCAAGATTTTCCAACAGTCCCTCAAAATTATTTCCTTGAAACCTAGAGTTACCTAAAAAGACTCCTAAAACTTTGAGACCTTTACTCTCTAATTTTAACCCTCCTGGTAAGACTGGTAACCCTTCACATACCCATTGACCTAATGCAAAACCTACACATTTTTTCCAGACATTGTTTAGGCTATTTATATTTCCTGTTTATTTAAAAACAGTTAGATCATCTGCATATACTGACAGAACAATTGTATGGCATCTGACTTGGTTTTGTATAGTGTAACCTATAAGGCTTTCCCTTATTCTCTTCAATAATGGCTCAATAGCAATGATATATAACTGACCAGAGAGTGAGAAACCTTGTCTAATTCCTCTCTTTACAGGAATTGGAGCACTCAGCCCTCCTCGCACCTTCACCAAGACAGACACATTGCGATATAACAATTTTTACCAATGAAATTAAAAAAAAAAATGCAAATCAAAAAGCTAACAGACTCTTAAAAACATATTCATGATCAACCCTGTCAAAGGCTTTTTCTTGATCTATGGATTGCAACCCCAAGATTGACATTTCATTGCATGCTTAAATCAATGAAATATCTTATCCAAAAAGGTTGTCCATTATAGACCTTTCAGGGACACCGTATGTTTGATCACCATGGATAATTATATCCAGATATCGTTTCAGTCTATTTGCTACACACTTTGCCAGTATTTTACAGTCAGTACAAAAGACAGAGACAGTCCTCCAGTTCTTTAAAAGTCCCAAATTTCCCTTTGTGGGTAACAGCAATAGGACTTATCTTCTGCAACTACCTGGCAGAATGCCAATTTCAAAGCCTTATTTTGCCATTTCAAGGAACTCCTATAATGTTCCAAATATAACGATAAAAATCCATAATCAGCCCATCAATTCCAGGTGAAAGTCCCAATGAATGTTTTTTACTGCATTTGTAAGTTCTTTAAGACTTACAGGGGTTGGACAATGAAACTGAAATGCCTCTCATTTTAGTGTGGGAGGTTTCATGGCTAAATTGGACCAGCCTGGTGGCCAATCTTCATTAATTGCACATTGAACCAATAAGAGCAGACTGTGAAGGTCCAATTAGCAGGGTAAGAGCACAGTTTTGTGCCGTGTATCAGGATGACAATGCACCAATACACACAGCAAGACTGGTGAAAGATTGGTTTGATGAACATGAAAGTGAAGTTGAACATCTCCCATGGCCTGCACAGCCACCTCTAAATATTATTGAGACACTTTGGGGTGTTTTGGAGGAGCGAGTCAGGAAACATTTTCCTCCACCAGCATCACGTCGTGACCTGGCCACTATCCTGCAAGAAGAATGGCTTATAATCCCTCTGACAACTGTGCAGGACTTGTATATGTCATTCCCAAGACGAATTGACGCTGTATTGGCCGCAAAAGGAGGCCCTACACCATACTAATAAATTATTGTGGTCTAAAACCAGGTGTTTCAGTTTCATTGTCCAACCCCTGTATATCACAGTCCAAACCCTTTTTCTGCTCGTTTTGCAATTGTTGAAAATCCTTAAGCAACTCATTCGACACTCTTATCATCACAGTATTCTGATTTAAAAAAGTTTCAGAATAAAAATCCACTGCAATACTCCTCATTTCCTTTTGATTGTCAGTTATTGTTCCATCTGAACACCTCAAATGAAGCATAGGATTTTGTTTTACTACATTTCTCTCCAAATTAAAGAAAAAAAGCTGTTGGTGCACCCATTTCGTTAACTGAACAATAGGCTGACCTTATCAAATTACTTTTAGTTCGTTCTTGCAAAAAATATTTAATTCCCCTCTTTTTTTGTCTAACACAATACTTTGCATATCACCACTTTCATTTATAATTATTTTTTTTTCCATTTCTTGCATTCACTTTGCAGTTCTTGAAATCCATCTTTAATTCTGGATCTCATTTGTACTTCTACTACTACAAAAAAAGTGTATCATACAGTAGTTTTTTTGTTAAATGCCAGTAATATAATTGATTATATCAATTGTTACCATGTGGTGATCAGAAAATACCATAAGAATAATAGCAGCTTCAATCACTCCATTATTAAAACTTTTGCTCAAATAAATCCTGTCCATTCTGGCTCCTTTAACTTCGTTGTCACCCCTTTTAATCAATGAATATTGTTCATCTAGTTTTATTTCTATTTCTCCATACATCATTCAAATCACTTTGCACCAATATTAGGAGCATATACATTTATTAATAGAAATTTCATGCCTTCAATTTCTGCATTAACACATACAATCTTTCCATTCACTTCTTCTACCCTAACAGTCAACTTATTAGAAAAGAGAGTAGCAACTCCATCACTCGCATTTGGACCGTGACTAAGAGCTTCACAAATTTGTTTACCCATATAATCTTTAAGCTAATAAGGTTAAGATTATTTGGCTTTCTGTCCGCAGTGGAGGGTTTCAAGGAAGCAGCTTCAACTCTAGCTTAGATATACCCCCCAATGGGACTACTAATGCTTAGATGATGTGTATGGTAACAAGATGCCTAAATTATGTTGGTGGAGTTGGTGAGGTGGAGGGATGCCAGAGCAAGGTAAGTGGGTGCTTATGCTCCGGCAGTTAAATGAAAGGTTAACAATTTGTCAGCGGTGGTCCAACAATGGTGGTGAGGGGGCTTACGTCGACGTGCCCTTTCAATTAACTGCCGAAACATAACCAGCCACTTACCTTGCTCTGGCATCCCTCCACCTCACCAACTCCACCAACATAATTTAGGCATCTTGTTCCCGATTAACCTGCTGTCAGCAGTGGTCTAGCAATGGTGGTGACGGGACTTGCGTCGACGATCCCATTCAGTCGGTCATGTTCTGCGTATGTAGACATACCGACATATTGGTATCCCAAGTAAAATGCCGCCTATTGCTGCCACCTTCCAGCACCCAGCGCGTATCAGCGAATGTATACCGTAATCAGTGAGTGCTTGTCGGAGGCTTTTGGTCCAGTTTGTAATAGGGGGATTGACACAGCATCTTGGCGAGTTTGAGGAGGAGGAGAACAAGAGGCGGAGGAACCTGTTCATTCTTGATAGAGAAGGAGAGAGCTGTCTTCTTGAAGGCGACTTGTACAAACACTGGAGCTGGTGTCATGGGTGCTCGGGCGGTGGATCACAATCCAAGGTGGAAAGACCTAGTCTTGGTTGAGGAGGAAAAGCAGGCATCTCTGGGACGCTGGAGAATTTGTCGTCTGATGGAAATAGCTGGAGTTCCAGGAGATCAGACATGTTTCGGGTACGGAAACGTCCGGATGATGCCAAAACAGCTGATGCCAGAGCAAAGTGAGCGGCTGCTTATGCTACGGCAGTAAATTGAAAGATTAGATGGGTTTACTCCTCCCATAATTACATTTGTGAAATTCACATATTTTTCTCTCCACCATAATCCTGACTTTCATTTCACCATATTTAATTTGAATTAAAGGTGCCATGTGTAAGAATTGAGGTAAAAATATTCAAAAAATGAGCTACACGCATCAAAAGAATGAGAAGGAATAAGGGCGATGATGTCATTAAAAAAATGACAAGTTATAGTGCTGCAGAGATTTTAACCTGAATTAGCATGCTAAATTACTAGCCACGGCCCGACAGGTGTCATAATACCAGTTTCGGCCATTGGAGGCGGTATGCGGGCAACGTAACCACGAGCCAAACTTCAATACACGAACTTGCACGGCTTTTGGGCGTACTTGAACCTGATGTCAATCGTGCTTACATGCGCTTCATAAGACACACTAGCACACGCACGCAAGGTCTCGCGCTCTCTATGTCTCTGCCGTGCGACGGTGTTTGAACATACATATTCACGTATACTTTCTCCCGGGACACTGAATATCTCCCGGTTTTCGAGTTTATAAATTTCCTGGGACAGGTTGTTAAAAAGAAGAACAATCCCTCGAAAAACCGGGACGGGTGGCAACACTAGCTACAACAGTTTCACAGCGATTTATCCTAACTACAATTAGCCTATTGCCCAATCATATTTTGGCTACTGAAGATATCATGTTACAGTTATAGCCTTGGTCTGCATTGTTCCGTGGACACAGCATGCAGGGCTGCCAACTCTCACGCATTGAGTGTGAGACTCACGCAATTGACCCTTTTCACACGCTCTCACGCCACACATCCATTTTCTCACGCAGAGAAAAATCGCGGACAAAGAGGACACTGAGACCGCCAGACAAGACACAGAGGTGGTTACTTTTGATATGGAACAAATCCACAGCTGTCAGATTCTGTCAATATTTTTACGAGATTCACACAATAAATACCGTTTTGGCTCTTTGAAATGTGACAGATCGCTGTAGCGCGTCAGTTCAAACGGCACGTGATACAGCAGCCTACAAATCGGTATCGGTTAAAGTTGGAGAAAACAGCCACAGGGGAACTTAACCTTCTAGGTGTGAGGGTAGCAGTTTGAATAAATAAATAAATAAATCAATACACATAGCAGTTTGAACTCTTCTCCACTTTATTATACCACACATCAGATCACTTTACTATCTTACTTAGATCACCCATTCCTAACTACGGCAAGCCCCGAGGGGAAAAATACATTGCATACACATTTACAACGAGTGCCAGTACATCATTACCGGTATTATAGTAACAGACTTTGTTGGATTCTGTCATGTACAATACAACAAAGTCTGTTACAATAATAATAATAAAAAAGATTTTGAGGACAGTTACACTGTATTGAGACAGTTGAGAAATAATAATATTTGTACAGTTTTCAACAATAATTGTCATTGTTGAACACTTGCTCTCATTTTGTTTCTGATTTCTCAGTTTTGTCATTATTTTAGCAAATAATATATGGGTCAATATCACTGTAGGGTGTCTTTTGGTGTCCTAAACATAAATAACTAATTTCCCATTATAACTTAAAGGGGTACTCCACTTTTTTTGGAAATAGGCTCATTTTACAACTCCCTCAGAGTTAAACAGTTGAGTTTTACCGTTTTCAATCCATTCAGCCGATTTTCTGATATTTAGAAGAATATCAGTAACCAGACAGTTTCTGGTCTCATTGACTCCCATAGTATATTTTTTTCCTACTATGGAAGTCAATGAGACCAGAAACTGTCTGGTTACTGATATTCTTGAGATTTCCAAAAAAAAGTGGAGTATCCCTTTAACATACAAATGACTATGAAAGGGTGTGTTATATAAGGCTAAGTTTTTTTATTCATAGCAGTAGCATTATTTGGCTTTTTAGATACATTTTCAAGATTTTCTATAGTTTTGTATAAGAGGATGTATGTTACTTTGCTATGTCCCAGGCACTGCTCATCAAATTTGAATGAGAGTAAAATAGTCAAATCATATTTATTTACTTATTTATTTTTTCCTATTAATATTTTGTTTAATAAGATATTACTCAAATTGAGTGAAATGTCCACCCCGTCGGCCACTTAGACTCCATAGGGTGGACATACACATGACAGGGTGGACATAGCATTAATTTGTAGTTAATATTGCAATTTATAGAACTTATATTACATTTTATGGAAACATATAATATAATATAACAAGATAATATTTTGTTATATAAAAAAAAATAAAAAATCATTGCTGTTCTCAGGACATGCCTCTGCATGCGGCAGAAAGTGCATTTTAGTGATTGGCCTAAAAACCTAACAGTAATTTATCTATTCTAGGCAACACATTCAAGGAAAAAGATTCGAGAAAGAAGAAAATTATGAAAGAAATTAAAGAGTTGAAAGCAAAACTGCTTTATGTGTCCACTCTGTCGTGTGCTTGTCCACCCTGTCGTGTGCTTGTCCACCCTGTCGTGGGCTCGTCCACCCTGTCATCTTGGTATTTTTAAATAATATTTAAAATAATAATTTAATCATACCTATATAATCCATTGTGCTAGGTGTGGGGGTTTGCAATAACATGCAAACAAAAAACTGCATCCAAATAATCAAATATTTCTCCAAATAAGAAAAAATACATGTGCGAATTGTAGGAGTTTCTTTAAAAACACATGGTTTACATAAAATCTTTTATGTATTTATAATTTGAAAGCAAACAAATAACCCTGTTTAGGAAAAGGACATCATACCTTTCAGAAAGTATAATTTGTATTTTAATAATGCAATGAAAACCACCAGCGTTTTTCATACGACAGGGTGGACATATCTATGCTTTATGCTCTAAAAAATGGCCCATAATTAAAAAAAAAAATTTGTGGGAGCTCAGATAATATATTTATTATAGTATTTGAGTGTCTACTATTATGACATGACATAAAGCGAATGGTAAATTAAAATCAAAATATGTGAGTATTGTGAGGGTTGAAAGGCACTCTATGGTGATATTGACCCATATTTTATATGTTTTGAGACAGTTTGTTTTAAGAAGTTTCAAAGAGTTAGTAGCCTAAAAGAGTAAAGTAAAAGTTAAAACTTTTTTATTTGAGTAGGCATCTATTTTTTATTTGAGTAGGCATCTATTTTTTATTAAGTATTTATTTTGTATTAATACATAACCTCACTGTATTCATTTATAATGTATCATTATTGTATAATGTATCATTATCGTGACATTTGTGTCAATAATCGTTAACCACACCAAGCCACGCACCTCAACAAGCCCCTCCCCCGTAACCCAAGCCCCACCCCCAAAATCTCACTCTAAGCTGAACTCAAAAGTTGGCAGCCCTGCAGCATGCTATAAACCAACTTCCTTTAATAACAGCCTAATAGTCACAAATCTCAAGTTAAGTATTAAATCAACCATGCATAATGGTTCTACGACATACACTCACACACATATAGCATATCAGTGTCAAATGTATAATTTACACCACGGCTGGTGCAACTTACGAAGAGTAATAAAAACAACTGGTCTACTCACGTTCTTAATACAGCTGAAGTCGACGTTTTTGGGAGTGGAATCTCCTCATAAGTTTCTCTTTCCGGCAAAACAGAGCACGTCGCGTCACTATAACTTTACCGAGATGCTGCGGTCATAGCGGCTCAGTGGGAAACCCCTTTTTTGTAAACAATCAGTCAAACTTCCGGGTGTTTTTTTTTTTTTTTTTATAAGATTATGAGTCAAACATTACACTTAAATACACATCAATAAATATATAAATACTGCACGTAAAATATTATTATTTTTTAAATAATTTATCAAATGCAAATTGGATGGAATGGGGGCACAGGAGCTCTGTAGCTCCTTGGGGGTGAGCATAGAGACTATGCCGTTTCTGGTTTGTTACTCTAGAGTAGACCAACTCACTTTCTGGAGGTATACTTCCCCCATCTGGTATGGAATGTGGAGTATGAATTGATTTTTCGGCGGACATTATTACACAAGGCACATTTAACAGAATGAGTTTCTTGTAACATCATGTCAATTTTTCTAATTCTCATACTCTGCCAATACTGCTCTTCTAGCTTGATCTCTTGCTCCACTTATATTAAGAAAGCCTATTATCATAAGCCATATCAAACAAATGAAGAAAGGATAGCAAAGATCCAAAAGAAACCGTAAAGAACAGAAAAGCAAGTACTTTTCATTTTTCTTAGTTATTTGAAAGATGTTTTCACATTTTTGGGTGAGTGTATCCTCATCTCTACCCGATTATCATCTTCTGGTATCTCAGCTGTCTGTGTTTTTGGATTTTGCAACAACTCATTACTCAACATAACAATCTCACTCACAATTGCAGCCTCAGCCTCAAACTCTTTTCATTGAATAGTTCTATGTAACTCTACAGACTGACTTTATTCCTCTACTACATTTTTCTGGTCCTCTAAATCTCCATCCACATTCTCATTTAGCCCGACCATGCATTTTTCTGATGAACTCAAACTTTGAGCTTAATCCTCCCCACCCATGCTTGCTTGAGCCTTATGAGGACAACCAACCAATATCGCCACATTCAAAACATATCATTAGGCCATTAGTAGCATAGACCATAAAGGACGTACCGTCATTCCAGACCCGAAATTATATATCCAGTTTATCACTATTCTGCTTTCGATTAGTCAAGCAACTAGCCGTTCTTCTTTAAGAAGAACAACTATTACTTTATTCATCCTTGATGCAGAGGCTATCCGGTTGTTAAGTCGTGACGTAAGCGCTCTCCGATAATACTGTTTCCGGGTCCAAAGGCCGGGTCCTCTCTACCTACCTACCGCTTTCGCCGGAGTTTTAACGTGTTCCCGTGTTGTTTAAATAGATCGTAGTTAAAAAAAACAAGTGACATTTAACTGTCATCTACCGCTTTCCCTGTGACGAGAAAGATAAGAGAAAATGGCGGCAGTTGATTATGTAAGTTACAAATCTTAAACGAATGAAGAAACTTTGGCGCCAGTGGGTGCTATTCCTTAATCCCTAGTAACACCCACTGGCACTGAAGCGAAAAAAGCCCTTTAAGAAAAGGTTTTATGTAGTCTAGGATCTGAAAGACAAGCGGAGCGCTTGGGCCCGGAAGAGGCTAAACGTTACGCGTGACGTCAGACTTAACAACCGAATATTTTCACAACCGACCTGTTGACCTACTGCTAACAGCACACTCTCCACCGTAAAGCCAAGTTCACACTACATGATTTTAAGCCCGATTTAAGCCCGATTTGCAAATCGTTGAGCTCGCCGACAGGTCAGGGTGTTATCGCGTGCAAATCGCGGAGGATTAGCGGACGATGAACGCTCGCTAATCTGTTAGTATGAAAGAGCCAACAACGCATCAAAGACGCTCGCAACGCCTCGCAGACGCGTCGCCGATCCCAGAAAAATATCTAGCGTGCTAGATATCCAGAGCTGTCGCGCGACTCAATCTCAGTGATGTCATGAGCTAGAGCCAATCAGAGCAAGTCATGGGTTGAGGTCACCGGGTAAATACCATGGTAAATACCGGTAAATACGCGAAATGTGCGATTTTCAAACAAACACGACCAAGACGAGTTTACAGAAAGATGAGCAACATGTCGTCAAGAAAGCAATGGACTCAACAGCAAATTTTAGGAGCAAAGTTTAATCGAACTGTGGCAGGAGCATGAATGCCTTTATGATGTTGGACATGAGATGTGAGAAAGAGAAAAGGTGGACGGAAATTACAAAACACCCTCAAACACCCAGGTGAGCAAAATATTATAGGTTGAAATGTACATTAAATCTTACTGTAATTCTGTTGATTGTCATTTCCGGTTCGTTTTATCGCGTGATTTTTCGTGACAAAACGTGGTTTGTAGACGAGATAGAATAGTTGGGTGACAGAGTTGTTGTCAACTCCTGTAGTGCGTTACCTCCTGTTGCGGATCAATCACGTTGTGTCGTGTGATGTGAACAGCTCAACAACTTGAACACTCCTGATTTCCCAGAGAGCAAGTCATGTAGTGTGAACTGCACAGTTCAGCCCGACGTTTTAAAATCATGTAGTGTGAACAAGGCTTTACTCTCTGCTCCGGAACACACCTGACTTAATGGCGGAGTGAAAGAGATGGCACTCGCTGTCTAGTTCCAAAAACAGTGAAAACAGAATAATTAAATACATTATTTAGATAACCAAGAAAAAAGTAAGTAAGAAAAAGAAAAAAAAGAAGAGATATAATGGACAATCTAAGACATTCTTTCCCACCACTCTCCTACATCTCAAAAGAGAAGAGAAGAGAAGAGAAGAGAAGAGAAGAGAAGAGAAGAGAAGAGAAAGAAGAAGAGAAGAGAAGGACATTAAGGGCAGAGGTGGCAATTAGATGTGTATAAAAAAAGAAAAAAGCGAAGAGAGACACTGTGTCAATTAAGGACCCTTGTGGGACCTCTGAGAAATATATCTCTGTTTCCATCCTGATAATAACTCTGTCTAAAGCCCATATTAAAATATCCATTAGACAGATAACTCTATTAAAACTGTTATTAAATCATCAAACCTATTTTTTAACACCCTGCCCCATTCACTAGCAGAGCATGTTAAATTGAACCAACTAACAGAGAGAGGGCGAGGGGTTTACATGAGTGACAGCTAAATTACTCTGCTCTTCATGTTGTAGACATGCCAATTATTATTCTGTAGTCCTATTTACAGCAAAATCGTTAAGAAGTTTTGGTAATTTATTATGGAAGCAGTTATTTCAATGTCCCTGAAAACATACAGAAGAACAAACTCGCTGGCACTCAAGTCTGTTTTGAAGACACAATCACTGCTCAAATGTGGTCCATTATATGCTCTGGTAATGATGCCCTTTTATTGATCACCATAGAGAAACATAAGATAAGATTGTCTTCTCAGGGTGCAGGTCCCTCTGACCCTTAATGAAGCATCATACAGTGTAACAAGCTAAAGTTTTGATATGTGTCATTTTCCCCATAAATTGTGTGCAACACTGAGCAAACCAAATCATTAGAGAAAACCAATATTCAAATGTTTGTTAAATGTCACTATGTCAGAAGTTATTACTAAGTTTTCTCTTTTTCACAGTAAAGATTTAAGAAGAGAAAATACGTATTCTGCAACAATTTTGAAAGGTCTTGTCAAACCAAGAAATGGCATAGACAGCTTTTAAATGTGCGGCCTTGGCAACATCAGTACATTTCTGAAGTTAAATAATGGGAGGTCAGAGGTCTGCGCATTAGCATTGTTATTGGCTTGAAGTGTTAATTGCTCCAGTGTTGTTAGAGTGCTGGTCACGTTGAAACAGAGAAGCACCTCAGCAACACAGAGACTCAAAAGGAGCGCATGATTAGACATTACGCTAATTTTGCATGTTATTCACATTGCAATTAAAATTAGCATCAAAACTATGAGATGCATACCAAGAAACCAGTCATCAGTTGTCATTGTGGTGGTTGCAGAAAAATAAATAAAATACATATTAAACAAATAATAAAAAATGATCTTATTTTGCTACTTCTACTGAAAGAGGACTGGAAATAACAGGGTTCACCACATGCTCAATATGATTAGGCTACAGCTAAAGCTCACAGTGTGAGTTTCTTTCCTGGAGGTAAAGCAGTAAGAGTTTGCTGGGTTGAAGGGTGCTATTGTAAGTATCTGATAAATGCTGTAGTTCTCTGATCTATGGTGGATGTTCTCGTCACACCCATCTTCTCTTCCTTACAATCACAAAGCAGGTAATGATCTGTACTTCAGCTTCTTGTAAACATCCATTTAATATTCCACCTTCCTGTTGACTTTCTCTCTCACATAACACAATGTCTAAGAAAGGCAGTTAGTTATCTTGTAAATCCTCAAATGGAAATGATTAATTTCACAGCAGCGTCCAACTCAAATTCACACTTCTGAATATTCAGACTTGCACATTGCATTTGGTTTCGAGATACATGAAAGGAATGAATGGTGTTTGACATCTTAAATGAGTAACTGCCAATGAGATCCAAAGAGGTTTTTTAGTAGACTTCTCTTTAGCTTTTCAGTGAATAATGACATATTCCAGACTGCTCCTCACACAAAGCTATATGACATTAGAAGACATGGGTTGTCTTTAATGGCTCGTTTCCACGGAGTGGTACTGTACAGTAAGGTTTGCAATTATTTCCGTTGCGATTGTCAGAAGTTGGGAATAGTACCAAAATACCGAACCCTACAGTACCACTTTTTACCGACTTCCGTTGGGGTACCTAGCACATTAGTCTGGTGGTGGAGCTGATCTATATCTACTCACTGCAGAGCGTTGATTGGTTGACAGAGAATTGTTACACGCGTGCTACAAGGGGAATGACAACACAAGAGGTGCCATTTTTTTAATACAGTTGAAATTAAAACTTCTGTTATTGTGTCACGAAATGTAGTTTTAAGAGTTTTTAGATAAGGTTTAAAGCTCAAATCAGTGGTTTATTTATAAAGATAGCACCTATTTGAAAATTGTATCTGCCGTTTTCGGAGTTGTGAGATCTAGGCGATCACCGGGCACTCAGCGCTCATGTACGCCGCCTGGAACAGTCTTACCTCAGATAGACCTTCTGATGTGTGCTGCTTGCTTTGATGTATCTCTGGTTAAACATGATATATAATTCGTCTTGTGTATATCTAATTGCCGATCTTTGGTCTTATGAATATGTTCCCGGGTAAATTGTTTTGGCTGAAGAAAAAGTGAAGTTTAATAACTTTATATTATAACAGGGTTGTGTTTTATATTTAGTTTTGTTATAAATATATATATATATATATGCAGTGAAGATAATCAATGTGCACGTTGCCTGAACCCCATTTGTATGGATTTTATTATGTTAAGGATTTTTTAAATGAAACGAAAAGAGGCAGAGTGGTGTTTAATAACATATTTTCCTAAAAATATTTTAGTGGCCTAAGATATACATTCAGAGATAACCAGGCTAGCCAGAGCAAACTGAGTGATGCCAACAAGAACGCTGCTGGTCCATTTACTGAATTACCGCATTTTCATCCTTCCCGTCTCGGGAATTCGTTCTCCTGAGTCGAACTTGGCAAGTCCGAACTTTGTGTACTTGGTATTGAGTGACAAACAGCTACATGCCGAGAAGCAAGAACAAGATCTGCTGTATGTCCTCCATTGTTGATTACCGTGTTGCTTTCTTCTTCACATGAAAATGACGTCAATTGCTACACCACGCCTATCAAATAAGGGTACTGTTGGGCGGTGGAAACCCAAGCCGGATCTGGGTTTACCGTCCCGAATCCTACTGAACCATACTGTACTGTCCTGTACCGCTCTGTGGAAATTAGCTATTAGGTAGCTTGACAGAGGTTTGGAATGACAAATGAAAATTAGTTTTAGACAGCTTGTACTACCATGGACTTGATTTTGTAAGAGGGTGGGCCTCTTAGTGAGGATCTATTAAACTTAATTTTATAAAATCTTATAAAGGTTTTCTAATTCTAGAATAATGATTAAATGCCTAACAGAAAAAAATAAAACAGGGATTACATCAAAATTATTCTTGAAAATGACCTATTGAAAATCCAGATCAAAACACTAGCTCACCTTTATTTTGTTTAAATTTTTGAGTCACATTAGATCTCCACCTACGTCATTCCTCACAGAACTATAGACCTTTCTTCTTGAAAACAAAAAGTTACAAAGAGTTTGACAGCATTCCCTGAAGGACTGAAACTGTTTTGAAGGTGAAGTCTGACTTCTACTTGTTAGAGGCTTTAAAGGAATAAATAGTTCAACCCAAAACTGAACATTCAATTATTATTTACTTTATGTCACTCTAAACCCTCCCCCTTACTTAACTAAGCTTACTTTTTTTGACAAAGTTTGCTTCTCCTTTCCATGCAATTATAAAAAAATAGAGACTAATGCTTTCAGGCTTCAAAAAAAGGATGCTAAAGAACCGTGAAAGTAGTCCATTCAAGTTGTGCACTTTATGTGAGGAACAGATCGAAATAAGTAATGCAACTTGAAGCCCATATTACAAGCTCCAGCATCCATTAGATAAAGTTGCGAGCAAAACTTCTGTGGAAGATGAAGGCGATGGGAAAAGAGCATCTCTTTAGGTCTGAAATGTCATGCAGTCACGCATGCATTTTAATCAGGAAGACCTGCGGGAAACTCTGTGTATCTTTTGATCACGAAGACTGCTGGGGCAAAACCAGTGTTAACATTCAGAGACGAAGCAGATTTTTGACATTTCACAATTCCCAAAATACTATGAACATGTGAAAGCCTAAACATTAATCCACACTACATAAATGCTGAAAAACAGATAGGAAAATAATACCTCAATCCATATCCTCTATTCACTGATTTATGCTAGCAAAGGCCAACGTGAAGTCAACATGAAGTCAAAATAGCCCTCACTGACTTTCTTAATCCATCTTCCCAATATTGCTGTCCATGAGTCATTGGCGCACATTATATCAAAGTGCTAACAAGAAATGCTGGTTTTCATCATCTTTATTCTGAAAATATAATTACTTGCCCCAACTCTGAAATATCTTTTCATTTTAGCTTCAGCAAGCCTTTCCACCCAACCACAGAGCTCCATTTTGGTGCACACCATCAAGTCAACAATCCAACCAGTTCCCTACACATAATCTCAGGTCCCACACAACCTATCCCTTGCTTCCTTTATGGATGCAAAACAGGTAGCATAACCCCTATCACGTTGACCAACTAGAAGAAACACTCTTTTATTTTAACACTTATTTTATTTTAATTACGACAAGCTTCAAAGGGCGGCACAGGGTTGACCCTCAGGACAGGGCTTACCTGAGGGATAAGTCAGAAGCCTTTTTATCCTCTTTCAGCTCAGAGAGACTTGCACCACTGAGAGAAGACAGACTGAGGAAGTACAACACAATACCCTGGAGGGGAAAATCTCACCACAATGAAAGACAACCTTGGGAATCCTTTGTTTTCCTTTGTTCCCTTACTTCCGTCTACTTTGCTTTAGTGCAAGTAGCCGAACTGCGTAGGAAATGTGCGAAGTGAGGACTTATCGTGAGGTCTACAGACTTAACAAGAGGAGGGAAATGGAAGGTACATTAAAGAGGAAAAGAAAACTAAAGTGTCCTTTGATCAGTAAAAAAAGTGCAATGAGACTTGTCATAAATTGTTAAAAGCCGGAAGGCTGGTTGCCAAAGGCATGAGAAGGGTCAAAGGTAGAGTGAGATTCAAAAGGCATTGTTGTATATCAAAGGACACTTGCTCACCCTCTAATGAGGGCCAGAAGCCCCAAAGTCCTATGCGGAAGAGAGCAGAGTTGGCAGTCTCAGGACCGCAGGGTGCCACACACTTGGACGCTGGGCAGAGGCGCCGCAGCACAGCCTGAATTGCCCGCAGTGCGGTATGTTCTCAGCACGACGCTGAATGCATGGCACAGTCTGTACAGCGCTGAGCACTGGTGCTGCCTCATTACTGAGCCACAGTTAGAAAGATGAGCAGTGCACACCTCCAGTCTTGCTCTTTCTTTCCTCACTCTGGCTCTCAGTCACATACCTCCTGCTCAGCCTGCGCACAGAGGCCTGATCTCTGTTAAGAGGCAATGCAGTCCTCTCCTTAACCACACACACAATGGACCTATCACTTTATTCATTGTCTTTTGTTTTATTCCATCTTTCTATTCTGTATTTACATTTTTTTTTAGTTGCTTTCTTTTAGATTCTGTAATGCCTACCTTCCGGCTTTCATTCTTCCTCCATTTCCCTCGTTCTTTTGACCTTTTCTCTTTTGCTTCTCTTCTTCCTTCCTGTCCTTAATTTCCTTGTTTTTATCTTTTATTTAGGTTTTCCTTTCTGCTTTCAATCTTCCTCCTTTTGTTCTTCCCACTTTCTTCTTTCTTCATTCCATGCTTTCCTTCCTGCACTCTATTTATTTTCTTCCTGTTCTTTTTCTCCCTTTATACCCTTTATTTCTTTCACCCCTTTCTCTCCCTTTGTTTCCTTCCTTTCATCTTCCTGACCTTTCTCCTTCCTTCCTGCTTTTATTTCTGGGTAACACTTTAGAATACGGTTCCTTCGTTAATGAATAACTACAAAGGAACAAATGAGTAACACAATATTAACAATCTAGTAACTACTATTAACTAACAAGAAATTCTGATTAACGAATTAGTAAGTAATAGCGCACAGATGAAAGTGGTAGTTCACTATTAACTAATTGAGAACTACCATTTTTTAATGCTTCCCAGAGAACTACTGAAAAAGATAAGTAATTCATGCAAAACGAATCAATAACTAATGCAGGACAAATGACTAGCATTACATTAACATTAATAACTGCTACTGTAAACAAATACACAAGGTTTATCAATATGTGATAGCATAGCAGACTTATGATTTGGGAAATAATTAGCCTATGCTCTCTCCTAAAGAACTATTTATCAACTGAATCATTTTAAAGAAATGGCTTTTTAAATGCAGTTGTCGGGACCTTACTTGTCCTGTAGTGATTCAATGCCAGTCCAGAGGAATGCCAGAAAATTGGCCAGAGTCACGGTGATGGCTGGAACATATTGAGTTATCAGCCATCCAAATACCATATACAGTGATTTTATTATTTAACCTACCTCGCAAAAAAATATGTTTTTTATTTATGTCTCCTAGCTCATATATGTGTGTGCAAATATCTTGTGAAGGATTAGAATATTCTACACTTTAGGATTGGCTTTTAATGTAAGAATCATGGTAACTAACTAGTAATGACTCAAGTGTTACTACATAGTTCTAAAGGAATTACTAATTATTTGGATCCGTATTCTAAAGTGAATATCATGGTAAGTAACTAGTAATGACTCAAGTGTTACTACATACTTCTATGGTAAATACTATCTAAAACTTCACCAAAAACCTCAAAAGCTTAAAAAAATTAGTAATTCCTTTAGAAGTATGTAGTAACACTTGGGTAATTACTAGTTAGTTAACATGATCTTCACTTTAGAATACGGATCCAAATAATTAGTCATTCCTTTAGAAGTATGTAGTAACACTTGAGTAATTACTAGTTAGTTGCCATGATTATTACAGTAGTTCTCTGGGAAGCATTAAAAAAGTAGTTATTGATTAGTTAATAGTGAACTACCACTTTAATCTGTGCACTATTACTAACTAATTTGTTATTTCTTGCTAGTTAATCGCCGTTACTAGATTGTTGATATTGTGTTACTAATTGTTCCTGTGAAGTTATTCATTAACGAAGGAACCGTATTCTAAAGTGTTACCTATTTTTGATCTCAATTTCCTTCTTTTCATCCAGGCCTATTTTCATATTTTTTTTTTCCTTCCTTTCCTTCCTTCCTTCCTTCCTTCCTTGCGTTTATGCTTTCCCTCCTTCTTTATCTTGCTTTCTTGCTTATCTCTTTCACTCTTAATGCTTTGTCTCTTTCACTCTGCCTCTTTCCTTCCTCACTTCATTTTCTCTGTTTTCCCCAACACCTCAGCTCTGCTTTTTGGAAGTTTACAGCCCATAAGTATCACTATTAATCCAATTAAACCCAGCAAGTTATGCACTCACTGCAGAATTCTAGCTCCTCAAGTCCCTCTATAACTCTTCAAACATACACCATCAGTGAGGAACAGGTGAGTAATATATGACTGTATGCTGTATACACGTGTACCCTGTGGCAAGACACTGACAATGCAGTTTTTGTCAGCCCTGCTGTCACAGTACAAAATCCCCAAGCTCAGTCTATGCCGTCTCAGAAAACAGTATATCATTAGATTTACTGAGCACAATCCTTCTGAGCAAAACCTGCTCATGACATTACAAAATAGATCTCAAACTTTAAAGAAGATTACAGTAGATGTATCGTCTCCCTAAATGGATACATTTTAGTCTGTCATTGATTACTGGAAAGCGAAATTAAGTACTCAAATGTTGTTGTTGCATTGTACCTTTTTGAAGAATGGCCTGACATGATCCAAAAAGCAGCCTTTTGTTAATGGATCATGTATGAAAATGCCTGCTCTGAACTTTTTGGAAGGTCTTCATATCTGAAGAATGTTTTAAGTATTCTCAGAACTGAAATTAACATGCAAATATCTCTCTCTATCTCTCTGTCCTTTAACATTTTGCAAATGCATTTTTTGCATTTTTTCCATCTCAATGAACATGAAGTAAAGTCCATGAAGTAACTAGTAGTTATTAACAAATTTCTTTTTTAACAATGCATTCAGTATTCTCATAGAGATTTTAAAGTTTTGCTTCATTTACACCTGGTATTAACAAGGTCTTGTATTAACATTAAGATGGACAGCATTGGCCTTAATTCCAATGCATATCTAATGTGAAAGTGCTGAGAATCCAGCCTTGACTACCTTACATGGTCGAGTGTTATCCGATCAAAACACTGGAAATTAACGTTAATGCAAGGTGGAAAAGGGGACCTTAGTCTTGCAAAATCTAATGTTTGAGCTTTCAAACTTCATCCCGCTCCCGCCGAATTTCTGACCATTACCGCCCGCTCCCGCAACATATGTGTTACACTCCCGCCCGCACCCGCAAAACTCTGAGAATTTATTCCCGCACAATAATAGAGATGCATTGATTTTGTGTCTTCTCCCGTCCTGCAGGAAAAAAACATGTATTTGTATTGGTATTATTAAAGAGATTCATGGGATTGTTTGTTTCGTTTCCCTGGACATTTCAAAAGTCCTCATAAATCAAATGGCTTAAAAAACATAAAAAACAATGTTTTATTAAAAATGTAAAAATGCAGCATGTCTCCTGTGATGGGTAGGTTTAGGGATAGGGGCAGTGTAGGGGGGCAGAATATACAGTTTGTCCAGTATAAAAACCATTACGCCTATGGAGAGTCCTCATAATGCTGTTGCACCAACGTGTGTGTGTGTGTGTGTGTGTGTGTGTGTGAAAGTGTGAAAGTGTGTGTGTGTGAGTGAGGGAGAGAGAGTGTGTGTGTCTGTGTGTGATTAAAAAATGAGTCTGACATTTTTTGCGATCATATAGTCAGTGAATCATTTTTCAGTGATTATTAAACTTTATGAATTAATTTGCTGAAGCATGTCGATTTTCTTGTAGTTTTTAAAGTCTTAAAATGTCTTAATTTGTACAATATTAAGCCTTAAAGGTCAAATAGTTAACAATTTCATTGATGGGGCCTAAAATACAACAATAAACGTTAGCATGTTATTTCAGCCATACTGATGTCTAGAGAGAAAGCCCACTTTAGCTGGAATAAAGTCCTGCTCAGATGTATTACAGTAGCTGCTTTCTGTCTAAACAAAAGAAAGACTAAAGTAACAATTTCTGCAATAATGTGTTTAATTACCCACCAAATTAGTAACAAAAACAAAATATTTAGACCTACCTTGCTTATTTTGAAATGTCCTAAATACATGGAAGTGCTAAAAAATATTAAATAAATGTCATAGAAAGGATAACAGTTTACTTTCTAACACATGTTGAGACATTGTTACAACATTAATTTTATATTTAATGTTCAAATAATGTTTTGGCAGATAGAACCTTATAATTCTAAGCGAAAAGTGTTTGTTTTTTTAGAATTATAAGGTTCTATCTGCGTTTGACCCATTCCAAAATAACCCATTTACAAATTTGAGAGGATTTTGATATTGTACATTTAGAATACATTTAGGGACCCTGTTATTTTCATGTTTGAAAGAAACTTGTTCCCCATATAAATTTTCCTATATGTAATGCAAAATCTTTGAAGCTCAATATCTCAAAACTGCTCAGAACGCAGATAGAACCTTATAATTCCAAGGGGACGAAATGGCGAAGTAAAGAAAAAAACAAATTAGCACATGAACACCCTGTAGCAATATGACCGAAGAGCAAGCCTACGTGCACATCTCAGGCACATGCAGCAGTAAACGGATCAAATGGTTTTAGCGTGGAAAACATATACAACGAAACCTAGACAGGAATCGGGTGTTGATAGGCTGTCACTCTAAATACAGGGGAGGGGACTTACTCACCCTACCACATACATACCGTTCATTACACTACTGGGCATCATTAAACTATGCCTTCTGTTCTCTCTCCCCTCTCTCTCTCTCTCTCCTCTCTCTCTCTCTTCTCTCCTCTCTCTCTCTCTCTCTAGAGAGAGAGAGAGAGAGAGAGAGAGAGAGAGAGAGAGATTTTATTTTTAACACACCTTTATTAACTACACAACATAACCCCCCCCCCCCCCCCCCCCCCCCCCCCAAAAAAAAACACTACATTTACAAGAAATAACATAGAATTAGGGATACTCAAATTCCTCAACAAAGTGCAATGTGTCATTTTCAGTCCAGCACAACATTCTTTGTACACTCACCTCTTTAAAGTTGTCACATTTTTCATATGAGAATAAAAAATAAAATCATGTTTTATTATTGCTTTTATGAGCCCCTTAAACAACAATTCACCATTTTTACTAAAGCCAGCAAATTCATATTTCCTACTAATATAAGCTGCCATTTTGGCTTGACCTAAGATAAAATTGAACAACCGTCCTTTCTTCTTTTTTCCTTTACAATATTTAAAACCAAAAATAAACACAATCATTGTAAACATTTCATTAACATTAGCAGATAAAATCTCAAATAAACCAAACAAAGGTCTTAGTCTCACAGTGCATAAAATAATGAAATATGGTTCTCTTACGAGAGTATCTCTCGTACTGCGTAATATCTTACGCTATGGGGAAACACTCTTTCCTCGAGATATTGAAGCCAAAAATTATCCTTAATTTTTTTAATCATGCAAAACGCTTTTGCAGCAGCAAGCAGACAAGGGCGAAACAGCTCGCGCGCCCATTGGCTGCCTCGCTGGAAAAGCTGCAGCTTATCGAGTGAAGGCACTGCGTGACGTAATGACGAATGAAGACGCTTCGCGCTCATTTCGTCATGTCCCGCCAGTATAGGCGTGGTCTCGCCCTGTAAATACCCCTCGATAGCTGTATTTCTCTGATTTTTCATTCTTCACGCGAAGCTCACTCATCGCGGGATCCAGAGTGAGAAGCCGCGCCGTTGACTTGTAGCCTTCTCAGCGGGACGTGCCATCTTCTGAAGTCGCTGGCCCAGCCGCCTTCAACTGCCGTACCTGCTGCGCTTTCCGGCGTACTATATCCTTTTACTCTGCTAAGTGTGTGTGTGTGTTTGCTTACGTGACGCAACACCCATTTCTACTGTTCTAAAAGAGCTGCGTCTTTTTAAAGATGCTTTCCTGTGGTTCTTGCCGAGCCCCACTCAGCGACGAGGACCGCCACGTCATCTGCGTGTCCTGCCTGGGTGAGGATCACGCGGCCACCGCGCTCGCTGACGGCGGATGCCATCATTGTAAACGCTTGCCTATGGTGACTCTGCGGACTCGCCTGGCGTCGTTCTCCGAGCCCGCATCCCAGCCCGCCGTGATGCCGCGCCGCAAGAAGCGCCGCGCCCTGCGCGCTCCCGAGCTATTTCCAGCCCGCCAAAGCTCGCCGGTTCGCCCGCCAGCTTCGCCGGCTTCGCTCGAGTCGCTCCCAGACGGACAGCGGCCGCCGTCTGCCGCCGCGTCCGCACTTGAGCTCGACAAACTACCGGAGACGGCATTGAAACTGAGCCGATGCGTCCGCTCTCTCAAGCCGTGGATTACATCGGCCTGAATGGTGAGATACATTTGTGGCTAACGCTATCCGAGATGACGGAAGCTGAGCGCTCCGTGTTCCTCGACGTTCTCGCTCTGCTGGACGCCGCCCCCCTCAGCGCGGGCCCCGGCCGAGGATTGAGATAGAGCCCGAGGTCTCAAGGCCTTCCTAGTCTCTCTAGGAAAGCGACGGTGTTCAGTTCCCGCTGCGGCCGGATTTTCACCAAAACTTCTCGCTCGTTCAGTTCCAAGCAATGTGACTGTTCCAGTGTATTTCGCAGTGAGCAAGCTGGTTCCACAGCCCGCTTGCCTGCGCACAAAGGCCGCCGTTTCGGCTAACTAGCAGCGCCGCCAGGCCCGAGATCAAACACCGCGCTCTCGCTCTGCTGGACGCCGCCCCCCTCAGCGCGGGCCCCGGCCGAGGATTGAGGTAAAGCCCGAGGTCTCAAGGCCTTCCTAGTCTCTCTAGGAAAGTGACGGTGTTCAGATCCCGCTGCGGCCGGATTTCCACCAAAACTTCTCGCTCGTTCAGTTCCATGCGTTGTGACTGTCCCAGTGTATTTCGCAGTGAAGCAGCCGGTGTCTCAGCCCGCTTGCCTGCGCACAAAAGCCGTTTCTATGGCTACCCAGATAAATCCAATAAAGAGTGCATTTTCTGGTGTTACGAGTGTTGTAAGAATGCCCACGTCCCAGTGCCCATTCCCACACCCAGACACAGCCCGCCACGGTGCAGGGCTAGCACAAATAAAACCAACTCATGTTGGTTGTGCAGAAAATGTGGTGAACGCGCCCATACAATGCCCGCTTACACTACACGATGCGTGTCCCTTGGTTTCTGTAAAAACGAAACTAACACACATTTAGTCGGCGCGAGCCGACAGTGTTCTCAGTGCAGTAAATGTGCCCGCTGTTCCGCATTTCCTCACTGACACGCCGAATCCCACGGGATTCACCCCCGCTCGCTTTCTATGCACAACCCGTCACAGAGAAGCTGAGCGCGGCCAGGCTGCCCGCTGTGATTAGCGCGCACCTCGCACGCTGTGAACACAGCGTTGATTCAGTCGGCGCGAGCCGAGCATTCTCCGTGCAGAAAATGTGCCCGCTGTCTCGCGCCCGCATTTCTCACAGACACTCCGAATCTCACGGGATTCACCCCCGCTCGTCTTCTCTGCACAACCCGTCACAGAGAAGCTGAGCGCGGCCAGGCTGCCGGCTTTGATCAGCGCGCGCCTCGCACGCTGTATACACAGCAGTGATTTAGTCGCGCGAGCTGACAGTATTCTCAGTGTAGAAAATGTGCCGCATTTAGTAAATGTGCCCACATTCCCTCACACGCGCCGAATCCCACAGGATTCGCCCCGCTCGCTTTCTCTGCGCGTCCCGCCATAGAGAAGCTGAGCGCGGCCAGGCTGCCCGCTGTGATCAGCGCGCCCCCCGCCTCGAACGCTGTAAACACGGTGCTGTGTTCCCAGTACACAGGGGCTCTCGAGCCGCCGTCCTGCCGCGGCCAGAGCCCAGATTTCATTCTACCCCTAGCTATTCACGCAGATGCGTGGTTAAGGCTTCCCGGGGTATCAGAATGGGTGTTGAACACTATAACGAGAGGCTGTTCGCTACAGTTCGCTCGACGCCCCCGCCGTTATACGGCGCGAGTCGAAACTACGGTGTATAGCGAAGTGTTTCATCTACTTCGAGCCGAGATAGCGAAACTACTGAGAAAAAGGGGCTATAGAACCTCTATCTCAGGGCGAAGGGGGCTTATACAGCAGATATTTTCTGGTACCGAAAAAGATGGTGGGCTCAGACCCATTCTAGATCTGCGACTGCTGAACAGAACGCTCGGGAAGCGCCAGTTCAGAATGCTTACGACCAGGAAAATCCTCGCGCAAGTGCGCCAAGGAGACTGGTTCATGTCAATAGATCTGAAAGACGCCTATTTTCAAATACAAATAGCGTCCCATCAAAGGCGATTCTTGAGATTCGCCTTCGAGGGCCAGGCATATCAATACACAGTCCTGCCGTTCGGCCTGTCAGTAGCACCCCGTACGTTCACGTAGTGCATGGACGCGGCCCTCGCCCCCCCTGAGACTTCGGGGCATGCGAGTTTTGAACTACTTGGACGATTGGCTGATACTAGCTCGTTCACGAACGGAGCTCATAGAACACAGGGCCGCATTACTCGAGCATCTTGAGGAGCTGGGCCTTACAGTCAATTGGGCGAAAAGCTCACTGCTCCCCAGTCGGAGAATTTCCTTCTGGGAACAGTGTTGGACTCCCTATCCATGACAGCACGCCTGTCACCGGAGCGCGGATTAAATATTCAGCACGTCGCGAGATCCTTCCGCCACGGCTCTATAGTCCCGCTCAGAAGGTTTCAGAAAATGCTGGGTCTGATGGCCTCAGCAGCCTCCGTACTCCAGTTGGGCCTGCTCCGCATGCGCCCACTGCAGCTATGGCTAAAAGCACGAGTTCCCCCAGGGCGTGGACCGCGGGTCTATTTCGCCTCAGGGTCGACCTTCAGTGCGTTTCAGCTCTGAAACCGAGGAAAGTGACCGGCTGGTATCAGTCAGGTGTGAGTCTGGGGATCGCCTCGGGTGTGAAGGTGGTGTCTACGGACGCTTCCACATCGGGGCGGGGAGCGCTGCTCGAGGGCAGACCACTAGCTGGCCTATGGTCAGTACGGGAGAAGCTCCTTCACATAAACTGCTTGGAATTAATGGCAGTCGACAAAGCGCTAAGGCGCTTCTGTCCCCAGATAATAGGCCACCACGTATTGGTCCGGTCGGACAACATGTCAGTGGTGGCGTACATAAATCGCCAGGGCGGCATCGGGTCCACACGCCTTTGCAGGCTGGCGGAACCCCTCTTGGTCTGGGCCCAGCGCAACCTCCTTTCTCTGAAAGCGGCGCACGTGCCTGGGCACCTGAATACGGGTCCAGACAAGCTGTCCAGAGACAACGTCCCGACAGGAGAATGGTCGCTGCATCCGCAGACGGTCCAGCTGCTGTGGGAAACGTTTGGCAGAGCGCAGGTGGACCTGTTCGAAAAGCAGGGACGCGCTGGCCCATGCTTGACCCAGCGGTCCCCTGTATGCTTTTCCCCCTGTCTCGCTCCTGCCTCAGGTGTTGGAACGGATCAGGGAAAATGGATGCCCAGTGCTGCTTGTAGCTCCGCTCTGGACGAACCAGGCTTGGTTTCCGGTCCTGATGCGGATGGCCAGCACTGCCCCGTGGCCTGTACCGTTGAGGAGAGATCTCCTCTCTCAGGCGGAGGGCTCGATTTGGCATCCTCGCCCGGAACTGTGGTCCCTGCACGCATGGGCCATCAACGGGTACCCGCTAGCCTCCCGGAAGGAGTGCTAAACAAGATCGCGCAGGCTAGAGCTCCGTCTACCAGACGGCTCTATGCCTCGAAATGGTCGGTGTTCTCTACTTGGTGTCGAGCCCGTGGCTTTTCACCTGTGGACTGCGGGGTTAAGGAAGTGCTTGCCTTCCTTCAGGAGCTGATGGATAAGGGAAGGACCCCATCCACGCTCAAAGTTTACGTGGCGGCCATAGCACCGTTTGCTAAACCGGTGTCTGGCCAGTCACTGGGGAAAAACGACTTAGTCGTGCGTTTCCTACGAGGAGCTCGGAGGTTAAACCCTCCCAGGCCCCCTTCAGTCCCGGCTTGGGACCTTTCCACGGTCTTGGAGGCCATGAAAGGCGCCCCGTTTGAGCCGATCCAGCTGTCAGACATGAAGCACCTGTCCCTTAAGACGGTGTTTCTATTGGCTCTCGCTTCAGTGAAGCGTGTAGGGGACTTACAGGCGCTTTCTGTAAGCGCGTCTTGTCTGGAGTTTGGGCCTAACGACTCAAAGGTCGTACTCAAACCGAGGCACGGCTACGTGCCGAAATCCCTCAATACACCGTTTAGGGCCCAGGTAATTTCCCTGTCAGCCCTTCCGGTTCTCGATGAGGAGAGGGACGCGAGTCTCCTTTGCCCTGTCAGGGCGTTAAGGGCTTATGTGTCCCGCTCGCCTGAGTTCAGGCAGACCGAGCAGCTTTTCGTTTTGTTTGGCGGCCGTTCTAAGGGACTCGCCGCCTCAAAACAGAGCCTATCCAGATGGATAGTGGATGCCATAGCGCTGGCTTACACTTCCAAGGGCCTGCGGTGCCCATTGGGTGTCAAAGCGCACTCCACAAGAGGCGTGGCCTCGTCGTGGGCATGGTATAGCGGGGTCTCCCTGCAGGATATCTGTACGGCTGCGGGCTGGGCCTCGCCGTCGACATTTATCAAGTACTATAACCTGGAGGTGCCCGCCTTACAAGCTAAGCTTTTGGCGGTCTGAACTTCGGGCTTATCGGCCGCCAATGCGGCTATGTTGCCCTTACGGGTCGGTACCCCTACGGGACTTTTATGAAGGAGTGATGCTTCTAGCCTCTCCTCCTCTACTCTATGTGAGTTATGGTGATTATGCACTAGATGTGCCCCGGGCTTGGCCCCGGGACTCTGGTGTTGGATCCCTGTCCGCACGGCGTTTTGTATGGGGTCCCCATAGCGTAAGATATTACGCAGTACGAGAGATACTCTCGTAAGAGAACGTACTCGGTTACTAACGTAACCTCGGTTCTCTCTAGAGAGGGAACGAGTACTGCGTATCTTGCCGTGCTGGAACTATGCTCTGGTTCGCTTCGGTGTACAAAATCAGAGAAATACAGCTATCGAGGGGTATTTACAGGGCGAGACCACGCCTATACTGGCGGGACATGACGAAATGAGCGCGAAGCGTCTTCATTCGTCATAACGTCACGCAGTGCCTTCACTCGATAGGCTGCAGCTTTTCCAGCGAGGCAGCCAATGGGCGCGCGAGCTGTTTCGCCCTTGTCTGCTTGCTGCTGCAAAAGCGTTTTGCATGATTAAAAAAATTAAGGATAATTTTTGGCTTCAATATCTCGAGGAAAGAGTGTTTCCCCATAGCGTAAGATATTACGCAGTACTCGTTCCCTCTCTAGAGAGAACCGAGGTTACGTTAGTAACCGAGTACGTTTCTCTTTCTGACTGATAACAGACATGCACGAAAAAAACAGTGATCTGTATGCTGTTTCAAGCTCTTCAGATCGCATAATTCCGTGGAAAATTATTAGAAATGATAATCAGTAAATAACGTAAGAATAAATCTGTTCTCAGAGACCAATGACAACTCTCAACATCCATTCACTTCTCTCTTCCAGAATAGTTTTCTTCTGTGTTTACACAGGTTTTCAAAACAGTGTCATCACTCTCAAACTTTTGTGTAATACCAGCAGCTCTGGAGAGCTCAAATCTAGTTGGACGGCTAGGGGATAGGGGGGAAAATTTGATGCACTAGTCGAAAAAAAAAATGTGCCCGGTGTGAATAGCTCTATAGCGATCTATTGCTTCAATTCAAGACCGTCATCTCAGCCTATATATTCACATCGCTTAATCACGCTCAGTATGAAAGTCTACTGTCTACTGTAAAAGAATATTGATTTGTTGCTTATGTTTTGTTTTACCTTAACCACAAATTCAAAAATGAATTCTATTAAAGCTCAGCAAATGTTTAATGAAGGGTGTAAGGAATAGAGGTCGACCGATTCATCGGTTTTGCCGATTAATCGGCACCGATAGTTGATTGGTGGAACTATCGTTATCGACAAAAATCCACACCGATAGTGTTTCCGGGTTGCATCCGTTGCTGGAGCGGCTGAGAAGTGCGCGCGGTCATTACACAGCACTAGCGCGCTGAAGAGACTGCTGGCATTATACAGAGCGGCCTCTAGAGGACAAATAATAAACTATCACTGGCTGAGTTGTTTACATTAACACATGAGGCTGCGCGCAGCACGGACCACGGAGAGAACACGCAGCAGAGAGAGCGCCGCTGACACTTCAGACTCGCATTTAAAACACAGACAGCGAAACGGTATGAATACATAACACTAAAGTATATATTGCCATATCATTATAAAGTAATTATTTTATTGACTAGATGCTGCATCAGCAGAGAAAGAACAGTAGTTTGCCGTTGAGGTTGTGAGGATTCTAACATTACCTCAGTCAAGCGGTTTAATGGGACTTGCAATGTATTACCTATGAAATGTACGTATGTTATTAGATTATAGCTCTGAAACCTGTAATATTTTAATGTCTAAATTATTTTCTGTATAAAGTTTTTATATATTAATATTTATATATTTATTTAATTTAGCACATTTCAGTTCAGCACTTTTTTATTGTGAGTATTATGTTTGTTTTTAATCCAGCATCCAGTTAAAAAATATCGGTTGAATTATCGGTTATCGGCATGTACGGTCAAACCTAAATATCGTTATCGGTAAAGTCCACTATCGGTCGACCTCTAGTAAGGAATATTATTGAGCACCAAACATACAAAAAACTCTCACGCACACACTGACTGCACAGCACGAAGAAGATTCTGTAGAATGGGAATTAATGCAAGTCATTTAGAGGGCTTGCTCTGTCTTTTCCTCCCTTTTGCCCAGAGATGTTATTCATTATTTTAATATATCTCCATGACATTCCAGTACATCCCCTCTCTGCATCCTAACCAGAATCACAGACAGACCACTGAGGCATATATTACTCTCATTTTCACCAAACACCGATTACAAAGATAAACAAGTATATACATGCCAAGGAGCTTTTATTGTGCACTGCACATTGTCAAAATATACAGGCCCGGCACCATGAGGGGGCAAAAGGGGGCATTGCCCCCTCAGATATGATTTGGGCTGATTAGAATATTTTAAACTTAAGCGTGAAAGGGTTAATATATACATAATAAATGACGCTGGCTTAGTTCGTAGTTCGTTAATCGTAGTTCCATATGGAGTGTTTTAGGGAGCGCTGCATTTAAAAATCTGTCGCTCTAAAGCGAGTTATTAGTGTGTATTGTTCATTGGTGGTTTAATGTTAAGCCCCCTTAACAATTTCACATGCCCCCTCAGTCATTTCATCCTGCAGCCAGGCCTTATTGATTTTTCAATTAATTGCAAATGTATGATCTTTGCTACAGTTAAAATAGCCAAATTCCAGCAAAATTAAAATAGATCAGATATAATAACCTCAAAATGTATTTGGACAGCAGTATTTAAAATGTATATATATATATATATATATATATATTATATATATATATATATATATATATATATATATATATATATATATATATATATATATATGAATTTGTTGTTACTATAGTATAACTGCAATAAACCATTCAAAAACATGATTGTCCTCGCCTACATGGCCTCGATGACATCAGCTAAAAAGGAAAGTCATTTGAGAGACAAAGCAAGTCTTTAAATTTGTATGAAATATTACAAATAAATTATATGTTATTTTATATGTTATTAATAAAAACAATATTACATAAATAATGACATGTTTAAATAAATAATTATTAATTCACAATAAGACCAGGGATATGCATTAGATAAGTAAAGAGTTAAATTTAATTTTATGTTAGTCATGATAAAATTACCATCATATAATGCTTAATTTGACGTCTTAGATAAAAAGGGGGAAACATCAGTTTGTGTATATGTGAATATGGATCAAAATATTTGCAAACTGCCCGTCCAAATTTAACTGACACACAAAGAGCATGTCATTCCAGTTATCTGCCAGATCTAATCTCACATTTTCACGCCTCTTTGCAAACATTCAAGGAAAAGCTATAATTTGGTTTGAAAAGGTAAAAAATAAGAGAAATAATGAGAAGCGTAGGTAAATAACTCCTTTAGCGCGTCCAGGCTGGGAGAGTTCTGCGCCTCAGAGGTGTGAGATGATGAATGGCCAGTATGAATGAGTTCTAACATGGTTCTAACGAAGCCATTCAGTCTCAGAGACAGGTGTGAAGTGAGGGGTGGGACCCGAGCCAAGCGGAGCTTCTGTCGATAGCAAAGCCCATTTTTGGCTGAGCCTCCCTAGTCCATCAAGCCATTAAGATCAAAAGAGTGTCAGCTGAATGAACATGATTTGGTTGCTTTATAAGATGAGACGGTGATAGTTGAATGTAGAAATGCCATTAACACCCTCCCGGCCCCCTTTTTGGCGCTGTGTGCAGGGTTTGTGAGTGTGTTCTCGCTGTCTATCAAGCTGATAGGATCAACAGAGTGTTGCCGGCATCCTGATTCACCTCCTATGGCTTGTCAGGTCTCTGAGGGGTGTGTGTGTGTGTGTGTGGTGTGTGTGTGTGTGTGTGTGTGTGTGTGTGTGTGTGGTGTGTGTGTGTGTGTGTGTGTGTGTGTGTGTGTGTGTGTGTGTGTGTGAGAGAGAGAGAGACTCGGGACACAACCTGAACAAGTTTAAGGCCATAAACAAACACTTGCAACCTGGACATTCCCAGTAAATGCTGACAAACACTGAAAAAAGAAAACCTTTAGGTTTCAGACATCAGAATGTCGGGTCAATTTTAGAAGCTTATTTCTTGAGGATGTCTGCATTGGTCCAAGTAAAACTGGACGATACTGTATACCCTCTAGCTACTATTCCTGAGTGGAATCAGGATATAATGCACACCTTAAAATAATCTCTCATGATATCATCTGTCATGACTAATTGGTTCTGGGACCATTATAAATCACGGGATAATTCAGACAACCTGGGTTTCATGGGGTGGACACAATGTAGAGAGATAATGAGGGCATGTATCTCCATGTTCTCACATACAGTCCCTGTACTATTTCTACTGGACACATAGAAGGAATGGTTCCTTATAAAGTCTCCGATCCGGTTGAATATGAAACCATAACATTCACAAACTCTGAGGTCACAGCAGAAACTGATCAAGAAACTGATCAAGTACAACAACTTGGAAACAAGTGAGTTTTACAACTTGGTTTTACAATATGCTGGATCTTTGAGACCAGTATAATGTTTTACCTCACGCTTCTCAGGTCAAAGTTATGTTTTATTGAGAAATTATTATGCTTCATGCTGTTAATTTCAATGTTCTACAAATATTTCAGACAGACTTTCAAAACTAAAGACATTAAACACTCCATTAACTCTGCTTCCCAATGCGTTCACTTCAAATGGCTTGAGGAAAGGGGGGGGGGGGGGGGGGGGGGGGGCTGGGTTCATTACAACATTTGCACTTTTCTGCAACAATACTTCCCTCCATGAGAACTGCACTCAAGACAAGTTTATTATAAACATGAAAACAATGCCAGGTCACATATAACTTCCAAATCGCAAATATATGTTTTTGACAAATTTCTACAGCATATTTAATACAAGATGGTGTGTGTGTGTGTGTGTGTTGTGTGTGTGTGTGTGTGTGTGTGTGTGTGTGTGTGTGTGTGTGTGTGTGTGTGTGTGTGTGTGTGTGTGTGTGTCGTGGTGGTGTGTGGCAATTTATATTGTTACTTCCAAAGACGCATAATTTGTGAGAACTGCATGGTTCTCTTACGAGAGGTTCTCTCATATTGCGTAAGCTAGCTTACGCTACGGGAAAGATTTCAGCCAAAAAATTATCCTATAATTTTGTATCCATTGTCAACGCAGTTCAGCTGCAGCAGACCATGAGAGGGCTAGCTAGCCGCTCATTGGTTCGCTCACGGAGAACTGCTTAAGCCTATGAGGGAGCGCGAGTGAACCCGCGACCAATGAGAGCCTGACTCGCTCTCATTACGTCACCGCCCGCCGAAACGGGTGTGGACGACACTATAAATACCCCGAAATAGGCTGATTACTCTGATTTTTTCATTCTTCAGCGACGCAACCTGCATCTGCTGATCCTGAGAGAAAAGCCGGCGTCGTCGAGAAGGCATCTCTACAGAGCGTCAGGGAGACTGAGGAAGCCGGCCGTCTTCGCCACCTTCAGCGTCCTGCGAGCTAGCGCCATCCGACGGAGTGTATCCTTTACTACTCAGAAATTCTTCCTATTGTATCTAAAAGAGCGAGCGTCTTTTTAAAGATGTCTCGGAATTCCTGCGGTTCCTGCCGCGCTCCCCTCGAGGCTGGAGACTGCCATGTCATCTGCGCCCTCTGCCTCGGACCGGAGCACGCCGAAGTCGCCCTCGCCGATGGCGGCTGCGACTTCTGCGAATCAATGCCTATGTTGACCCTGCGGGCTTGACTGGTGGCCGCTAAAAATGCTCCCCAGCCGCCTCTGACTTCGCCGCGGAAGAAAAAACGCCGCTCTCAGAGGCCGCCGGAGCCCCAGCAAGAAGCGTTCATTCCGCCGGAGCCTGTAGCCTCCCGCTCTCCTTCGCCGCCGCTTCCGGACGAACAGTTGCCGCCGAGTGGCCGCTCTGTTGCCT
Source organism: Chrosomus eos (assembly GCA_036326025.1). NCBI lineage: Eukaryota > Metazoa > Chordata > Actinopteri > Cypriniformes > Leuciscidae > Chrosomus > Chrosomus eos. The sequence goes on along the minus strand of CM070824.1, from coordinate 25,518,817 downwards.
CCGATGACGCCGCGGACATCAAGGACACATGCTCGCTTCTCGCTTCGACAGTGAGGAATGGTCCGGTTCTCAGGCCTCCTCGAACCGTGAATCTTCCAGGACTCGCCTGGTATTGAGGAAGAACTAATGCGCCTCCTCACACGGGCCGTCGAGCGCCTCGGCCTCGATTGGTCTCCTCCCCCCGAGCAGACCATCAACCGCATGGACGGCAGCTACTTCCGCCAGCGCTCGACTCCCGCTGCCAAACGGGCTGCACCCTTCCTGCCCGAGCTGCACGCTGAGCTCTCAAAGTCCAGGAATGCCCGCTCTCTGCCAGATCTAGCTCTGACTCTTCCACCCCGCTCCGCGTTGTGGACGGAGCCGCAGAGAAGGGCTATCTCTCCATTCCACCTGTTGAACACTTGGTCGCCGCACACTTATGCCCGCCCTCTGCTAGATGGCGCTCATCACCTGTGCTTCCCTCTAAAGCCTGCAGAGCGAATTCAAGTTTTCACGGCCGCGCATATTCAGCCGCCGGCCAGGCAGCGTCTGCACTTCACTCTATGTCCGTGCTGCAAATTCTACAAGGTGACTTGCTGCGTGAGTGGGATGAGAGCGGAAAGAATCCCCCTTCCGTTGCGGATTTGAGGAGCGCCACGGACTTGCCCTTCGCGCCACAAAGTCTGCTGCTCTAGCCCTGGGGAAATGCATGGCCGCCATCTGTGTGTCTGAGAGACACCTATGGCTCACTCTCGCTGACATGGGAGATTCTGAGCGCGCCGCTTTTCTCAATGCCCCGCTCTCTCCAGCCGGCCTCTTCGGTTCTGCCGTCACGGGTATCGTCGACCGCTTCTCCGAAGTACAGAAAGCTTCTCAGGCCATGAATCTCTTTCTGCCTCGTCGCGCTAGCTCCTCTGCAGGCCGCCCACGTGATCAGCCTCCTGCACGAGCCCCACCCCAGCGCACAGCTCAGCACAACCAGACTGCTCAACGACGCCAGGGCGGCCGCCCGCGTTCCCGTTCTGACAGCCGTCACAGACCGCCGCCTCCTCGGGGGCCTCGGCCTAGAATCGCGCTGAAACCCGAGCAACCAAAGTCTGCCTAGCACAGCTGAGAACGAGAAGAAAAAGACGGCGCTCTCCCGCTGCGCCCTCTGTTAGTCCCCGCCCAGGCGGCTACTACAGCAGTGTTTTCTGCCATAAACAAGCCAGTCTCCCTTCCCGCTTGCATGAGCACAAACGCCGTTTTCACGGTAACCCAGAGAAATCTCAAAAAGAGCATAAAAGCCTCTTGTGTACGAAATGTGCCCGCAACACTGTGTTCACTCATACACAAAAGCACTTCAGTTCCCCTGTCTCATACAGAATCCACTCTCATAAAGCGGGCCAAGCCCGCTCGAGTCTCAGAGTGCATAAGCGCGCCCACAAGCCCGTGTGCGCGTCTCTCCTCTGTCCACTCTGTTACAGGGCCCATAAACTCCTCTCAGAGTGTAAGTCCCGCTGTTGTAAACACTATCAGCGCGCTCACGCAGCCCGCGAAGTGCAGCGACGGGGACCATGTAGCCATTCACCCCCTAGCGTCACGCTTCAAAGCGTGGGAAGCTATTCCGGGAATCTCCCAGAGGGTGTTAAACACTATAAAGCTAGGCTATCGTTTACAGTTTCGCCGCCGCCCTCCTCGTTTCCGAGCGCGGCTAGAGACTACTGTGAACCCAGAAGCAGTGACGCTGCTCCGTTCAGAGATAGCAATTCTGTTGTGCAAAAAGGCTATAGAGAGGGTGCCTCTGGCTATGAGCGAGTCGGGGTTTTACGGCCGTTATTTTCTTGTCCCCAAGAAAGACGGCGGTCTCAGACCAATATTAGACCTCAGATCTCTGAACAAAGTTCTCATGAAGAGACCGTTCAAAATGCTCACTATCAGAAAACTCCTCGCGCATGTGCGCCAGGGGGACTGGTTCATTTCACTAGATCTGAAAGATGCATACTTTCAGATCCAGATAAATCCCCTTCACAGGCCATTCTTACGTTTCGCCTTCGAAGGCCAGGTTTATCAATACACCGTCCTACCGTTCGGCCTATCCCTAGCACCCCGTACGTTCACGAAGTGCATGGATACGGCGCTCGCCCCCCTGCGGAGTCAGGGGCTGCGAATACTGAACTACTTGGACGACTGGCTGATTTTGGCACAATCTCAGAGAGAGTTGCTGTCTCATCGTACAGTTCTCCTCGACCATCTGAAAGCTTTGGGCCTCTCTGTCAACTGGACAAAGAGCGTACTACAACCCAGTCAGACTATCTCCTTCTTGGGTATAGAGCTGGACTCGGTCACGATGACGGCGCGTCTGTCAACGCAGCGCGCGCACCGTGTGCAGCGTCTCGCCGCATCTTTTCAGATGAACAGACTCACGCCTTGAAATATTTCAGAGAGCGTTGGGTTGTATGGCCTCAGCCTCCGCGGTACTCCAGCTGGGGTTACTGCGCATGCGCCCGCTTCAGCTTTGGTTGAAGAGCCGTGTGTCTCACCAAGCGTGGACCACGGGTCGCCAGCTGATAAAGGTAACGCAGACCTGTATCACAGCTCTGCAGCCATGGTCTGTGGCAGAATGGTTCCAGCGGGGCGTTTCCATGGGGACAGTTTCACGCCGAAAAGTCATCTCGACAGACGCCTCCAACACGGGTTGGGGAGCGGTCTGCGAGGGCTCACCGGCCTTCGGCCCCTGGTCAGCTCAAGAGAGCCTCCTACACATAAACTGTTTGGAGATGTTGGCGGTCGAGAACGCGCTCATGCGGTTTCTCCCGCGCATTCAGGGCCACCACGTGCTGATCCATTCGGACAATATAGCCGTGGTCTCTTATCTAAACCGTCAGGGCGGAGTCAGATCCAGGAATCTTTTCCAGCTGACAGAACGCATCTTAGTTTGGTCTCAGTGTCACCTGCTCTCGCTCAGAGTGACGCACGTGCCGGGACATCTGAACGATGCTCCAGACAGCCTGTCCAGGAACCCCATTCCCCCCTGGGAGTGGTCCCTGCATCCTCTTACAGTTCAGAAACTGTGGCGTTTATTCGGCAGAGCAGAGGTGGACCTCTTCGCCTCGGCGGAGAACACCCACTGCCCAATATTTTTCTCAAGGAGCGAGGACGCGCTAGCCCAGACCTGGCCCAGCCGCCCGCTTTATGCTTTCCCTCCGTCTCTCTGCTACCACAGGTGCTTCAGAGAATCAGAGAAACGCAGCACTCGGTAATCCTCATAGCCCCACGATGGGAGGGTCAGACTTGGTTTCCGGAGCTCACGCAGCTGTCACAGACAGCGCCGTGGCCCATTCCAGTCAGAGCAGATCTCCTCTCCCAAGCTCGCGGCACGATCTGGCATCCCCACCCAGAGCGCTGGGCGCTACACGCGTGGGTGCTCAACAACTACCCGTTGCTTTGCCAGAGGGAGTGTTAAACACGATCATACAGGCTAGGGCGGCTTCTACCAGAAGGCTCTATGCGTCAAAATGGTCTGTGTTCTCAAAGTGGTGCACCGAAAAGGGTCTGGACCCAACGGTTATGCGAGGTCCCCTCCTTGCTAAATTTTCTCCAAGAGATGCTGGACAAGGGCAGATCCCCGTCCACTCTTAAGGTGTATGTGTCCCCCCTTCGGTGCCGATTTGGGACCTTTCCATAGTTCTTGATGCTATGAAAGCCCCCCCATTCGAACCGTTAAACACCGTGGACCTAAAGTACCTGTCGCTAAAGACCGTTTTTCTACTCGCGCTCGCGTCAGTAAAACGGGTGGGAGACCTACACGCGCTGTCCACCAGCGCGTCCTGTCTCGAGTTTGGACCTAATGACTCCTTAGTCGTTCTCAAACCTAGGCATGGTTATGTCCCCAAAGTGATCGGCACCCCGTTCAGGGCACAAGTTATATCCCTATCGGCTCTGCCTGCATCCGATAGCGAATCTGATTCTAATCTCCTATGGCGGGTCAGGGCCCTGAGATTATACGTTACTCGCACTGCTCCGGTCAGACGATCCGAGCAGCTTTTTGTTTCGTTCGGTGGGCGCACCAAGGGGTTGGCCGCCTCAAAACAGTCCTTATCCAGATGGATTGTTGATGCCATTGCGGCAGCATATGCATCTAAAGACCTGCCATGCCCTCTGGGCATCAGGGCTCATTCCACTAGAGGCATGGCCTCATCGTGGGCATGGTCCAGCGGAATTTCCATTCACGACATTTGTGTGGCAGCGGGATGGGCTTCCCCCTCCAACTTTGTCAGATTTTACAATCTGGAAGTACCCGCCTTGCAGGCAAAACTACTAGCAGTCTAGTGTGTTTTCAGCTCTTCTGGTTGAGCTGCACTAGAGGGGGTTAATTACACAGACCGAGTCGCTCTGTCTTTCTCTATCATGTGCTTATGTACTACACAATCACCGGCCCGCTCCGCTGGCCTTTTGTCACAGGTACATTTATTCATTCCCACTTTTAGAGTTCCCCGGGGTCCCCCCTGGGACTAATAGTGGATGCTTAGCACGCACGGCGTTGACCAGGTGTTCCCGTAGCGTAAGCTAGCTTACGCAATACGAGAGAACCTCTCGTAAGAGAACGAATCGGTTACCTAACGTAACCTCGGTTCTCTCTAGATGAGGGAACGAGTATTGCGTTCCTGGCCGTGCTTGTGCTACTAGCGTTTTTCGCTTCAGTATATGAAAAAAACAGAGTAATCAGCCTATTTCGGGGTATTTATAGTCTCGTCCACACCCGTTTCGGCGGGCGGTGACGTAATGAGAGCGAGTCAGGCTCTCATTTGTCGCGGGTTCACTCGCGCTCCCTCATAGGCTTAAGCAGTTCTCCGTGAGCGAACCAATGAGCGGCTAGCTAGCCCTCTCATGGTCTGCTGCAGCTGAACTGCGTTGACAATGGATACAAAATTATAGGATAATTTTTTGGCTTCAATTTCTCAGAAAGATGAAATCTTTCCCATAACGTAAGCTAGCTTACGCAATACTCAATCCCTCATCTAGGGAGAACCGAGGTTACGTTAGGTAACCGATTCTTACTCTGTTAAGTTTTTCTTTCTTTTGTTTTTTGTTGTTTTGTGTCTCCTGCACTCATTTGGCTCCTCCCACATTTTCACTCTGGTAGGTAGCTGATTGCGTCCCCAGCTGCACCTGCTTACCAACCAGTAGGGAAGCAGCATAAAAGCACAGCATAACCCCCAATTTCCACCAACTTTTATTGTTGTCTATTGCAATATTGTTGGAAATGTTATGGCGAAACAAATATACAAACAGTGTGTTCCTCCCTGCCCGTGTTTATTTAAACGGGTGGGGTCACACACGAGCTTTGTGTCATTTGTTTGGGAGTAGAGCATGCGGTCTCAGCCTTTGAGAATGTGAAATGCTACCAAATATGGCATGCTCTGCTCTCGCCTGTCACTCTGTATGATAGTGGCAGACTCGCGATTCTCAGGGATCAGGACCCGCGTTTGCCGAGGCAGCGCGGAGAATGCATTCCTGGGGATCGCAGAAGGATCTTTTGGAGGGGTGGGAGACGGGTCCGAGGGCCTTTTCTTCTTCCTTACCCGGAGGATCCAGCGCTATCTCCCCGGTGTCGGAAGCACGCTCTGCGGTTTCTTCCGCCCGGGGAGAGAGAGACCTTTTTTCCTTCAAATACTCTTCCTCCGAGGAGGTTAAATGTTTGAGTATAGAAAGTGAAAGCACACACACTGTTGATTTAGATTCGCCATCTATTTCTCCAGCATATGATGAGCTCGTGGAGGTTTTGTCCCGTGCTGTTAGTAAATTAAATATTTAATGGCCAGCTGAGATGAAGGGACGCTCGTCATAAAAACAAACTAGACGAGCGTTTCCTTACATCGATCACATTATCTCCACCACGAGGCTTCCCTTTTTTCTCTGATTTACACACTGAATATCTAAATTGTGGAATAAACCGTATTTATTACTACTTTTCAGCCCTCATGTTAATGTTTATTCAAAGTTAGAGGGTTGAAATATTACGGTTATGATATGATGCCCCAGGCTAAACAGAAATAGAAACATAAGAACAGAAAAATGCTATTTTTCACCTGGTCCAGCATCGTCATTTAAAGCCCCTGCTTTGCCCACTAAGTCTAATACTAAACAAAACTACTTTGATTTTTGGGTAAAACTTATACGGCAGCAGGTCAAGCTGGAGAATGTTTATACAAAACTATGGTATTGCTCCAGGCTTATCAGGCTGATCTGCTGGGGATCTGGATATAGCGAAAAATGAGTATATAATATAAAATATATATAAATATATATATATAAAATGAAATATATATATATATAATATATATATATATAATATATAAAAGTTTTCTCCCTCGCCGTGTCCAGCCCCCCTGGACACGCGATCCGGATGGTTTCGCGCCCTCTGAGGGGGGCTTTAGAGCAGTCAGGTCAGGTAGTTCCTGCCATTATGTTTCAGGCTCCAGATTTGGCTCTCTCAGTAACACCAGAGACCAGCCTCGAGAGGCTGGTTCCCTTAGTAAATTTTCTGGCAGCGTGGAAGCTCCTGCCGAATATTTCTCATTGGGTCCTGCAGATCGTAGAGAAAGGATACAGAATCCAGTTTGGCTCTCGTCCTCCTCATTACAGCGGGGTGCACCCACAGTGGTGCATCCCGAGCAGGCTCTGGCAATGAAGCAAGAAGTAAAGGCCCTGTTAGCAAAAGAAGCTATAGAACAGGTGTACTCACCCGACAGAGAGTCGGGTTTTTACAGCCGTTATTTCATTGTTCCAAAAATTGATGGGGGGTTGCGTCCCTTTTTAGATCTTCGCCTGTTAATCGGTCAGTTCAGAAACTAAAGTTCAAGATGCTGACCCTCAAACAGATCGTGACCCAAATAAGATCCGAGGACTGTTTGTCACGATAGATCTAAAGGATGCATACTTCCATATTTCCATCCTCCCTAGCACAGGAAGTTCCTAAGTTTTCTTTCAGGGGCAAAGAATACCAATATCGGGTTCTTCCTTTCGGCCTAGCTTTGTCACCCCGCACGTTCACGAAATGCATGGAATACAGCTTTAGCCCCTCTCAAGAAGGGCTTCAGGGCATACGCATTCTGAATTATATCGACGACTGGCTGATTCTAGCGGATCAGAGCAGTTGGCGGTTCGGCACCGAGGTGTCGTTCTCGCTCATATGCAGATGTTGGGGTTGAGGCTCAATGCCAAGAAGAGTGTACTTTCTCCAGTACAGAGGACCACTTTCCTTGGTGTGGTATGGGATTCAGTGACGATGAGGGCCAACCTATCGCCCATTCGTGTAGCTGTTATCCTGTTAGCCATCAAAGAGCTAAAGCTAGGTCAGTCACACACTGTAAAACAGTTTGAGAAACTGTTGGGTCTACTGGCAGCAGCGTCCAACGGAATTCCTTTTGGCATGCTGTACATGAGACCTTAACAGTGCTGGCTCAGGACCAGAGGGTTCTCCCCGAGGGGAAACCCACTTCATATATCAAGGTCATGCGGCGATGCTTTCGGGCCTTAGTTATATGTAGTAAACACTGGTTCTTAACCAGTCACGCATTGTAAAACAGTTCGAGAGACTGTTGGGTCTACTGGCAGCAGGGTCCAACGGAATTCCTTTTGGCATGCTGTACATGAGACCTTTACAGTGCTGGCTCAGAACCAGAGGGTTCTCCCCGAGGGGAAACCCACTTCGCATATCAAGGTCACGCGGCTATGCTTTTGTGCCTTAGTTATATGTAGTAAACACTGGTTCTTAACCCAGGGTCCGGTGTTGGGAGCTCTTTGCCATCGAGCTATTATCTCGACAGATGCTTCCCTCACCGGCTGGGGAGCGGTAATGGAAGGCCGATCGGTTCAGGGTCTGTGGAAAAGCCATCATCTTTCGTGGCACATAAAATGCCTGGAGATGATGACCGTCTTCAATGCGTTGAGACATTTCCTTCCAGACCTAAGGGGCCATCATGTGCTCGTTCGAACAGACAACACATTAGTGGTCTCTTATCTGAACCGTCAGGGGGGTCTGCGGTCGCGTCCGCTTTGCAAAAAACTGGCGCACCAGATCCTCCTGTGGTCTCTGGGGAAGGTACTCTCTCTGAGGGCAGTGTATATTCCTGGAGACCAGAATATAGGAGCAGACATCGTGTCGAGGCAGGAGCTGAGGCCAGGGGACTAGACACTCCACCCCGAGGCGGTGGAGAAAATCTGGGAGGCTTATGGCCCAGCAGAAGTGGATCTGTTTGCGTCTCAGAATACGACGCACTGTCCTCTTTGGGTTTCATCTACTCACCCAGCCCCCCTGGGGCTGGTTGCTATGGTGCAGACGTGGCCGAGGCTACGTCTGTACGCTTTTCCCCCTGTTGCTCTACTCCTAGGAGTTCTAGAGCGAGTCCGTCGGTATGGAATAAGCCTACTGCTAGTAGCACCACGCTGGCCAAGTCGGATCTGGTTTTCGGACCTGATCTATCTTCTAGACGGTCCTCCGTTGGAGATCCCGATCAGGAGAGATGCGGGTTGGCCTCTGAGGGGGCCCAACTCATTTAGAGTGGTCTCTCAACTGAGGTTGTTGAGACCGTTCTAGCTCCAGAGCTCCTGCTACGAGGAAACTATATTCACTATTTCGAGAGTTTTTTCACGTCTTGGTGTTACCAGCGTTAGTGGAATCCGGTTAACTGTTCAGTAAACACAGTACTTGAGTTTCTGCAAGAACACTTTGTGTCAGGTCTATTCCTTCCACACTTAAGGATTACGTGGCGGCCTTTGAAAAAAAAAAAGAGCTTTCCACGCCCTGGTGGATGGGACGTTTTGGGTCGAGACCCCCTGATCACTCGTTTCCTTCGTGGCACCTTGAGGCTGAGGCCTGCAACTTGCACTAGGGTTCCGGCTTGGGACCTTACTATAGTTTAGGCCTATCTGGGGCTCTCTTTGAGCCCTTAGATTTGGTCTCAGAGAATTCCTTTCTTTTAAGACTATTTCTGCTAACTATTCGTCCCTTAGAGTCAGACCTTCAGGCCCTTTCGGTCCCCAACTGCCTGAGTGCACCAGGGGTGGCCAAGGCATAAAGTTGCCTACCATTATTCCGCGGCCTATTGTGCTGCAGGTTTCTGTCCTCTCCCAAGTTTTCGGACCAGGAAAAAGCTGACCTCTTGTGCCCAGTGTACCACTGGACACTTATATGTTCAGACATCCTCAACGAGGAAGTCCGACCTATTACTGATTTACTTTGGATCACCTAAGAAAGGTCTTCCTGCTTCTAAACAGACGGTCAGTAAGTGGATAGTTGAGGCTATTTCACTTGCATGCGAGTACTCGGACCAGCCTTGTCCTTTGGTGGTCCGAGCTCACTCGACTAGGAGTATGGCGGCTTCTAAAGCCTTACTGTATGGAGTTTCTCTTCAAGATGTCTGTGATGCGGCGGGCTTCCTTTCCGCTCACATTCGTCAGATTTACAGTTTAGACCTGGATGCTAAGGCCCCAGGTTCTCAGGTGCTTAGTGCTTAGTTTAACAGACTGACACTCAGGTACTTGGATTTATGGCGCTTTGGGTATTCTCGTTCCCGTAGCGTCATTGGGCGCATCTCGAAGTTCCCTTTTTCGATAAAGGGAACGTCTCAGGTTACTATTGTAACCATAGTTCCCTGAGAAACAGGGAACGAGACGATGCGTCCCTCTGCCATACTTCCTGCGTCCCTGCGATCGGCTTGCTTCGGCAAATTTCGAAGCTACTGCCGTTTGCAGCGGAAGTGCTTTTATCATTTCCTGGTCATGACGTCACCCGCCCGTGACGCTCATTCTCTCTTTCCATTGGACTAAGTTGACATAGATGCTTCAGACGCAATCACGCTGGAGGCGTTCCCGTAGCGTCATTGGACGCATAGTCTCGTTCCCTGTTTCTCAGGGAACTATGGTTACAATAGTAACCTGAGACGTTTTCAGCTTCCAGGAATTGTGTACAGATCCTTGCAACATGGGGCCGTGCATTATCATGCTGCAACATGAGGGGATGGTCATAGATGAATGGCACAACAATGGGCCTCAGAATCTCGTCACGATATCTCTGTGCATTCAAAATGCCATCAATAAAATGCACCTGTGTTCGTTGTCCATAACCCCTCCGCCACCATGGGCCAACTGCAGTCAGGTCGAGACCCCGATGAGGACGACGAGCATGCAGATGAGCTTCCCTCAGACGGTTTCTGACAGTTTGTGCAGAAATTCTTTGGTTATGCAAACAGATTGTTGCAGCAGCTGTCCGGGTGGCTGGTCTTAGACAATTTTGGAGGTAAAGATGCTGAATGTGGAGGTCCTGGGCTGAAGTGGTTACTAGTGGTCTGCGGTTGTGAGGCCTGTGCAATTATCATGTTGTCTAATCAGCATCTTGATATGCCACACTTGTGAGCTGGATGGATTATCTTAGAAAAGAAGAAGTGCTCACTAACACAGATTTAGACAGATTTGTGAACAATACTTGAGAGAAATAGGTATTTTGTGTACATAGAAACAGTCTTAGATCTTTGAGTTCAGCTCATGAAAAATGTGGGGCAAAAACAAAAGTGTTGCTTTTATAATTTTGTTCAGTGTATAAGGCATTATAAAGGTTTTCATAATGTATGCTATAATGCACTATATATTTTTACAAATACACAAAAATCCTGGGTTATATATTTCAACCCAAATGCTGGGATGAAATATATGGGCATTTTTTGGGGGTTATTTTTTTAATGTTTGGGTAGTTTTTGTGTTACCCAGCTTCTGAGTCTCAAGACAAAGATCAAATTACGATTGTTTCTTTATTATCACAGATGAGCAACTAGTAAATGCATTTGAGTCTTTGCAGACATATGTAGCAGTTGGAAGATGAATTAATGGAAGATACTGACAGTCTGTGTTGCAGGTGGATGGGAGAACACGGATGATGGATGGAGCACACACATCGGTGATGGAACAGGTAAGTAGCAGATTTGTAGCAACACGGAACAGGAGACGGTGGAGACAACGAGGAACTGGAAGACAATGGAGAAATGCTGGAGAGAGGTAACAGACTTCAGGATCTTGGAGACAACAGGTAAGTGAGTCCTTTGGATACCTGAACTTGACGGTTATCTTGTTGAGAGCTCTGTAGTCAACAAGGCCAAATGCCTCTGTCCTTTTTTCCACAAAGAAGAAGGTCGAAGCAGCAGGGAATTTAAAAGGGCGATGCAACCTTGTTGAAGTGCCTCTTCAATGTACTCCTCCATATGGCATTCTGTTCTGGAAGTGACAGTGGGTATATTTTGCCACAGAGCACCGGCTCACCCGGACAAATATCGATGGCATAGTCCCATGGCCAGTGTGGAGGCAACAACAGTGGAGGGGGTGTAGCAGGCAGGAATATTCACTGATTGCTGTTCCACCGGGCTATCGATGGATGTGGAATTTACCGGAAGAGATTCACTAGCCAATCCTCCACCGAACCAGAGTAGGGCGCTGGGTTGGCCACGGGACTGGCGACTACTGGTGGTGAAGGAGTAGTGGTGACAGGTGATGTGGAAGAAATGCCTGTAAGTGCTCGCATGAGTGCATCCAGGACCTTTTGGAATGGATACTGGTTACTCATCTTAAAACTGTTGATTTGGTCATCTGTTATAGAACCGAGACTCAAGACAGAGATAAAATCAATGATTGTTTATTTATTAACACAAATGAGCAACTAATAAATGCAGGAGAGTCTATGGCAGTTGGCAGATTAAATAATGGAAGATACTGACAGTGTTTGTGTTGCAGGTGGATTGGAGAACATGGATGATTGGGCACACACCTCGGTGGAGGGAACAGGTAAGTAGCAGATTTGTTGAAACATGGAATAGAAGACTGGAACTGGAAGATGACCGAGAAACGTTGAAGAGAGGTAGCATAGACTTTGGGGTCTTGGAGACAACAGGTAAGTGAATCCTTTGCTCAAACGAGACCAGAAAATGTGAGTGTTCGAGGGGTGTGCTTATATCTAGAGGGAATTGGTGAGGGAATGAGCTGCAGGTACATGTGATCAGTATTCTGGTGATTGTGAGCATTGTGATTGGCTGACGGTGCATTGGCTGATCGGTTGAGTTATTTATCACAGGCTTCTGCATCATCTTGTGACACTGGTTTAGGTAACTAACATCATTGCATAAAATTGGAAACGCTTGACGCCTTGCATTAAAAAAAATGATTTTATTCATAAAGATATTACATCTAAAAAAATGTGTGTGTTAAATGTGTCCTCAGAGATGTTCACTGTTTGATTATGGGCAGGGTATGGAGTGTCAAACACAGCATATTTAGATTATGAGTGAAATATTATACTGTAAAACATGATCATGCAAACCAGTGGTTGTGTGGAGTATTTTACGTTTAAAGGATTTAAGTTAATATGTAAACAATAATTAATGTACAAAATAAAAAATAAAACAGTATAGTAAAAATTAAGCAACCCATTATGTTGGGTTAAATTAACAACCCAATTTGCCCAACCCCCTTGGGCTAAAAACAACCTTGTGTGTTTTAGAGTGTAATTGTAACCAAAGTTAAAATGCATTATGATATTTGCAGATTAATTTTTATTTCTAAAATTGGTTGTTTTCCATGTGTTTTAATGCATTATATTGTCTAAAGTTGTGACAATGAATAGATGCATATTATAATGTATTTTAATTGTGGTTACAATTATTCATGAGATCACACAATGCATTTTAAGGTGCATTACAAGCCATAATTAATCACTAAAAATACTTTACTAGTGAATTTTGTATAAAGACTTAAAGTATTTCCAAACTAAGAAGACAGACCTTCTTTAGCCTCTAAACCACTTCGTTTGAAAAATCCCAACCAGTTTGCTCCCATGGTCCTGGGAGTGCACATCATGTTAGCATGTCAGAATCTCTCTTTTTCCCCTGTGATGCAGTTTGAAAATGGTGCATCTGTGAGTCTTTAGTGTAACTTGCTGCACTGCTAAAAGCTTCCATCTGTACTCACCTCGAGGAATAGCACATTGCTCGGTGGTCTCATCTATAAAATATCGTCAGAAGGTCAGGAGAGTCTATCGTTTTTCTCCTCCTGGAACAAGATTAGCTGCAGGTATAGCTATTAGCACAGGATCTGCATTGTAAAGCAACAAAATGTGATCCTTACCAAAAATCTGACAGCCCTGAAGTGACTCCTGGAAGAAAAAAGACAACAGGCAATGGGAGATTTGCTCTGATTGTGTGTCCAGATCTGAGAGGTTCATCTCAAATTGTGTCGATCTTAGAGTTCTCGTGTTTTATTCAGGGTTGTATCTCAGCATTCAGTGGGTAATTATGGGACAGGTCTGATGGTTACAGATGGAGCTGTGCTAGAATAAGAAAATCAAAGAGCAAGTCATTGACCTTTCATCCCTGGTGGCATCACATGATGGGAGAACTACTGTGATGTTCAAATGAAGTCAAACCATTAAAGGCTAACCTAAACAAATGCCTACAGTAGCAGTAGTCACATTCTCAATTCCATTGACCAAAACAACATTTTTAGGAACAACTAATTGCTAATAGCTAACTATAGGAGGGCACTAGTGGTAGTCAATGTGAGATAACACACACACACACACACACACACACACACACACACACACACACACACACACACACACACACACACAAAGTAAACAAAAATACAAAAAGGAAATATGATTTACTCATCTCGCATCATCAACTCCCATATCAACTCCCAAATGCTTTATTTTCAGTGATTTGGGTCACGTAATCTAAACAAAACTAAACTAAACTCTTAACAGAATATCTTGCAGGGAAGGAACCACATGTTGCAGAAGGAGGTTCTCATAAACATTTGCATTCACCATGCCATGTAGCTGTATACTAGGCCCAGCTAGACTAACCTTTGTGGAGGAGCATGTCATGTGGACAGTCTAGTTGGGCCTATTATACAGCTACATGGCATGGTGAATGCAAATGCTTATTAGAACATTAGCGGGCTGATTGGGAGATGCTTGCAGGGAAGGAACCACATGTTGCAGAAGGAGGTTCTGATAAACATTTGCATTCACCATGCCATGTAGCTGTATAATAGGCCCAACTAGACTGTCCACATGACATGCTCCTCCACAAAGGTTAGTCTAGTTGGGCCTATTATACAGCTACATGGCATGGTGAATGCAAATGTATATCAGAACCTCCTTCTGCTACATGTGGTTCCTTCCCTGCAAGAATCTCCCAATCAGCCTGTTATTTTCATGCAAGACAATGCCCCGTCACACTGCAAAATGGGTAAAGCAGTTCCTTGAAGCTCAGAAAATTGAAATAATGAAATGGCCAGCCCAGAGTCCTGATATAAACCTGATTGAAAATCATTGGAAAATCCTTGGCGACAAAGTTAACCCTCTGGGGTCGAAAACCGCGTGCCCGCGTTTTGCTGGATTTTTTCCTTATCAGTGCAAAAGAGAATCAAATTACTCTGTTAATTTTGATCTTAAATATAAGTGTTGTACATCATTAGATCCTGTTAAGTTTCTATTTTTTTTGTGGATACTCACAATAAAAACAAAGTGTTGTGCTTTTCGTCAAACAAAGAAAAATAAACATGATGCGCGTTTTCCCTTCTCTCTGTCTTTGAGGTCCGTTCTGAAACGCGTCCGAAACATTCACTTTAACTCTGTCAATACTTGTCACAGAGATACGAGAGATGTCTCTTTATGAAGCTGAGATTCTCTTCTTTCAAATGAAGTATTTTTTATTTTTTTTTTAAATATTTCCAGTTTATGTAATCCGTTTGAAACCAAGGAGAGTTACAGTTTTTTCGCTCTCCCTTCATTAAAAATAATTAGGTGAGCCCGCCACACCCCCAGCGCTTTTGACATGGTAAATAGGCGATATGCATCCCACACGCGGCACGCCCCCGATCACTGCATAACAACATGAAGATTCTTCATCAGAGATTCACTGATAGTTCATCGCGTTTTAGGGATGGAAGCACGCTAACGTTACTCCTTCAGAGGATTATGGACAGCTGGGAATAATTAACCTTTTCCTCAGTGGAATTTGAAACTCAGACGAGCGGTTGCATTTTGAAGAACGGATTGACCCCGAGGATACAAGTTCGGAGTAAGTTTAGTGTTTTATAATTCCTTTTCTGATCATAGAGCTCAAATGCATTTCAGACTATAGTAAATATTAACTCACAACGTTCGTGTAGGCCTATACGCTCGTGTAAACTTTTTAAATAACTGCTTAGTTTGTAATGATTTAGTGAAATATATTGATCTGCAAGTTTTGTTTGAGTTCTCCTGTGGTCTAGTCAGTGTTGGGAAAGTTCATTTTCTACATGAACTAGTTCAAAGTTCAGTTCACACATTTTAAAATGAACTAGTTCAGTTCATAGTTCATACTTCAAAAAATGAACTAGTTCATAGTTCTTTTTTTCTAGTTCATAGTCCATATGTTGCTGCGAGCTTCTTTTTTTTTATTGCCACAGCCCATATACAACCACAGACAGCAATTATTTTATCGACTGGCAAAGTTTGCACAGAAATGTAAGATTTTACCATCCTCACCGACCTTGTCATAAAACTCGTTTAAATGATCATACGACGCCTCGCTCACTGCTTTGTCGACTACATGCTGCTTTTTGTTTTGATGACGCATGCGGCGGTGCGTGCGGCACTGGTGGCTGATGTTGCCAGATTGGGTGTTTGTTTCGCTACATATTAAGGCGTTTTCGCCTGGAAGGCTTTATAGAAATCTGGCACCCTATTGAACGAAGTTAAACTGAGAGAGCGTGCGTTCACAGACACCAGAATGAACGCGTTCACAGTAACGTTCATCAGGCAGTAATTCAGTACGTCCAGTTCACGTTCGCCCAAAATATGAACGAGTTCATGAACTATCGTTCATTGAACGCGTTCAGGCACAACACTGGGTCTAGTGGTTAGATGAATTGCCAAGCGTGTTAGAGGTTACAGGTTCGAATCCACCACTAGACCACAGGAGAACTCAAACAAAACTTGCAGATCAATATATTTCACTAAATCATTACAAACTAAGCAGTTATTTAAAAAGTTTACACGAGCGTATAGGCCTACACGAACGTTGTGAGTTAATATTTACTATAGTCTGAAAATGCATTTGAGCTCTATGATCAGAAAAGGAATTATAAAACACTAAACTTACTCCGAACTTGTATCCTCGGGGTCAATCCGTTCTTCAAAATGCAACCGCTCGTCTGAGTTTCAAATTCCACTGAGGTAACAAGTTCGGAGTAAGTTTAGTGTTTTATAATTCCTTTTCTGATCATAGAGCTCAAATGCATTTTCAGACTATAGTAAATATTAACTCACAACGTTCGTGTAGGCCTATACACTCGTGTAAACTTTTTAAATAACTGCTTAGTTTGTAATGATTTAGTGAAATATATTGATCTGCAAGTTTTGTTTGAGTTCTCCTGTGGTCTAGTGGTTAGATGAATTGCCAAGCGTGTTAGAGGTTACAGGTTCGAATCCACCACTAGACCACAGGAGAACTCAAACAAAACTTGCAGATCAATATATTTCACTAAATCATTACAAACTAAGCAGTTATTTAAAAAGTTTACACGAGCGTATAGGCCTACACGAACGTTTGTGAGTTAATATTTACTATAGTCTGAAAATGCATTTGAGCTCTATGATCAGAAAAGGAATTATAAAACACTAAACTTACTCCGAACTTGTATCCTCGGGGTCAATCCGTTCTTCAAAATGCAACCGCTCGTCTGAGTTTCAAATTCCACTGAGGAAAAGGTTAATTATTCCCAGCGCTTTTGACATGGTAAATAGGCGATATGCATCCCACACGCGGCACGCCCCCGATCACTGCATAACAACATGAAGATTCTTCATCAGAGATTCACTGATAGTTCATCGCGTTTTAGGGATGGAAGCACGCTAACGTTACTCCTTCAGAGGATTATGGACAGCTGGGAATAATTAACCTTTTCCTCAGTGGAATTTGAAACTCAGACGAGCGGTTGCATTTTGAAGAACGGATTGACCCCGAGGATACAAGTTCGGAGTAAGTTTAGTGTTTTATAATTCCTTTTCTGATTAAGCAGTTATTTAAAAAGTTTACACGAGCGTATAGGCCTACACGAACGTTGTGAGTTAATATTCACTGATAGTTCATCGCGTTTTAGGGATGGAAGCACGCTAACGTTACTCCTTCAGAGGATTATGGACAGCTGGGAATAATTAACCTTTTCCTCAGTGGAATTTGAAACTCAGACGAGCGGTTGCATTTTGAAGAACGGATTGACCCCGAGGATACAAGTTCGGAGTAAGTTTAGTGTTTTATAATTCCTTTTCTGATCATAGAGCTCAAATGCATTTTCAGACTATAGTAAATATTAACTCACAACGTTCGTGTAGGCCTATACGCTCGTGTAAACTTTTTAAATAACTGCTTAGTTTGTAATGATTTAGTGAAATATATTGATCTGCAAGTTTTGTTTGAGTTCTCCTGTGGTCTAGTGGTTAGATGAATTGCCAAGCGTGTTAGAGGTTACAGGTTCAAATCCACCACTAGCATATTTTTTTTCTCTCATCAAAACCGAATATGTTCATCAGTGGTTACAGTCTATATCAAACACACACGTATATAGGACACACGTTTGTGTGCATTTTATTTTGTGATTTCACCGGAATGAATAGTGTCCGCAATGGCAATAGATTGAAAAGCACGTTCTGTGCGCGCGCCGCCACAAGAGACTCACTGTATCCATGACACTGATAGCAGGACACGAGCGCTCAGCTTGAGTTCAAAAATAAAACATTTTAGCTCTAGATCTCTTATTTAAGAGCGGACTAAATGAATGATCTACTAGTTAACTAGAGATGTTTTATTTGTATTAGGTACAGCCGTTCATTGAGTGTATCAGTAAATGCGTGCGGTCGATGAGCCATAAACAGATACTCGCGGTTACGCAGTCTACCAATCAATAGATGTTTCTCTGTCCATCAACAGATACATTGTGCATCTATAATCATAATAGTCCATCAGTTTACTTTGGATAATGTGCTAACAGTTTTTTGCTTTTGTTTTGTTGTGTTTACATCGTCACCATCAGCCTTCAGAAATCATTCTGATATAATTTTTTTTTTAAATCAATGTTGTAAACAGTTATGCTGCTTAATTTTTTTTAACCTGTGATAGTTTTTTTAGGATTCTTTGAATGCACTTTTTTTTATTTATATAAGCACTATATAAGCAATATTTTATATATTTTTTTATATAAAAAAAACAAGTTTGGTCTTTTTATGTTTTTTTTTTTGAAAGGAAGTGTTAAGTGATATGAATGACTTTAAGTCTTTATGTTCTTAGGAAAGATTTCTATTTTGAATAAATGCTGTTCTTTTTAACTTTTTATACATCGAATCATTCTTAGTTCAGGCTGCCTCACAGCACCTTGATGGGGCATTAGCACATTGGGGGAGTGGGGAGTGTCTTTAGTCTCCCCAGGTGTAAATCACATTAATATTCATGGGCATTAACACTCCCACGCATACAGCAGTAATGACCCAAAAACTGATGTAAGAAATTCAAATCGTTATATTGATCTTTCTGAAAGAGTGGTCAGAATGATTTTCACTTCATTTTGAAGTAAAAATTCTAGCCTACAAGAATAGTAACTCAACAGTATTGTTTTCAACTATTCAGTATGTGTTAAATGGCCTTATTGCGGTGACATTTTTTTCCCAAAACGTACTAACCACGCATATTATTTTTTTTCTATAAAATGCAAACATGTACATCCATTTTGCTCACATATTATTGTAGCAGAGTTTGTGCTGAATACAGCAAATTTATATGTTGGCAAATGGTATGTTTTAAGTAGCTGAAATAAGCACAAATGTCAGGGCATACCAAAACACAGAAAGAGCCCGAAAACAGCTCAGACCCCAGAGGGTTAAGGCTAAGAAACCCAGTACAGTTACCGAACTGTGGAAGAGACTGGAAGAAGAATGGACCCCGATCACAGCAGAGCAGTGTGAGAATCTAGTGATGTCCAGTGGCCGCAGATGTGATCAGGTCATTCAAAGCAAGGGCCTCTACACTTCAATTTTGACTGTTGAAAGCCTAACATTTTTGTTGTAATGCTTGCTTTTGTGCTTCAAGGGTTATTGTCCTCTAATTTTGATCGCTGTGTTTTCCACAAAATAAAGGTTTTTGTTGAAGTACCTTGGTCTTTTTTTAAAAAAAATGCTAGTAGAACAATGGTATACCCACAGCGAATATCCCTCAAAAATTCAAGCAATGAAGATTAACAATATTTCTGAAAATAATCAAGTTTTCTTAATTGTTCTCTAATTTTGACCTCTACTATATATTAAATTGCATTCACATTTCACAACTGCTCCTTCTCCATACAGTGTGAAGTTCAAAAGTTTGGTGATAAATTCTGTTATTTTGAACTATTTATAAAAAATATATATTACGGTTTCCACAAAAATATTAAGCAGCACAACTGTTTTCATGGTGGATAATAAAAAGAAATGTTTCAGCATATTATAATTTCTGAAGGATTATGTGACACTGAAGACTGGAGTAATGATGCAGAAAATTAAGCTTTGCATCACAGGAATACATTACAATTTAAAATTGAATTAATAAAATGGCTACAAATCTTCATCAAATGTGTATATATATATATATATATATATATATATATATATATATATATATATATAATATATATATATATATATACATGAATTTATAAAAAAAATCTCCTTGTTCTCTAATCTAGTATGCTAGTCACATCAGTACTATTTCTATACCAGTGGTGCTTAGGTTCTATTGTCTATACTCATTACGTCTTCACTTTAACTGCTACAGCACCCTCACTAATTTGAGAAGCACACTCACTGATTTTTTTTCTGGAACAGATGCATCACTCTTATTCGTATCTCTGGTGTGTGAGATGATGAACCCTCATGATGTTTCCTAGTAACCAATGTGTCCTAATGATCTTTGACGGTGACAACAGAACCGTTCATATCTGCTGTGACATTTCACAAAATGCAAATCTAATTGTGCACCCCTAATAGCAGCCTACAAAGTATTTACTGAACCAAAACCGTGATGCAAACCAAACTGTGAGAAATGTGAACTGCTGCACTCTGACTAATTATTCACTCAAAGTCCACACAACAGCTTCACAGAGGGGACTAATATCCTCATTCCCAGTGGCATCTATCAAAGCACCACCACAGCCCTCTGATTCAGTAAAAGCTTGACTGCAGGTGGGTTAGACAGGTCAGATCCCCTCTGTCCAGCATTATAGCTGATCCCCTTCAACACACGGTCACCTTGATCTGGATGTCAACCGATGGACATTTTTCTCCATCATTCCATGTGAGCAGCTGATGTTATTTGGGCATCCGGCCATGAGGAGAGCGGACATCCGCCTGGCCATCACTTCCATGAAAACGATATGTCATTCATTCACTCAAACTCCCAGCCAGTCTCCTAGCAGTGTCCCAGACCACTTAGCAGTAGCCTGTCGCTCTGCTCATCAGTCAAGACACAGGACTGACCTTCTTTATAACTTTCATTAACCCAAGCGGGTGAGGAATATGTTAGACGATACTCCTTATTTACACTTCAATCTGATACCAAATACTATCAAGGCCAAAATAACCAATAGAAATAGAAATACTAATACAAATAAAACAATTATAGCCATTTAACATATGAAATAGTAGTCAGATTTTGTTTGTTTTTTAATGGATCAGTTCATTGAACATGAAAAAGTCAAGTGGGGGAAAAAAACTCAGTTATATTCAAAAAGTAAGATGAAATGGCTTGTAAATCAAATATATATTTATAACAGTATAGCAGTATTAGCAGACTTATATTTGTTGGAGATATAGATTGACTGATATTTATATACATTTTATGTCTTAGTAAGATGATATTTTGATTTGATAGTTTCAATTGTGGAGGGCAAAAAATAATGCATTGCAGTACAATGAAGACTGAGAGATCTATAAATAAACATTTCTAAAAAGCCTGATGGATTATATTTGATTACTTTTTTTTGCTAACAAAGTATAAGCTAACAATCATATGACAGAAGGCATGTAGATTGTGTACAACTAGCCAATTTTTTTTGTTTATAATTTAGAGGTCTTAGAAATCTGTGCATTAAATATGATAGAGTATGTTCTCTTACGAGAGGTTCTCTCGTATTGCGTAAGCTAGCTTACGCTACGGGAAAGATTCCATCTTTCTGAGAAATTGAAGCCAAAAAATTATCCTATAATTTTGTATCCATTGTCAACGCAGTTCAGCTGCAGCAGACCATGAGAGGGCTAGCTAGCCGCTCATTGGTTCGCTCACGGAGAACTGCTCAAGCCTATGAGGGAGCGCGGATGAACCCGCGACCAATGAGAGTCTGACTCGCTCTCATTACGTCACCGCCCCCGAAACGGGCGTGGATGAGGCTATAAATACCCCGAAATAGGCTGAATAATCTGATTTTTCATCCTTCAGCGACGCACCTGCATCTGCTGATCCTGAGAGAGAAGCCGCCGTCGTCGAAAAGGCACCTTCTAGCGAGCGTTTGGGAGACTGAGGAAGCCGGCCGTCTTCGCCACCTTCAGCCGTCCTGTGAGCTAGCGCCATCCGACGGATTGTATCCTTTTTACAAAAATGCTTCCTATATATTGTTGTATCTAAAAGAGCGAGCGTCTTTTTCAAGATGTCTCGTAAATTTTCTGGCGGCTCTTGCCGCGCTCCCCTCGAGGCTGGGGACCGCCACCTCTTCTGCGCTCTCTGCCTCGGATTGGAGCACGCCGAGCTCGCCCCCGCTGTGGCGGCTGCGAGCTCTGCGGAACTATGCCATTGTTGACCCCGCGGGCTCGACTTCGGCCACTAAGATGCTTCCGTGCCGCCTCTGACTTCGCCGCGGAGAAAGAAACGCCGCTCTCAGAGGCCGCCGGCCCCCAGCCGGAAGCGTTCATCCCGCCGGAGCCTCTCGCTCCCGCTCTCCATCTCCGCCGCTTCCGGACATACAGCTGCCGCCGAGTGGCCGCTCTGTTGCCTCCGTTGACGCCGCGGACACCAAGGAGACATGTTCGCTTCTCGCTTCAGACGGTGAGGATTGGTCCGATTCTCACGCCTCCTCGGCCCGAGAATCAACCGGGACCCGCGCAGCTACTTCCACCAGCGCTCGACTCCCGCCGCTAAACGGGCTGCGCCCTTTCTGCCTGATCTGCACGCAGAACTCACGAAGTCCTGGAACGCCCCGCTCTCTGCTAGAACTCGCTCTGACTCTTCCACCCCGCGTCGCGTTGTGGACGGAGCCGCAGAGAAGGGCTTTATCTCCATTTTCCCTGTAGAGGACCTGGTCGCCGCACGTCTATGCCGCCCTCCGCGAGATGGCGCTCATCACCTGTGCTACCCGCTAAAGCCTGCAGTCCGACTTCAAGCTTTCAGCCGCCGGCCAAGCAGCTTCTGCACCCCATGTCTACTACAGAGTGAGGTACTTCGTGAATGGGACGAGAGCGGGGGAAAAATCCCCCTTCAGTCGCGGATTGAGGATTTCCTGCAAATTTTGTTCTGCCTCGTCGCGCTAGCTCCTCTGCAGGCCGCTCAAGTGACCAGCCTCCTGCACGAGCCCCACCCTAGCGCCTAGCTAAACACAGTCAGACTTCTCAGCGACACCAGGGCGGCCGCCCTCGCTCGCTCTGACAGCCGCCACAGACCGCCGCCTCCCGGGGGCCTCGGCAGAGGATCGCGCTGAAAACTGATTACTCGAAGTCTGCTTAGCGTGGTTGAGAAAAAGACGGCGCTCTCCCGCCGCGGCCGGATCGCCGTCAAAGTTTCGCCCTCTGTTAGTCCCCGCTCACGCGGCTACTACAGCAGTGTACCCCGCCATTACCAAGCCGGTATCCCTTCCCGCTTGCATGAGCACAAACGCCGTGTTTACGGCGTCCCAGAGAAATCTCAAAAAGAGCGTAAAAGCCTCTTGTGTAGAAAATGTGCCCACAACACTGTGTTCACTCATACACAAAACGCCGTGTTTACGGCGTCCCAGAGAAATCTCAAAAGAGAGTAAAAGCCTCTTGTGTAGAAAATGTGCCCACAACACTGTGTTCACTCATACACAAAGACACTCCTGTTCCCGTGTCTCACACAGGGTCCACTCTCATAAAGCGGTCCCAACCTGCTCGAGTTTCAGTGTACATAAGCGCGCCCACGAACCCGTGCGCGCGTCCCACCTCTGTTACACGGTCCATAAACTTGTGTAGAGAATGTGCCCACAACACTGTGTTCACTCATACACAAAGACACTCCAGTTCCCCTGTCTCACACAGAGTCCACTCTCATAAAGCGGGCCAAGCCCGCTCGAGTCTTAGAGTGTATAAACGCGCCCACAAGCCCGTGTGCGCGTCTTACTTCTGTTCACTCTGTTACAGGGCCCATAAACTCCCCTCCGAGTGTACGTCCCGCTGTTGTAAACACTATCAGCGCGCTCACGCAGCCCGCGAAGTGCAGCGACGGGGACCATGTAGCCATTCACCCCCTAGCGTCACGCTTCAAAGCGTGGGAAGCAGTGGGTGTTAAACACAATAAAGCTAGGCTATCGCTTACAGTTTTGCCGCCGCCCTCCTCGCTTCCGAGCGCGGCTAGAAACTACTGTGAACCCAGAAGCAGTGACGCGCTGCTCCGTTCAGAGATAGCAATTCTGTTGTGCAAAAAGGCTACAGAGAGGGTGCCTCTGGCTATGAGCGAGTCGGGGTTTTAAGAGACCGTTCAAAATGCTCACTATCAGAAAACTCCTCGCGCATGTGCGCCAGGGGGACTGGTTCATATCACTAGATCTGAAAGATGCATACTTTCAGATCCAGATAAATCCCCTTCACAGGCCATTCTTACGTTTCGCCTCGAAGGCCAGGTTTATCAATACACCGCCCTACCGTTCGGCCTATCCCTAGCACCCCGTACGTTCACGAAGTGCATGGATATGGCGCTCGCCCCCCTGCGGAGTCAGGGGCTGCGAATACTGAACTACTTGGACGGCTGGCTGATTTTGGCACAATCTCAGAGAGAGTTACTGTCTCATCGTACAGTTCTCCCCGACCGTCTGAAAGTTTTGGGCCTCTCTATCAACTGGACAAAGAGCGTACTACAACCCAGTCAGACTATCTCCTTCTTGGGTATAGAGCTGGACTCGGTCACGATGACGGCGCCTCTGTCAACGCAGCGCGCGCACCGTGTGCAGCGTCTCGCCGCATCTTTTCAGATGAACAGACTCACGCCTTTGAAAACATTTCAGAGAGCGTTGGGCTGTATGGCCTCAGCCTCCGCGGTGCTCCAGCTGGGGTTACTGCGCATGCGCCCGCTTCAGCTTTGGTTGAGGAGCCGTGTGTCTCACCGAGCGTGGACCACGGGCCACCAGCTGATAAAAGTAACGCAGACCTGTATCACAGCTCTGCAGCCATGGTCAGTGGCAGAATGGTTTCAGCGGGGCGTTTCCATGGGGACAGTTTCACGCCGAAAAGTCATCTCGACAGACGCCTCCAACACGGGTTGGGGAGCGGGCTGCGAGGGCTCACCGGCCTTCGGCCCCTGGTCAGCTCAAGAGAGCCTCCTACACATAAACTGTTTGGAGAGGTTGGCGGTCGAGAACGCGCTCATGCGCTTTCTCCCGCGCATTCAGGGCCACCACGTGCTGATCCGTTCGGACAATATAGCCGTGGTCTCTTATATAAACCGTCAGGGCGGAGTCAGATCCAGGAATCTTTTCCAGCTGACAGAACGCATCTTAGTTTGGTCTCAGTGTCACCTGCTCTCGCTCTGGGCGACGCACGTGCCGGGACATCTGAACGACGGTCCAGACAGCCTGTCCAGGAACCCCACTCCCCCCGGGGAGTGGTCCCTGCATCCTCTTACAGTTCAGAAACTGTGGTGTTTATTCGGCAGAGCAGAGGTGGACGTCTTCGCCTCGGCGGAGAACACCCACTGCCCAATATTTTTCTCAAGGAGCGAGGACGCGCTAGCCCAAACCTGGCCCAGCCGCCCGCTTTATGCTTTCCCTCCGGTCTCTCTGCTACCACAGGTGCTTCAGAGAATCAGAGAAGCGCAGCACTCGGTGCTCCTCATAGCCCCGCGCTGGGAGGGTCAGACTTGGTTTCCGGAGCTCACGCAGCTGTCACAGACAGCGCCGTGGCCCATTCCAGTCAGAGCAGATCTCCTCTCCCAAGCTCGCGGCACGATCTGGCATCCCCACCCAGAGCGCTGGGCGCTACACGCGTGGGTGCTCAACAACTACCCGTTGCTTTGCCAGAGGGAGTGTTAAACACGATCATGCAGGCTAGAGCGGCTTCTACCAGAAGGCTCTATGCGTCAAAATGGTCTGTGTTCTCAGAGTGGTGCACCGAAAAGGGTCTGGACCCACGGTTATGCGAGGTTCCCTCCTTGCTAAATTTTCTCCAAGAGATGCTGGACAAGGGCAGATCCCCGTCCACTCTTAAGGTGTATGTGGCAGCCGTCGCGGCGTTTGCTGAACCCCGGCGCGGCCAGTCACTGGGCAAAGATGGGTTGGTAGTCCGCTTCCTCAGGGGAGCTAGAAGGATGAACCCCCCTTCGCCCCCTTCGGTGCCGATTTGGGACCTTTCCATAGTTCTTGATGCTATGAAAGCTCCCCCATTCGAACCGTTAAACACCGTGGACCTAAAGTACCTGTCGCTAAAGACCGTTTTTCTACTCGCGCTCGCGTCAGTAAAACGGGTGGGAGACCTACACGCGCTGTCCACCAGCGCGTCCTGTCTTGAGTTTGGACTAATGACTCCTTAGTCGTTCTCAAACCTAGGCATGGCTATGTCCCCAAAGCGATCGGCACCCCGTTCAGGGCACAAGTTATATCCCTATCGGCTCTGCCTGCATCCGATAGCGAATCTGATACTAATCTCCTATGTCCGGTCAGGGCCCCGAGATTATACGTTACTCGCACTGCTCCGGTCAGACGATCCGAGCAGCTTTTTGTTTCGTTCGGTGGGCGCACCAAGGGGTTGGCCGCTTCGAAACAGTCCCTATCCAGATGGATTGTTGATGCCATTGCAGCAGCATACGCATCTAAAGACCTGCCATGCCCTCTGGGCATCAGGGCTCATTCCACTAGAGGCATGGCCTCATCGTGGGCATGGTCCAGCGGAATTTCCATTCACGACATTTGCGTGGCAGCGGGATGGGCTTCCCCCTCCGCCTTTGTCAGATTTTACAATCTGGAAGTACCCGTCTTGCAGGCTAAACTACTAGCAGTTTAGTATGTTTCAGCTCTTCTGGTTGAGCTGCACTATAGGGGGTTAATTACACAGACCGAGTTCGTTCTGTTCCCTCTCTATAATGTGCTTATGTACCACACAGTCACCGGCCCGCTCCGCTGGCCTTTTGTCACATGTATATATATTCATTCCCACTTACAGAGTTCCCCGGGGTCCCCCTGGGTCTAATAGTGGATGCTTAGCACGCACGGCGTTTACCAGGTGTTCCCGTAGCGTAAGCTAGCTTACGCAATACGAGAGAACCTCTCGTAAGAGAACGAATCGGTTACCTAACGTAACCTCGGTTCTCTCTAGATGAGGGAACGAGTATTGCGTTCCTGGCCGTGCTTGTGCTACTGGCAATTGTCGCTTCAGTTATGAAAAACCAGATTATTCAGCCTATTTCGGGGTATTTATAGCCTCGTCCACGCCCGTTTCGGGGGCGGTGACGTAATGAGAGCGAGTCAGACTCTCATTGGTCGCGGGTTCATCCGCGCTCCCTCATAGGCTTGAGCAGTTCTCCGTGAGCGAACCAATGAGCGGCTAGCTAGCCCTCTCATGGTCTGCTGCAGCTGAACTGCGTTGACAATGGATACAAAATTATAGGATAATTTTTTGGCTTCAATTTCTCAGAAAGATGGAATCTTTCCCGTAGCGTAAGCTAGCTTACGCAATACTCGTTCCCTCATCTAGAGAGAACCGAGGTTACGTTAGGTAACCGATTCGTTTTATAGGTTAAAAGCCATCGTATTTAAACATTTAACAAAACTTACAACATGCCATTGAAAAAATAACTTTTTTAGACTGTCTATTAGCTTTGAGCTCATCTATATGTTATACTCCTTCAATTTTACTAATTTACCTTTTAGCATTAAACACATTAAAAATGTACAGTCTTTCTCAGTCATGAAAATAAACCAAAAATATTTAATGTTTACTGTACCATCAGATGCTCTATCCAATGAGAACAAATACAATCACAATTTTTTGTTGTAAAATAACAGTCTAATGAATTAATTGTTCACAGTAAGACCATGTGTATTAAATTGATAGTTCAGGCAGAAATGAAAATTAATTTACTCAACCCCATGACTTTTCTTCTACCATGGAACACAAAATAATATTTTTTTGGAAAGTGTTATGGCCCAAACAATATTGGACACCAATGATTATTCCACAGAAGAAAGAATGTTAAATGCTAATATTACACATATAATACTAAAACACTGTGCAGCATTCACTGAAAACTGCCTACTGTTAGAAAAATACAAATGTAAAAAGTACATACACATCAGTAAACAATAATATGCTACACTGTTGTTCCATTACTATTTGTCATATTGCTACGCTGCATGCATAATTCAGTAGGTGGCGTCCAGTTACTATGATTATTTTTAATTTTTAATTCAATACAGAATGCATACAGAACATTTGCATTATATGCATACTGCACAAATGGTAAGTCAAGTCAAGTCAAGTCACCTTTATTTATATAGCGCTTTTTACAATACAAATTGTTTCAAAGCAGCTTTACAGAGATAACAGGAAAACAATGTTGTAATAGTATTGTTCAATTGAAAATTAAATGTCCCCAACTAAGCAAGCCAAAAGGCGAAGGCAACAGTGGCAAGGAACCAAAACTCCATCAGGTTCAATTTTTCAATTCAATTCAAGTTTATTTGTATAGCGCTTTTCACAATACACATTGTCTCAAAGCAGCTTTACAGAAAGTGCAATTCAGAAATGTACAAAGAAAAATACAGTTAGTTAATCATGTATAAATTTAGGCATAACATATCGCTGGTGTTTAGTCGTCTCTTCACAGGCGTCGAGTCGTCTCTCCACAGGCGTTTAGTCGTCACTCCACCGGCGTTTAGTCGTCTCTCCACAGGTGTTGGGGCATCTGAAGTCTTCGTGAGAGGCTGGATACAAACTGGAGCTGACGAACGCTATTTACCTCGGGACTAGCGTCCCGAGATAACAGCAGAAAGACAGATGGGAAATAATTAGCATAGCTGATGTTCATAATATTAATGCATTCGAACTGATTCAGAAGTAGTATAAAAGGTAAGCATTAAGTGAATGCTTGGTTAAAGAGATGCGTCTTTAATCTAGTTTTAAACTGGGACAGCGAGTCTGAGTCTCGAACAATATCAGGAAGGCTATTCCAGAGTTTAGGAGATAAATGTGAGAACGCCCTCCCTCCTTTAGTAGACTTAGATATCCTAGGAACGACCAGAAGCCTCGAATTTTGTGATCTTAAAGAGCGCGATGGATTGTAGGGCGATAGAAGGTCTGTTAAATACACAGGAGCTAAACCATTTAGAGCTTTATAAGTCAATAGTAATACTTTGTAATTGATACGGAACTTAATAGGTAACCAGTGTAGAGATGATAAAATTGGTGTTATATGATCATATTTTCTTGATCTAGTAAGAACTCTAGCGGCTGCATTTTGCACTAACTGTAGTTTGTTTATTGAGGATGCAGGACAACCAGCTAATAAAGCATTACAGTAATCTAGTCTCGAGGTCATGAATGCATGAACTAACTTTTCTGCATCTGAAACAGATAGCATGTTACGTAGCTTAGCAATGTTTCTAAGGTGGAAAAAGGCTGTTCTTGTAACATATGAGATATGATTTTCGAAAGTCAAGTTGCGGTCTAGTATAACACCCAGGTCTTTTACTGTAGTGGATAAAGTAACAGGACATCCTTCTAAATTAAAGTTGTATTGTAAGGGATTTTGTGGGTAGTTTTTTGGACCAATAAGTAATACCTCCGTTTTATCTGAATTTAATAGCAGGAAATTACACGTCATCCAGCATTTTATATCTTTTAGACACTCTGTCAAGTTAGATAAGTTAGTGTTTTCATCTGGTCGTGATGAGATATATAATTGAGTGTCATCAGCATAACAGTGAAAACTAATTCCATGTTTTCTTATAATATTACCAAGTGGCATCATATATATTGAGAATAGCAGAGGGCCTAGGACAGATCCTTGCGGCACTCCATAGTCTACTGATGTTATCTTTGATTTTTCCCCATTTAAACAGACGAAATGGTAACGGTCTGATAAGTACGATCTAAACCAGCTTAATGCCTGTCCCTGAACACCAGTGTAGTTTTGTAGTCGATCTAAGAGTATTTTATGATCTATAGTGTCGAACGCGGCGCTAAGATCAAGTAGAACTAGTATTGAGATACAGCCTTGGTCAGAGGCTAAGAGTAAATCATTTGTAATTTTAACTAGCGCAGTTTCTGTGCTATGATGCGGTCTGAATCCCGACTGAAATTTTTCGTAGATATCATTTTTTTGCAAGAAAGTGTACAATTGAGCGGACACAATTTTTTCTAGTATTTTAGACATAAATGGAAGATTTGAGATGGGTCTGTAATTTGCTAGGTTATTTGGATCTAATTGCGGTTTCTTAATGAGAGGTTTTATTACTGCCAGCTTGAATATTTTTGGAACGTGACCTAAAAATAGAGACGAGTTAATAATATTGAGAAGAGGCTCTTCCACTACAGGTAACACTTCGGTAACACTTTATTTGAAGGGGTGTGCATAAGACTGACATGACACTGTCATAAACATGACATAACACCTGTCATGAACATGAAGGAGTCTTTATGAATGTTTATGACTGTTGTCATTAAGTGTCATTCGGTAAATTATGACACTTTTAATGCAAAGTTGACATTGTTTAAAATGTCTTTGTTATGACAACTTGACATTAACAAAGACAAAAATGTCTTTGTTATGACAACTTGACATTAACAAAGACAAAAAATGTCTTTGTTATGACAACTTGACATTACCCAAGAAAAAATGTCTTGATTATGACAACTTGACATTAACAAAGACAGAAATGTCTAATTATCAAACTTAAACCATTTTGCTGTGTAATAACCCTTAATGACATCTTTATAACTAGTACAATGTGTTCCACTTTACTTGAGGACAGGTAATATTCATGACACAGTTATAATGGTGTCATGACGGCCAAAGTTGTGACAGGTTGACAGGTTATGATTTCTTGGTTAATGTCAAGTTGTCATAACAAAGACATTTCTGTCTTTGTTAATGTCAAGTTGTCATAATCAAGACATTTTTGTCTTGGGTAATGTCAAGTTGTCATAACAAAGACATTTTAAACAATGTCAACTTTGCATTAAAAGTGTCATAATTTACCGAATGACACTTAATGACAAAAGTCATAAACATTCATAAAGACTCCTTCATGTTCATGACAGGTGTTATGTCATGTTTATGACAGTGTCATGTCAGTCTTATGCACACCCCTTCAAATAAAGTGTTACCAACACTTCTTTAAGTAGTTTAGTGGGTATTGGATCTAATAAACATGTTGTTGGTTTAGATGCAATGATTAGTTTATTTAGTTCTTCCTGTCCTATAGTTGTAAAGCGGTGTAGTTGTTCTAGGGGGGCCATAATTGAGGCCGAGTCATAAGACACCATAGAGGATTGTACATTTACAATTGTGTTTCGGATGCTTTCTATTTTCTCATTGAAGTAATTCATAAAATCATTACTACTATATTGTAACGGAATATTTTGCTCTGGAGATGTCTGATTATTTGTTAGTCTAGCCACGGTGTTAATAAAAACCTTGGATTATTTTGGTTATTTTCAATTAATTTGCGGATATGCTCAGCCCTGGCTGATTTTAGAGCCCTTTTATAACGTGACATACTGTCTTTCCACGCGATTCTGAAGACCTCTAAATTAGTTCGTTTCCATTTACGCTCTAAGTTACGAGTTTCTCTCTTGATAGCATGCATAGCACTGTTGTACCATGGTGTTTTAGTTTTCTCTCTAACCTTTTTTAATCTAATTGGTGCAACAATATCTAGTGTACTAGAGAAAATGTTGCTCATACTGCTAGTCATTTCCTCTAGTTCATCTGTTTGTTTGGGTTTACTGAGCAGCTGAGATAGATCAGGTAAGCTATTTGAGAATCTATCTATAGTGGTTGGAAGGATTGTTCTGCCTGGTCTATAACGTGGTGCAACATGACAAATTTCAGCAGTGCGTATTATGCAAGTTACCATGTAATGATCAGTGAGATCGTCACTTTGCGGTATAATATCTATATCGGTTGGATCGGTTCCATATGAAATAATTAAATCTAGTGTATGATTTAGCCGATGAGTGGGACCACTGACGTTTTGCTTCACCCCAAAAGAGTTTAATAGATCTCTAAACGCAGCCCCTAACGCATCATTTGTATTATCTACGTGTATGTTAAAGTCGCCAATAATTATTGCTTTATCGACATTGACCAATAGGTCTGAGAGAAAGTCTGCAAAATCTTTTAGGAAATCAGCATATGGCCCTGGGGGTCTATATACGGTAGCCAATGCTAGAGACAGTAAGGATTTCTTTCTTACATCTAAGAGCGTAACATTTAGCACAAGTACTTCAAACGAATTAAACCTATGACAAGTTTTCTGAGTCACATTAAGAATATCTCTATAGATTGTTGCAACACCGCCGCCACGACCGATCAGACGGGGCTCATGCTTATAACAGTATCCTGGTGGAGTAGACTCATTTAGACCGAAATAATCATTTGGTTTAAGCCAGGTTTCAGTAAGGCACAGAACATCGAAATTATTATCTGTGACCATTTCATTTACAATAACCGCCTTAGGTGTGAGCGATCTAATGTTTAGAAGACCTAGCTTTAGAAATTGTTTTTGTTCACTGATATTTAGATTTTCTGGTTTAATTACAATAATATTCTTGCTAGATCTTACAGTAGATTTGTTGTTTGGCTTCACTAAGCGAGGAATAGACACAGTTTCTATATAATGTTCTACATTGGTACTTATATCAATTAAGTTTGGACAGCAAAGACTATGATTTGGACTTTGACTTACTAGTCAGATGGTGTGTAGCGTCTTGGAGATGTTGTCCGACAGAACAGCCGCTCCGACTCTGCTGGGGTGCAGACCATCAGGACGGAAGAGCCTAGGTCGCTCCCAAAACAGATTCCAATTATTTACAAAGAGCAGTTTCTGTTCATTACACCATGACATTAACCATTCATTTAAAGCAAATAATCTACTGAACCTTTCTTGTCCAAGTCGGTAAGTGGGAAGCGGTCCAGACACGACGATCGTTGCTCTAGGCGATGTGCTGCGTACCGTCTCGATCAGGCTCCTGTAGTCCTTCTTCAGAACCTCCGTCTGCCGCAGCCTGATGTCATTCGTCCCCGCGTGCAGCACGACAGCTCCGACGCGCTCGTCACCGTTCAGGATCTCGGGAACCTGCGCAGCGACATCAAGAACACGAGCACCAGGAAAGCAGTGAGTGCGCACCTTACCTTTACCCGAGGTAGCACGGACATGACGGACCATGGAAGTGCCGATGATCACGGCGTCGTCGCGTTCCGACTCGCGAAGAGGGGAGAAGCGGTTCCGGGTGGAGATCTCGAAGACCGGGAGGGGCGGAGAGGTTCTTGCTCTGGTCCTGGCTCGTGTCGTGACCCAGGGTGCAGGAGTGATTGAAGGCAGAGATGATCGCGTCCTCCTGGGCAGAGACGCACGGAGTAGACGAAGTCGGAGTCAAAGTCACAAAGTTACTAACCACTGACTTGTGAGCATCGGCGCGTGATGTTTCAAGCGCTGATTGCCGATCTCGCAGCTCGGCTTGCTTCTCCAGCAGAACACGAATCTGCTTCTCCACCGACTCCAGCTCCAATCGTACCGAAATCAGCTCGAATGTGTCCTCACCTGCACTCAGAGGTAACGTTAGACACACATCCGATATGTTCGCCATTATAACAGATGAACAGTAAATTAGTAGTAATAGTAATCAGTAAAGCAATCCGATTTTTTTTTTTTTTTTTTTCTTTATAAGGAATAGTATCGAGGATAAGTTCACATGATATAAAAATAGAAAGTGCCTGTTTACAATTGAGTGGTAAAGAAGAAAATCAAGGATTAATGAATCAATTCGAGGGAGCTCCAAACACAAACACAGACCGCACGCAGACCGCACGCAGATGTGCCTGATAATTACTACTATCAGGTGACAGAATGGAGAAAAAAACCTTGGGAGAACCCAGGCTCAGTCGGGGGGCCAGTCCTCCTTTGGCCAACGAATGAACAGTGTATGATTATGAGTTAGGCAGCATAATGTCAGGAGTCAGATGGGATCAGAACTTTCACGATATTATCCAGTTCATCTGGTTGGGGGTTGGGTCATCCAGCCGGTGAGGGGATGAGTGTGATGAGGTGTCCATGGGCCATGAGTAAGAGTAATATTATAATAAAGTACGCTAATAATATTAAAATTATGTATGCTTTTCAGACTATAGTTAGCGGACTATAGTTAGTGATTATAGTTCACTCTGGACTGCGTCTTATGTAACAGATATTAAGGAGTATGGGCAAACTACGGGCAAACAAATGAATTATGATTTTCACCTATCTTTATTGACTTAGCCTGGAGTTAACCCTCATTTACAATACAACCATGACTTATGCCTGCCTGATGAGCTTCTCTAAGTGTATCGCTTAATCAAATAATCAATGGGGAGACCCTGAAGACTCCCGCTAGATTAATTCTTAATAGACTGCACACTTGTGTTTGTTCTACAAAATGTCTTTAGGACACCTCATTGGTGTGAAATTACTACAAAAACACAAACTTATTTATTTATCTTTTGTAACATTATAGTTACATAAATGAGTTTCTAAATCGTTATCTGACTAGTTGAATTCTATAGGATTTCCAAGAGACGTGTGTGTTGTAGTTCTTTAATAGTCCACCTGGAAATAAAACCGTCATGACGACAAACCACGTCTTTGAAGAAGAAAGCGGTTGTGTTTACAACTGTGACAATGAATGCTTATCAGCATCAATTAAACACTGTATTATTGTACATTTTATTGGTCAAAATGATTGATTTTACTTTTATGCCAAAAATCATTAGGCTATAAGTAAATATCATGTTCCATGAAGATATTTTGTAAATTTCCTACCGTAAATAAAACATTTATTTTTGTGAGTGAATGTAGCACAATCACGAACATTAAAGCAACACTATGTAACATTGTTTACCTTAAAATGATGTTTCCAAAATCTTATCAGTGGTTCATCAAGTCGTAACAGGGTGAAAGGCACTTCTGCCATAGCCTGACGGGGTCTGTATCACTTTTACTGGCACTATGTAACTTCGGGGTTCGGGTAGGAACCCGACCACAAAAAGAACTACAAAATTCGACAGCTTTACGTCAAGCGCTACAATAGTCATTATTTCGTTTTTGTTCGTTTCTGATGTCGCAATACATCATCCTTTCATTAAATCATGCTCTACCTTGTCTGTGGACATCTTTCATTCTAAAGCCGGTGCTGGATAAACAGCGAGCGCGCCCTGCGACGGTAGGCTAAATTATTTATGACAGAGGTAATGGACAATTTCGTTTTCAACCAGTAGGGCAACCGAAAAGCAAAAAAGTTACAGTACTTGGTGATACTTTTAATGGACAACTTTAAAGGCGATTTTCTCAATGTTTTGATTTGTTTGCACCCTCAGATTCCAGATTTCCAAATAGTTGTATCTCGGCCAAATATTATTCATCATAACAAACTATACGTCAATGGAAAGCTTATATATTCAGCTTTCAGGTGATGTAAAAATCTCAATTTCCAAAAATCAACCCATGTGACTGGTTTTGTCATCCAGGGTCACAAATGAAATATTTATTACATGCACGCCGGTCTGTTA
Source organism: Chrosomus eos (assembly GCA_036326025.1). NCBI lineage: Eukaryota > Metazoa > Chordata > Actinopteri > Cypriniformes > Leuciscidae > Chrosomus > Chrosomus eos. The sequence goes on along the minus strand of CM070824.1, from coordinate 25,483,763 downwards.
TCGTAGGAGCATTGACTTTACATTTTAATGCCCCTAAACATGACTTAGAACAACACACATTTTGTTTGGTTTCTTTCTTTACATGTCAATAAGAAGTCCTCTTGGCCAATGAAAGCTGCGATAGAGTCCAGACCTTCTGCCGTCAGTCTGAAGGTTTGACTACACGAGACTATGGCATTTGCTCATGTAACTTTTCAATGTTTTTACCGCATTACTATGTAATTTCTGGTTTCCAAATGGCCAAAGTCAAAAGAACCCATCCCCAATTTTCTATGATATTGTGTCTAGAGATATAGGTCCCGACATTAGTGCAAATCAACAGATGTTTTCCACTACTTTATCATATGCCATGTGTATCTTTATAACACTTTTAAAAGTAGTATGACACCACACCAATTGGATGTATCTTTCATTGTCTGAAGCACAAACCTGTAGAACAATGTGTTTGCTGAAGTTTAATATTTAGGGTTAGACATTTGTTTGAATAAAAAATTCAGTCTTACAACTGGTTGTCAAAACTGGGTTTTCACTGTTTTGTGCAATCAATAAACATAGTCCAGAGTGTTTCATGCTTCTCTGTAATACTCATTTGGCTCTAAGCTAAAGCCTATTCATCAGTTCCATGAACCAATTCAAATTTAATTTTACAATAGTGCATGAAAAGAGTGTCACGTTGTCAACAAGAGGTCAGGGCCGTCATAGTCAAGAGTGCGCACACTCCTGTCAGTGCTTATTGACAACATCAACCCTACAATCACTGATCTGAGTCACAGTGGGAAAATACTGATGTATTTTGCTGCAGATTGTTGATGCATTATTCGGAGTGCTTCAGGTGAGAGCTGCTACACTGTATTGCTTGTCGATCAAGGTGCATTATTGTCAAGGCCATTTTCAATAGTTACAAAAAAATATTCTGAAGATGATACAGCAATTGTACAACAATGGCCTTAGTTATTCCACAAACAGACAAACAAGTAGGCCAACTCGTCATCCTGCATTATAAATAGAGGCTTGTTGGGAAGCACGAGAAACAAATGATTTGACATGAAACATTGCTATAGGATAACTACTGTATAAGAACTTTGTAAAAGTTGGAACAAATGCTAATACACTGAGGACGGATGTGTGTAGGATGTGGTATCTGACCTGAGTGCAGTGACCTCTCCTTCTGCCCCAGGGTTGTGCGGTGAAAGTCACTGTCTATTAAACAACTTGGACTTTTTTGCTCTTCAACATTGTTCTCCGTTTTGGGAACTGAACTCGAGTTCAGACTTTCCTACCACAGTGCTTTTACTGTCCATAAGAGCAGCTCTGAGGTCTACAATGTACTTTTTCCATCTCTAAATGACTGTAGGGGACATACTGCTAACCTGTGAAAATATTCCAGAGCGGAAGGTAAAACTGAGGAAATTATACAGCTCTCAATATTACAATCGTTTTTCTCTACACACCTACTTATACTTACATAAATGTCTTTTTTACCTGCCCTAGAACACACTATTGTTTCAGTAATCAATATTGAAAATATATATTTAGCCTTTAAAAGCATACACTTACTCACTCATACTTTAAGAGCTGCAGTAATTCTTAATACATAAAATGTTATATTAAAACTAGGGCCGGGACTCGATTAAAAAAATTAATCGGTAACACTTTATTTGAAGGGGTGTGCATAAGACTGACATGACACTGTCATAAACATGACTTAACACCTGTCATGAACATGAAGGAGTCTTTATGAATGTTTATGACTGTTGTCATTAAGTGTCATTCGGTAAATTATGACACTTTTAATGCAAAGTTGACATTGTTTAAAATGTCTTTGTTATGACAACTTGACATTAACAAAGACAAAAATGTCTTTGTTATGACAACTTGACATTACCCAAGACAAAAATGTCTTGATTATGACAACTTGACATTAACAAAGACAGAAATGTCTTTATTTGACAACTTGATATTAACCAAGAAATCATAACCTGTCAACCTGTCACAAATATGTCATAACAGGTCTAATTATCAAACTTCAAGCATTTTGCAGTGTAATAACCCTTAATGACATCTTTATAACTAGTACAATGTGTTCCACTTTACTTGAGGACAAGTAAAATATTCATGACACAGTTATAATGGTGTCATGACGGCCAAAGTTGTGACAGGTTGACAGGTTATGATTTCTCGGTTAATGTCAAGTTGTCATAACAGAGACATTTCTGTCTTTGTTAATGTCAAGTTGTCATAATCAAGACATTTTTGTCTTGGGTAATGTCAAGTTGTCATAACAAAGACATTTTAAACAATGTCAACTTTGCATTGAAAGTGTCATAATTTACCGAATGACACTTAATGACAACAGTCATAAACATTCATAAAGACTCCTTCATTTTCATGACAGGTGTTATGTCATGTTTATGACAGTGTCATGTCAGTCTTATGCACACCCCTTCAAATAAAGTGTTACCAATTAATCTAATTAATTAGAGGCTTTGTAATTAATTAATCGAAATTAATCGCATTTTAATCGCATAAATATTTGACCTGAGAACAGTGAGAAGTCATTTTTTTCACATGGATTTTTAGTATACCATTGAATAATGACTGAATAGGCCTACATAAGCTTAAGCAACAACATATTGTTTATTTTTGTTCAACCAAGTCCAACAGACCAGTGCAATTTTTGCCATTAAGTGTAGCAATAGCATATTGCAACACTACACTAATAGCAATAGCGAATTCCTTGTTGCAGCTTGCACACAACCATGCTCTTATCGACGCTTCCATCCGTTCGTTTTTTATAACATAATTTCCCATCCACGGGGCCAACCAAAGCGATCGAGGCGATGTATTTTTCTTATTGCAGAACTTATACATAACTACCAACTCAGGGAAGTTAAGCAAGGTGTACAAACAAACAAACAAAGGTACCTAACAGAAAATAAATATCCTGGGTTTGCATACATCAAATTATGTAATACATACAAAAGAAAGAAAAGCATAATAATGTCAAGTCATGTCTTTGAATAAATCATCATAATGCATCAAAACATTTTCACTTTTCTTGTTATTTATTTATAAGTCTAAAGGCCATTGCACACTGAGTCCGAAATTCGCATCCGAAATTTCCGCACGTTAAAAAAAAAAAATCGACCTCACGTTATGTCAATCACGCTTGCACACTGCCTCCGAAACTTTCGTCCGTCATAAAAAAATTCGGATCAGGTTCGATTTTCTGCGTTTTTCGCATCCACAGCCAGCATTTTGAGAGGTCTTTTGACTATTCAGACCCACCGTACAAGCGAACGACACAATCCAGAATGGCATCTGACAAGTTGATACACTTCGTCTCGCAGCACAAAGTACTGTATGATAAACAAACCATGATACAGCTGTTCTGTATGCCCAGCGTTTCTGCCGGCCGTGTGTGTGTGTGTGTGTGTGTGTGTGTGTGTGTGTGTCTTTTTTGGTGGTCTTCTTTTTAATATGTGGCTCCAGTATCGCTAGCAAAGCATCAAACTGTTCCATTGACATTCTGAGGTAAATTTTGAATCGCTCGGGATAATTGCGGAACTCCTTGACGAGCTGAAACTCTCCTTCCTCTCGGCACAAGATTGGATGGACCCTCTTTTTCTTCTTTTTCTCTTTTAAACAAGAGAGAGGGCAACAAAATCATCCTCACTGCTTGACGAATCCATTTTGTATTTTTTTGCGTTTTTTTTCCGCAAAGGTTTAATAAATACACATCGGACTCAGTGTGCAAGGTTTCTGTGTGTGACGAAATTAAAGGCTGACGAGCACGAAAAAACGCATACGAAAATTTCGGACTTCAGTGTGCAATGTCCTTAAGGGACGAAATAAAAGAGTCAAAATCAGCCAGAAAAAGAGGAAAGCTCAAAGGAGATTTAAGCCATTTTTGCTTGTGGATGAAGAATTTTGCATACAAGATAAAGAAGTTAACAACATACTCAAGGGAAAGCAACTTTGGATTTTCATAATAAAAAATAACCTCTTTGAGAGTGAAGGTGTGAGTCACATTTGTAGGACTAAATACAAAATAACTTAATTTAGTCCGACTGAGGCGATCTATGAAGCGCGATCCCGTCAGCTCTTCTGACGCTAGTTGGTGCTCCAGTATAATCGGTCCGCCGAAACTCATCCAGTGAGAAACGTTCCGTGGTGCAAAGTCTAAAGTCTGTAATTAATTAATCTTAATTAACGCGTTAATGTCTGTAATTAATTAATCTTAATTAACGCGTTAAAGTCCCGGCCCTAATTAAAACATATTTTAAATTAAATTTAAATTAAATTAAATTAAATTAAATCACCTGTAAGGCATTATGCTCTAGTCTGTCATTCCAAACCGGTATGCATTTCTTCGGTGGAATGCAAAAAAAGACAATGCTGAGATTCAAACAACTTTGGACTCCATTAACTTTCATTAAATGGACAGATATATTTCATAATATCTTGTTTTGTCTCTGGAGCGGCAGCCATCACGGGACGAGACTCTGGAAGGGCGGCGGCCATGACTGGACGAGACTCTTCCATAGAAGTAAAGAATGTCATACAGGTTTGGAATTACATGCCTCTTTCCGATGCATATTAGGTTTATTATAGAATGCACCTTATTTGCAAAAAAGTAATTAAATAATTTGCTTGGGAAAATGGTCAATTATACCATATCTGACTGCAGAATGAATTATTGAATTAAATAAAATCATTATTAAACAAGCCAACACTATATGAAGATGTTGTTCTTGCAGTTTAATCATTGTTATTGTTATTGTTAATGAAAACTAAAACAAAATTTCATTGAATCTGATTTTTTTTTTGCTAACTGAATTCAAAACTAATGAAATTAGAAAAAACTCAAAAACATATTAATGACTCCCAAAAAAATTATATAGAATATGTTGTAAAGGTTCCTAATTGTAAATCCCACCTTCAATAAACATATAACACTTGAGTGATAAGACTGGTAATGGCACTTTCTAACTGTCTTTAAATTAAGCAAGTATACAAAAATAGTCAAACTCCGCATGTTATCAAATTTCTCAACAAACGTAAACCGAAAGAATGTCTGACCGATTTGCTTCCTCATGCTTCTTTTTCTTTACATTGCATATGCATGGTAGGTTGTTTCCATGTAATGTGCAGATTCACCCAGGCATTTTGTACTTCCAAGAAAAGCATTGCTGTGTTTATCAATGTACTTTGGCAACATAATGCGAAAGTAGGCTAGCAACAACAGGAACTCATGAGTTGCACCAAAGGGACTTCTCATTTAGGGCCCATTTAGAGAAAATGGAAAAACCAATCAAAATGAAAATAGAAATATAAAAACAAATCTAATGATGAGCTCCACTGATACCAATATATTGTAAATCATAAACATCACAAATCCTTTTGCTAAAAGTCACTGTATTATTCAACAGGGACCTTTTAGAGACATGCAGTACCACATATAAACAAATACTCTAACTGCATCCTCCTGATAAAAACACAAATCAAACAGACCTATCTGCAATGTACACTGTCGTTCAAAATTGAACAGAAAGAAATATATTAATACTTTTATTCTTCGAAGATGCATTAAATCAAATGTGACAGTAAAGACATTTATAATATTACGAAATATTTCTATTTCAAATAAATGCTGTTCTTTTGAACTTTCTATTCATCAAAGAATCCTGAAATAAAGTAACATGATTTTCACAAAAATATTTAGCAGAAAAAACTCAAGATGGAAATGTTTCTTGAGCAGCAAAACAGCATATTGGAAGGATTTCTGAAGATACATATGCCATGATGTGCAACGATGCTGAAAATGTATGCTTTGATGTATGTATTCAAATAGAAAACAGTTATTTTAAATTGTAATGTAACATTTAAAAATCATACCGACCCCAAACTTTTGAATGGTAGTAGATATGTGCTACCAGTAAATTGCTTGACTAACTTTCACAAGGTTTTATTGTTTGAAAACTAAAATTAGCATTCTGTATGCATTTTCAAATCAGAATGAAAATTTTATTTTCTGCTGAAAACAAGCTTATCATAAATGAATAAAAAGGCATGTCTACAAAACCTTTGTGAAAAGGCTTATAAATAAACACACATCACTGTGCAGACCGATTTCGCCAGAAAGTCTGAAAAGATGGCTAATGGGGCAACCTTGGTTTGCCAAGGTTTCGAGTGTTGGTTTATCTCTTTTCAAGGCTTTCACTCGCGCTATTCTTTACCGGAGCGCATTCAAGCCTCAGGGTCTCCAGTGTGTTGTGTCAGCCTCCATTATTAACCACCCTACCGGCTTCATGTTTTATCACTAACACAGTTACCACACTTTTTCTGTGCATCATATTTATTGTTCCCTCTTGAATTTAATAACCCTAAAATATTTGCCCTCGCCTTCCACACGAGCTCCAGTTCGTACGTCTTCTAACAAGCTGTAGGCGGTGCTGATCACAGTGCCATGGGACTGCTCTATCTGATAGCCTGGAGTGAGTGCAAGAGAGTTTGTGTGTGTTCCCTCGGCCCAGCCGATGTTGCTGTCAGCTTGTATTGTGCACTGCGGTGACTAATTGACTCCCAGGCCACTGCCGGCTACCCCGTATTACCCTGACGTGTCCTCCTCCACAAAGAGGTTACAAATCCCAACAGCTTGAAGAATTATCATCCCTCTGGACTTCACACCTCACAGGCTGAGAGAGTCTGACCTGAGATTCAAACGCTGTCTGAGAGATATCAGATTAAAGTAATAGCTTTGAATGGATCACAATGGAGGCACGCCATTACTCCTTTTGCACTTCTCACCTATGTGAACCACATTCGTGTAGAATTCATGACACATTGCACTCCACTCTGTGTGTGTTTGTGTCAAAAGTAGTTACAAGCGTTGCAATTCACATCTATTGTATTTTCTATATAGAACAACAAGACAGCATAAGAGTTTAATTCCACCACCTTTGCAGGTTTCTTTCACACTGTGTTATCTGGCTGTGACGATTACATCATCAACACAAGTGCTGTGGTGAGTACTAACGGCAGTGTACCATGGAGAAGATGCCAGTTTTGTAGTATTCTGGATGTATTGCAATGTGAGCTGCTGAGAAATTTTACACAGACAAGAAAAAATGAAAAATGCATTATTCTTTAGTTGGCAAATTATACAATAGCAGTTGACTTCACAAATTCCTTCAGAGCAATTTCAACCCGTACAGTCTACACAAATTGTACATCTGTCCACTGTTTCAAAGCTTATATGCTAACCAGCCAGGAAGGACTGGACAAAAAAAAATCGGCCCTGGCATTTTGGCCCACACTGGCCCACAACAATGATCAAAAACACCACCCATATTACATGCACTTGAATATATACCAACTCCTATTCCTTAAAACCACTAATGCCATGTAATGAGTGAATTAACAGATAAAATAACTCCCAAATTGTCATTTATTACAATAGAACTATACTCTACAATGATGAATCCTAAAACAAGCTATAAGCTGCATTGACATAGCAATATCAGTGTTTCCCACAAGATGTTTTGGTAAATCTGGTGGGTGGGTCGCTGTCCCTCTTGGGGGGTTTGGGGGCATGCCCCGCCGGAAGAAAATTGTGCATTTTAATGCTAAATTCACCAATCTGGGACACTTTGAGAGTTCAAAAATAAGAGCTCCAACCAATATTCAGTGTGCAAATTGAACAAAGAAAAACTCAAACCTCCTTTAGTTGTGAATGTGATATAGCGTCTCAGTCTACATTACACTACTACTTTGTTAAAGTACTATTTTGTTTGTTAAAGACAAAGAACAGTGGGCTGACGATATATGGCCTAAGCCAAAATTGCGTATTTGTGTGATGATAAAACCGTAATATGGTACAGAGAATTATTTTGTATATAACTTGTCAAAAAGTCATAGATCTCTGTGTACTCAAGTTTTAGTCTCTCGGGGACGGAGGTTACGTTAGTAACCGAGTATGTTTTGTGTTTTGAAAGTAGTTTTGCTTACCGAAAGGCTGTACTACTCTCACTCATCTCTCTCCTTATCCTCCTCACCATCATCATCAGCCACGGGAGATGATGAAGGTCCTGCTGCTGCAGAAAACATCTGTTATTTTGACACATTTTACAGTGTCTGCTTGAAGGGCCCATTTCTTTTTGTCACGCTATTTCACTGCACATTCCTTGCGTTTCTTCTCCATCTCTCTGACTATGTTGACAGTTACACTAATACTGCACACTCTCTCAGAGCCCAAAAGGAGGAGTCATTTAAAGATGTGATTGGGTCAGCCCAGTGTCAATCAAGAAAAGAACCAATGGGCCGCTAATCTACGTGTTTCATGGGCCGGTCTGAGAAAGAAAAAAAAAACCTACAATGACTTTTTTTGACCAATGCATTACACCGGCACAAAGAAAATTAAGAAAAACAAAACAAAACAAAACTAATGGGCCGCCGATATATGAGTTTTTTTGGGCCGTTCAGACGAAGGAAAAAAAAACAAAAAGTATAGGTATCGGCCAAAAAAGCACGTCGGCCAACCGGGAAAGTGCCCGGTCTGCCAGATAGCCAGTCCGCCCCTGCTACCAGCTTGCACTTTGGTCCACACCAAAACATATAGTGTGACAAAATCGTGTATAAAAGTAGAAATTTATCCAAACAAAAATACAGTAAAAACAGTAATATTGTGAAATATTATAAATACATTTTAAAATATATGAAAATATAAAAGTTAAATGTAGCCTATTTGTGTGATGGCAAAGCGGAATTTTCAGCATCAGTCTTCAGTGTCACATGATCCTTTAGAAATAATTACAATATGCTGATTTGATGCTTATTATTATGAGTGTTGAAAACAGTTGTGCTGCTTAATATTTTTGTGAAAACTGACATTTTTCTGGATTATTTGATGAATAGAAAGCTCAAAAGAACAGTTTTCATTTGAAATAGAAATCTTTTTTAATATTAGAAATTTCTTTAGTCACTTTTGATCATTCCAAGCGCCCTTGCTGAATAAATGTTAATTAAAAAAAAATAAAAAAATTAAAGGTTGTATTGTATAGAGTATATTCATTCTGACATTTGATAAATAATACATTTGTATAATAATGTTATTAATTCATCAGCATTTTTAAATATGTACGTATGCATAGATGAAGATAATCTAAATGGAAAAATATACAGAAATCAACATACAGAAATCAACATGCACAAATAAATGTCTAATATTGAAAAATACCAATAAAATAAAATTGTACATCCCCAAAAAAAAATCAGTTTCAGTTTGTTCCTCACATTAAGCTATCATATAAGTTGGTAGCTTTCAAATGACCTGAAATTTAATATACAAGCCAGATGGACTAATGTTATGTTCTTTTATGTTCTTAAAGCTTAACAGTATCTATTCATTGAAACTGCATGGAAAATAGTGACCAGCACAGCCTTCAAAACATCTCCTTTATACAGAGTTAAGATAGTCATAAAGGTGTGCTTTGCCCAAAAGCATCATTAGCCAACTATGGTCTCAAATTCTGTCGTTAACAGCATAGTTCAATGAGTTTGTCTGTTTCCCGATACCATAGTTCCAATGAATGCTTGCAAACCGCATTGTAAACTTGTGTGGTTGGAACCTGTGGTTAGAAGCATAGTTTCTTGTTTGCATGACATGTGGACAATCCTTATCTTGAGCAAAATAAGCAAGCTGACATTTAGTACAATCTATATATTTTGTTTTGAATACATACAAATTTAATTTCTATCTTTGTCAAGAGTGTAAAAGCGCCGTTTTTGAAGAGTATGCATGTGCGTATGTAATCTAGTATACGTAAGGAGGAGCTCTTTCACCTTCTGCTCCTTCTACTCCTCCACCTGTGTGACCATTAACATCATTTGCGACAATATTCTAGTTGCGAAATTACCTAATGTTTCATGTTGCAAGCAAAGCATAGAATCCCTATGAAAAGGAACTTTACATGTATATATTTCTTAATTTAATCTGCATTGTTTTACAAGCAGCAGTTGCTTCACATGCAAAACCATGTGTCATAATTCGTACATCAGCTATCAATTTTCATTTACGTATTTCCAGCCTGGTGTAATTTAGTGAACACATTATGTTAAACAACACCACACACACCACACACCACACACACACACACACACACACACACACACACACACACACACACACACACACCCACATCGGTTTTCAGTCACCCTAAAGAATCTCGATAGGCACATGATTAATGTCCTGTCGGGCTGAATTAGCCCCGCAGCCATCAGCAGGCGCTTGGAGCCGGGCCCAAAGAGACTCACCCCCGCACAGAACACAGCACAAATGGCCAGAGGAAGAAAGGAGAGAACAAGGAAATGAGAGAGGTGAGGAGAAAACAACTGATGCAGGAGGAGAATGAAGGAAGCCAGCAAAATAACTTATGATGGCTGCTGTGGAGAGAAGGTGGGAAAGGCTGAGAGATGAGCTTGAAAAACTAATTTACATTAGGTTTAAAAAACTAAAATTAATGGCAGAGAAAAGGTAGCTGTGCCCCCTGACAGTGACGACAATCCTACCTTTCCTGTAATCCAGTGAAAGGAACCTAGCTATAGGAAATATTAATAATCAATAATAATTTGTTATGATTAATTATGAATATTTGGGTCAGTTAATTGGATTAACTCGGCATGGCTAAATTAGTATTACAATCAATTACTCAGTTCATCCAACAAACTATTTTGATTATTAATTTATTCTAAGAAAAGGGTATCTTCCATGGGCACAGAAGAATAATTATTTCTTAGCATGTACAGCGCTTTGAACATGTAGTAAGATCAAGATCGTAAAAGAGACACTTGTTTGCAAGCAGTAAATCAGAACCAAATACATAAAGTGCATAAGTTTTATTAACTAAATCATAAACATGAATAAACTAAACAAACATAAATAAATACAGGTGTAGGAAAAAGGAGTGAGAGATGGAATGATGTAACGATGGAGAGGATCCATCTAACTATGAGAAGAATCAACAGCATTTCATTTTCACATTTCAATGAATTGAATACTTGCATTTGTAGTGGGAAAAATTCTTGAAGTTGTGGAAAATTGAAGTCATTGAGGGTTCCAGCAGTGGTAAGTGGAAGTTGTTTGAAAGTTATCTTTCTCCATGAGCACATTTGGTCAAGGCCTGGGGCCCTGGGCCCTGTTGAGGCCACGCCGAGCACCCTGGAGAAGTGAGGAAGTCGGAAGAGTGGGTGATTGGAGTTGTTGTTGGTTGGAGTCGTGGTTCCAAAACTCCTGAGATTGTCCTTGGTTCTTTGTGAGAGAGTCTACTCTCTCCTGCATGTCTGCATATCTGGTTGGATCAAGGCCTTCTGAGCCCTGGGCCCCCGTGGAGGGGGAGGGGTTTCCCCACTATCACCAGAAACAGTGTTGCGGCTGGATGAAAAACTAAGAGAGGGAGGTCACATGTGGACTGTCCCTAATAAAGGCTGAGAAAGATCCAACCCCTAAGGGTTGACTGGACCAATAAGCAAAGTGAAGTGTCCGAGTGGGAAGGTTACTCTAGTTAATTTACGAGTCTTTGTCTCAAGCATGGTTATACCTTCATTAATGCTCAGATAGATATAACACATCCACACTGCATTCTAGAAGAAGGTGATGTACATCAGAGTGTGAGTCATTAAATGAGGATTAATTAGGTAGGAGGCATGATACATGTGAGGTTACATTGACCGTTAGTTGGTTGTACACCCAGGTACATACCATAATATATACATAATAGTACACAAGACAGTAAATCATTTACACAATGCTATGGAGCATGTTCATTTATAGATCAGTTAGTCTATGATTAAAGCAGCAAAGTCTGTATTAAAGATTGTTTCTGTCTTCCCATTGTCTCTCTCTAGCACATGTGGCCAAAGGAATGTGGTTTTAAAGTTTCCTTATCAGCCCTGTAACATGACACTGTTTCAGCCCTAGTGTTCGTTTCATTTGGGATGTTAGTTTTGGAGTTTCATAAACCTTTGTATATAATGAATAATTAGTGTGTGTCTGGCGGGTCCAGACCCTACACCAGTCCCAAAAATGTCTTAGGCCTATTCCATCTGTTTTGCAATTGCTTTTGTTCCTTCTCAATGAGACAACCAGTTTTCATGAAGTGTATCTGATTTGGCATGCTATTTGTTGTTAACTCCTTCCTGTGATAATCAATACACAATTTTGACTGATGGGCTGGACGAAAATTCCCACAGACATTGAAGGGACCCAAGCTATATCTAGAGATCTGAACATTTACACCTGAAATAAACATGCATTTAAAGTGCCCCTATTATGGTTTTTCGAATATTCCCTTTCATGTAGTGTGTAATTAAGTTGTTTGTAAATGTAAAGGTTCTGCAAAGCTGTAAATTGTCTCCCAAAAGACAGAATCGACTCTGAACTGCCTATACGAGTCATTATTTGCATAATGCCCGTCTATGTTGTACGTTGTCCGCCCGAAAACAACTTGACCAGCCCACAACACGTCAACGCGGGATTCACAAAACACTTGCTCTAGAAAGATGGGTCAGTACCCAGACGCCAGATGTTCAAAATAGAAAGAGAAACATCCTGCTGAAGTCATCCTTGCAATGGAGGTTCATTGTTACTGTACAGAGGAAGCCTCCGGATGGAGCTACATTTCAGTTAGGGTAATGGGAGTAAGCTTCCGGAACACGTGCTGTATGCGGTAGACCAATCACAACAGAATGGGCCA